>ML104779.1:172587-342772 GCA_003697995.1 Taxidea taxus jeffersonii
GGGGGGGGAGCTAGGCAGGGAGCCTGAAGTGGGGCTCAGTCCCAGGATCCTGAGGTCATGACCTGAGCTGAAGGCAGATGCTTAACTGACTGAACCACCCAGGTGCCCCATGAATTTGCATTTCTAACGAGTTTTTTTTTAAGATTTTGTTTATTTATTTGAGAGAGAGAGAGTGAGAGAGAACATGAGAGGGGAGAAGGTCAGAGGGAGAAGCAGACTCCCTGCAGGGCTGGGAGCCTGATGTGGGACTCAATCCTGGCACTCTGGGATTGTGACCTGAGCAGAAGGCAGTGGCTTAACCAACTGAGCCACCCAGGCACCCCACATTTCTAACTAGTTTTCATGTAATGTTGTCCTGCTGGCCTGGGGGACACACTTTAAGAGCCATTGGACTAGAATTAAATTCTAAGTTCTAGAATGAGCCCAGACAACAAATTAATCACCCTGAGAGGATCACTTGGCCTCTGAGTTCCATTGTGTCATTAGCACAGTAAGCATTTTGAATCAGCTCTACTCCTTTATGAGTCCATGATTAGGAACTATCTTTAAAAAAAAGCCAAACCAACAAACACTAAAATACCTGGAGTTGGTGAAGTGGTGCATATTGCCTGGAAAGAAGCATGAGAAAGATGCTGGGAATGTGCTAGTTCTTGATCTGGATGGTAGTTAAATGTCAGTGCTTAGGTAAAAATTCATTAAGCTGTACATTTAAGATTAATGTACATTATACATTCATATGCATATTAACCTCATTAAAAAGGTTAAGAATATGCTTCTTATCAAAAATAAAATTTAAATGCTTTTACACTAATTCTGATTTTTTTTACTAATTCCGATTTTTATTTTTAGTGTGATACAGCTAATTGCCTTGTATAAATAATACCCACCAACATAATAAAAAGTGATGGAAAATAAAGCTTCAACATCCACACATTTGTGTAGGTAGGGACAATTAAAATTGCTGCCAGCATGAACCTGACTCCATATTCTGTTTACCTGCAGAGACCAAGATAGTAAGGAATCTAGGAATATTGCAGAGGTTGAGGTGGAGATGGGAGAGCACATTCTTCTGTGTTTCATAAGTTCAGCCTGGCCATCAAGGAACTTTTGGTCCCCCAGTGACCTGGGTGAATATCATTCTAGAGGTCAATTTGGAGCATGAAAGTCTAAAGGATTTTACCTGTTTCCAACTAAGGGAGAGAAAGATCAGAAGTACATTTCACTTGCATTGACTCATTTAAAGAATTTGACCAAAAAACAAAACACAGAAAGAACAAAAATGTTAAATAGCATAGCCAATTGTGTCTGATAATCTAGACACGAAGCATATGCCCTTGAACAAGAGAGAAGTGACTAATCTCCCAGTTTGTCTTGGTCCTTGCCTCTCAGGGTGCTGGAGCAAATGTGCACACTTCTTCTCACCTCGGTGTATAGTGATACTACATTAGTAGCTTGAAACTGGCTGTGTGTCAGCAAGTGCAACAAATGGGAATGATTTATTTTTTATTTTGTTTTTTAAAAAGATTTTATTTCTGTGTTTGAGAGAGAGAACAAGTAGAGAAGAGGGGCAGAGGGAGGGAGAGAGAGAGAGAGAGAGAGAAGACTCCCTGCTGAGCAGGAAGCCCGATGCCCAGGGCTCGATCTTAGGACCACCACCTGATCACCACCTGAACTGAAGGCAGATGCTTAACTGACTGAGCCACCCAGGCCCCAGGGGGATGCTTTATTTTAGCTAGCTGGCTGACCAGCACATCACTGCTTAACCTGCCTCTTGTGGGGGGGACATCTGGTCACACTGAAGATGCTTCTGGTCTCTAAAGGTATGGATTTCGTTTCCTACAGTGTGAAGCCTAATTGCAAGTTAATTTCCTCATCTGGTGTTTGGTTGAAGAAACAACTGGATGTTCCTATACTACAAGAAAAGCTGGCTGATTTGTATCTATATCTCTGTAGAGCAATATTTATGACTAAATCTATGAAGTGACTGATTTTAGGCATTTTTTTCAAATTTAAACTCAAGGTAGTTCAAAGGTAATCATATGGGCCCCGGGTGGCTCAGTCAGCTAAGTTTCTGCCTTCAGCTCAGGTTATGATCCCAGGGTCCTGGGATCAAGTCTTGCATTGGGATCTCTGCTCAGTGGGGAAGTCTGTTTCTCTCTCTATCCCTCCTCCCCAATGATGCTCTCTTTCTCTCTTTCCCTCTGTCTTCCACGTGCAAAAATAAATAAATAAAATCTTAAAAAAAAAACCCACAATAACAAAGGTAATCATGTGCTGATTTAAGACCATAGCTGTGTGCAAGCAGCAGCTTCTAAGTGGACTAATTCTCATACTAATGTGCACGTCCCAGATCAGCCAATGATTCATTTTGGTGTTAATCAGTGCAAGTCTGGGCCAGATTTAGCTAGCAACCAGAGCTGCATCTTGATACACTAAACCAAGTATACGTCTTTATTTTAGCCAAAACATTGGTATGATAACATGATCTACTCAGAATTTACCGAAACTTATGGGGATGTTTTTGGAGAAACATTCACTTTCCTGGAGGTAAGGTGTTTTATGGCATAGTCTAGGCCCTGTATCTAACTCTAGGATCTAAGATAATTACTTCATTTCTCTGGGCTTTGGAATCTTCATCTGAGGGATAAGTTGTGTAATAACAGATAATCTCATATCCCTTCCAGCTCAGGAAGAAAGGAAAAATTAAACCAGCTTACAGCCAGTGGTATATAGTATACAGTGTTTATAAATATGCAAATATGGTATGATTGAAGAAGATACTTTCTGCCACTTCCCCCAGTGTATCTCCTGCATTTATCTTCTGGTCCCATTGAGTCCCTGCATAGGATTAGAGTACATGGCACTGTGGCAAGGAGATTGATGAAATAACTATTTCTTCCTACCTTTGTGTCTTGGGGCATATTACTTAACCTCTCTTAAGTCTTAGTTTCCTCATCTATAAATGTATGGATTGAATGCCTTCTTCCAGAGCTGCTGAGGATTAAGTAAAACTAAGTATGTCAATGGGCTTTGTAAGATAGAAAGCATAAAACAAATGTTATCCTCACTGCAGTTTGGAAGATAAGATATCAAAATTACAGTGAAATTCTCCTGGGTTAATAATAAGAATAGAACGGTAGTTCTGTCTAGAACACTAAGGTATATACAAAAATCAATTAACTCTTTATAACCCAGAAAACAATGAATAAATACATGGGTCCTTAAGAGGTTGAAGAGTGGATTTTTCAGTGAGGAATGGCTATCTGGAAGGGGACCAGGTAGCCACCTGGTGATCCTCATCGACTGGCACTCTTACAGCCCTGCCCTCAACTCTCAGTCACCAGATCATTTCTCAGGGACAAAGTCACATTGTCAGAGCTCAGACAGACTGGTGTATAAGGCAGAATCTTTTGTATTAACTTACAAGGAGAGATTGAACTGCTGAGGGGCTGAACATTTGCCTTTTTTTCTTTCTTTTTTGGTCGGTAAGTTCTAGACCCTTACACAAATAACAGCAACATATAACAGAAAATCCCAGAGTATAGTGGCTTAAACAAGATAGAGTTTCTCTTTCCCATAAAAGAAGTCTGCACATATGCAGCTCCAGGCTGACATAGTAGTTTCAGTGTGTCATCTGGAATATAAGCTTTTATCTTTTTATTCTGCTCTCCTCAGCCTGTGCCTTCCATGCTCGAGGTCACCTCATGTCCCAAATGACTGCTGATCGCCCATGGTAGTAATATCCATGTGCCAACAACATTTAGGAGGAAAGAAGAAAGAATGAAATACCACCTGTTTTTTAGACTTGCCATCAGGCCCATAAACATTTCCACTTGCCTGTCATTGGTGAGAATCTAGTCTCATAGCCTCCTCTAGCTGCAAGGGCAGTTGGTAAGTGTGGTCTATTAGGAAGGCACATTGTTTCCCCCAAATAAAATTGAGGCTATTTTATTAAAGAGGCAAAGAAAAGGATGTTGGGGTAGGCATTTCACTGCAGCAGCCAAATTATAATCAAAAGGTGGCTAAATGAAGCAATGTCCACAATAGCCAAGTTATGGAAAGAACCTAGATGTCCACCAACAGATGAATGGATAAAGAAGATGTGGTGTATATATATACAATGGAATACTATGCAGCCATCAAAAGAAATGAAATCTTACCATTTGCGACGACATGGATGTAACTAGAGCGTATTATGCTTAGCAAAATAAGTCAACTGGAGAAAGACAACTATCACATGATCTCCCTGATATGAGGAAGTGGAGATGCAATGGGGGTGGGGGTTAAGGTGGTAGGAAAAGAAAAATGAAACAAGATGGGATCGGGAGGGAGACAAACCAAAAGAGACTCTTAATGTCATAAAACAAACTGAGGGGGGTGGGGGGGAGAGGGCTTGGGAGAGGGTGGTGGGGTTACATTATATGTTGAAATAAAAAAAGCTTAAATTTAAAAAAAGGTGGCTAAATGAATGAGCAGAGAGGCTAGATTTATGATTTGTGATTTAAGGTGCTAATGTTTAAGGCTGGACTTCTCAAACTTCACTGTGAACTAGGAACACCAAGGTTCTTGTTAAAAGTCAGATTCTTATGCAGAATATCAGAGGTCATGATGGAAATTCTGCATTTTTTTTTTTAAGATTTTATTTATTTGACAGAGATCACAAGTAGGCAGAGAGGCAGGCAGAGAGAGAGGGGGAAGCAGGCTCCCTGCAGAGCAGAGAGCCCGATGTGGGGCTGGTTTCCAGGACCCTGAGATCATGACCTGAGCCGAAGGCAGAGGCTTAATCCACTGAGACACCCAGGCACCCCAAATTCTGCATTTCTGATAAGCTCCCAGATGATGCTGGTCTATGGACCACACTTTGGGTAGAAGAGCCTAAAGCATCATTCCTAAAATTGTTGGAGTTCTCTCTAACAATTGGAAGACAACAGCTGATGCAACCAGAGTATTACATGGGGATTCATCAGCTAGGGGGGACTTTGGTGTCCAGATTTGGAGTAAGAACTGGCTAAAGCTGAATGCACAGTTTTCTTAAACTGAACCTCCTACAGCAACTTTTGCATCCAGAGCATCTGCCCTCTAAGCAGACAGGCTGAAATTCCCTAAAGGAAAGAGCTGAGGAAGATGGAGGGGTGAGAGCTGTTGGGGGAAAGTGCATACCCCGGATGTCATGGTCTTGACACAGAATTCAGCTTATTGTCTAGTACCTGCTTAAGAGGACAGACATGGCTTGACTGAAGCAGGAATTTAATTTTGCACTGCCTTGGGAAGTCTTGCACTGTCTGTGGAAGTCCCTTGGGTAGGGTCAAGGCCACCAAAATGAATATCCACATTTCACCACCCACGGGAAAGACCAAAACTACAACATCAAATATCCCTTTCTCTGCCTTTCTCCTACTTAGCCCAAACAGACTTCTCCAGATTACATAAGGTAGTTCTTTTTTTTTTAAAGATTTTATTTTATTTATTTGTTAGAGAGAGAGAGAGCGAGCACAGGCAGACAGAGTGGCAGGCAGAGGCAGAGGGAGAAGCAGGCTCCCTGCTGAGCAAGGAGCCCGACGTGGGACTCGATCCCAGGACGCTGGGATCATGACCTGAGCCGAAGGCAGCCGCTTAACCAACTGAGCCACCCAGGTGTCCCAAGGTAGTTCTTTTTGTTGTATGTGAGGGCCCATATTTCCATCAACTGCCCATTATTGCTCATTAAGCCAATGCAACAGAGCTAGAAAATGTGAGAACTATCAGGAATGGTTCTATATTTTAAGCTATCATTTTTGTGTGTGTGAAGAACATTTTTTGTGTGTGTGAAGAAAAAAGAGAATTAAAAACCCTACTCTTTATCTTCATTATTTATTTTTAATAAAGTTAGAAATTTGACATATATAGTTAACCCTTGAACAACACAAGGGTTAGGGGCACTGAGCACCCCCCAACACACACAGTTAAAAAACCATGTATAACTTTTGACTCCCCCAAAATTTAACTACTAACAGCCTACTGTTGATAGGAAGCCTTACCGATAACATAACAGATGATTAATATATATTGTATGTTATGTGTTTTATATATTCTTATAACCAAGTAAACTAGAGAACAGAAAGGGTTAAGAAAATCTTAAGAGAAAGTACATTTACTTTATTATAAATAATCACCATATGAGTGGACCTGCACAGTTCAAACCCATGTCAACTATGTACAAAATGCAATGATTGGACATACACAAGGTCAAAAGATAAAATTTGAGGCCCCTTGTGACTGTGAGGCCAAAGCCAGTGGCCCTCATTGCTCCCTGTGATAAGCCTTGGGCTTTGGGACCAGATACTCACCCTTACTCCCCATTCCCAGTGTACTTAGGTGGGCTCTGTGGCATCAGTTACTAATTGTCTATTGGATATCCAGGACTCTCTTCTTCCTCACTAACAAAACTGCAATTTTGCCTGATGATCATCATGCCAGTTAAAATATGTAGTCTCCCAGCCTTCCTTACACTTGGGAAAGGCCTTATGACCCACTCCTGGCTGATAGGATTTGGACAGAAGTCTGCTGGGTGGGGCTTCAGGAACATTATTATTTTAATGATAGAAAGGGAGAGACTCTTCTGGCATGTGGATTTTGCCCTTCTTGCTTCTTTGAATACTGATGTGCTGCCTAGAGGTATAATAGTCATTTTGCCATCAAGAGTTTATAAAAGTCAAATGCCAAGGTTGGAAGGGCAGAAAGATGGAATAGATCTGGGTTCCTAATAACATTGTGGATTTGTCATATTAGGCTTGAACTACCTACCTATGGACTTCCTGATATTTGAGAAAAATAATTCCTTATTTGGGACTTACTCTTTGAGCTCCACTTTTTCTTCTCCACTCTTTATTCTTTCCGCCTCTACTTTCCCCAGTATTGGTATACTATAAGATCAGTCCTGATGAAAACATATGATGAAGGCAGACATGACTGATGAATTAGTAACCAAAAGGCAAGAGAGGAGCCACGGATTCTAACAATGGTGATGAGTCTTAGGCTGATTGCACTTGTAAGAGTGGCTTCATTAGTAAACTCCAGATGCTCTGGACAAGCAGTCTAGAGAAGCACTTCTCACACTTTAACATACAAATAAATCACCAAGGGATCTGGTTAAAATGCAGTGTTCAATTCAGCAGGTTGTTGGGACAAGTAAGGTGCCATGGGCCCTGAGTGCCCTTTGTGTGTATTCTTGCTGGGTATGCTAAAAATGCAAGGGCCTTGACTCTTTATTACCGGGGCCATTTCTTGGGGTTGTTTTTGCAGTGAGGGATAAAGTAACACCCTCCAGAACTCCCCAAAAGAACAAAAAGCAGGCTTACTTACTGCTCACTCTAAAAGCAGTGAATTCCCTCAGCTAAGTATTCCTCAGCTTTGATGCAAACACTGTCCTCAGGCCTCCCCATGTCTCCCCATGGGACCTGGAGGGGCAAGGGGAACCAATGCAAACCAACAGCATGCTCATGCCGCTTGCTATGCTATGAGTAATAAAATCCTTCGACTCAGGAGTCTTGTGTCCTCTGTTAGTTTTTATGAGACAGTAACAAACTCATTTATTAGCTTGAGAGTAGAGTAAAACCTACAGTCCTTTACAGACCTTGATACAACTTTTGGGTGGGACCTGAGAGTCTGCCTTTCTGATAAGCTAACAGGTACTTCTGTTGCTACTAGTCTACCCACTACACTTTGAATAGTAATAATCTTGAGATTTCAAGTCAGCAAACTACTTTACAGGTTTTTTTAAAAAAAGATTTTGGGGTGCCTGGGTGGCTCAGTGGGTTAAAGCCTCTGCCTTCAGCTCAGGTCATGATCCCAGGGTCCTGGGATTGAGTGGCATCGGGCTCTCTGCTCAGCAGGGAGCCTGCTCCCCCCCCCCCGCCTGCCTCTCTGCCTACTTGTGATCTTTGTCTGTCAAATAAATAAATAAAATCTTTAAAAAAAATAATAAAATAAAAAAAGATTTTATTTATTTGTCAGAGAGGGAGAGAATGCAAGCACAAGGGGAAGCAGCAGGCAGAGGGGGAAGCAGGCTCCCTGATGAGCAGAGAGCCCAATGCAGCACTCGATCCCAGGACCCTGGGATCATGACCTGAGCCAAAAGCAGACACTTAAGCCAACTGAGCCACCCAGGCATCTGAGCTAAAGGCAGACACTTAAGCCAACTGAGCCACCCAGGCATCTGCTACTTTACAGTTCTAAGACTGACCTTCCTCACCTACAAAATAAGATGAGTTTGAAGGTCTGAGTTTGAAGGTCTCTTCCCATTCTAACTTGGTGATTCCAGGTCCCAGTTACCATTAGCAGGTGGGGCCTCTTCTCATTCATTCATTCCTTCAACCATCGTCTTTATCCATTATTTGCAAGGCACCAGGAAGAAGAAGGATGAGCAATATCTGGATGTGCTCACAGAGTTGGGCAATGAGCAATCTACCCCAGAGATACATATATGGATACCAAATAAGTCAGTTGCCTCTTTGAACTATTATTCTTAGGTTGAGTGTCCATACAATTTATTCTAAACCAGGACACTTTTGAGATTGAAAGGGGCTGCTATTAATAGTTACACTGGGATGACAGGTATAAATTTGCTCAGTCCTGGGTCATGATATTCTCAGGGACTCAGGAAGCTGTAGTTCTATCCAGATTTTCTTTCTTTTTTTTTTTTTTTCAATTCAAATGAACTTTTAGCAAGCCCATATTAAATGGGACGTGGTTAAGAAGGGCCCCTCCCCGATCTGTATAAAATTCCCTTCACCCTGCTGTTCTTCTCATTTGGGTAGATTGTATGCCCACTAATTTTTTAACAGTTATGCAACCCTATAATGTAATGGCAATCCTATAATGTAAGGGCAGCCTTGTTCAGAAGATCAGAATCTTTTTAGAAAGTGATGGATAGCAGAGTGATGGTCACAGCTAGTGGCAATGTGTTTCATTTTTAAGTTTTTTTTCTTTGTTTGTTTTGAGATAGAGAGTGAATGAGAGAGCACAAGCCAGGAGGAGAGGCAGAGAGAGAAACAGACTCCCCTCTAAGCTGGGAGCCCAATGTGGGGCTTGATCCCACGATCCCAGGATCATGACCTGAGCCGAAGGCAGATGCTTAACCAACTGAGCCACCCAGGTGCCCTGGCAATGTGTTTCATTTTAAACAAATATTGAGAAGGACTCATTACTTCCCATGGAGATGCTGGTCTGGTCTGGTGCTCTGGTCATGATAAACATCAGTGACAGCTGCATATTTGTCACTCAAAAATTGAATTGGAATCAACCGTGGCTTCTTCCGCAAAGCTGAGTGATTTAGATTCCCTATCAGTAGACATTTTGAAAGCCTGTGTGTTCTCTAGATACCTGTCAGGGGTTGACTCTAGACAGTGGTGAACTCCAGGTCAGTGGTCAATTCTAGGTCAGCAGTCAGTTCCAGACATAGTGTGGAGAAATTCCCAGCCAGGAAGAACCAGTCAGAGAGGATCAGGGCCTTCTGGAGCATGGTGCAGGTGGGGAGTGCAGGAGGCTCCCCAACACAAGGAGGGAGGTAAGCAGGCCCTTAGGTGATCCAGACTTTCTCATCCTCTCTTCCCTCTTCACCCTTTTCCTTCCCTCCTGTTAGATCCTTAAATGTCCTGTTGCATTACCCTGAGAGTCCCTCAGAGAAGAGTGAGTTGCTCTGCCTAGTTGAAGATAGCACCAAGTCATTACATAATCCCTCTCAAAGCTCAGAACTCTGAGCAGCTTCTCGGGAGGTGGGTGGAAATAACCCACCATTTCAGTTTTTATAACCCATGCAGGAGTGAGACTGTTATTTTTAGGGCACAGTAATTTAAAAGCTCTTGCTGGCCTGGGGGGAAATGTCTTCAGTGCTTCAGGGAAAAGAAGTGGGTCTGTCTTTTCTTTTGCAGCCTGTGTCCAGGATGAGTTCTTTCTTTGTAGTAACAGGAAACAATGCACTGCTGGCTGGCACCTCTGGGTTTAATGGGTGCTAAACATAGCCAACTTAGAGACCTTCAAATTTTTGCAATTCAGAGCGGACTTCTGCTTTATGACCTATGCAGTAGATAAACTTAATTCCACTTTGGTTTTGTGGGGAGGGATCAGGATGATGTCTTTTGTTCCAAATGACCCATTGTCAGGTACATAAAGGGTGAATTTTCCTTAGTTTGGATTCCCCCAAAAGCAGACCCTGAGGCAAGGGCACAAATAGTTTATTCAGGACCATAGTGTGGCAAGGGAGAAGGAAAGGGTGGAGGGCCAATAAGACAGATGTTAATCAGCAGGTTTCTGTTGTCAGCAACTGGGGTTTGATTCTGCCCAGGCCTACCTGAGAGTGTGCTTGGATGTTCCTACAAATTGTCCCACTGAGGGTGAGAGAATGGGGGTATTTATACATTTGTCCCTCAGTGTCTTGGTTTGCTCCAGTATATTAGCTCTCTGACACTTAGGCCTGTCCTAGAGTGGACCCAACAACGCCTGCTCCCCAAGGTCAGAAAATGTTCCCAAACAGAGGGACGTGAGCAGTCCTCTAGGGAGGCAAAGGACATTGGGGTGGGGCACTGACAGACTCTGCCACAAGAGTCAGAGTCCTATTCATAAACGGGCTGTGTGTTCCTTACTTAAAATATACAGTACAGTCTTTTGAAAGACCCACTTTTTGCCTTGCAGGATCTGTTTGCCTTTAAAGTAAAGTCCAGAAAATCCAGCCATAGCTGTCAGCTATGAAGCAAACGCAAATCGGCACTGAAGCCTTCACCATTTGCAGTTCCCAACCCCCTCCTATGACTGTACCCAGAGCAGATGAGGTCACCCTCTCCCTGTAGAGTCAGCACAAGTCTGGGCAGAAGATGACGCCGTTGACACTCAGCTGAAAACTGAGACAGCAGCATTTGCAAGACATAGGAAAGAACAGGGCCTCAGACTCCATCATCTGTACGTAGGCAGTGCAGGTAACATTGTTAAATACCTATGATAGCCATGACAATTAAATCCAGTGAGGAATGGATGCCCAGCAGAGTGCCAGTGCCCATATTAGAGCTCTTGCAGACAAAGAAGAAGGCTCAAATATGTTGTTTTAATTCTTCTGAAAAGAGAACACTTTTTTCTTCTTCTTGTTCATAAAAATAATATATACTTCTGGTAATGGCAGAAAACTTAGAAAATACAGGAAAAGGTAAAGGAAGAGAAAAACTTACAGTAATTCCATGTTCCTCTCTTTACAAATATGTAAACAAAATGGATTAACTTATAAGTATGTAATTACAATACAGATCTTTTATAATATAATCATATATTGGAACCAGTTGGGACCCTTCCACATACATGATTTGGTATCTGTTTTTCATATAGTGTATCATGGGCTGTACAATTCTGCATGTCACTGACAATTCTTCAAAATGTTTCTGTCACCTGAGGGGCGCCTGGGTGGTTCAGTGGGTTAAAGCCTCTGCCTTTGGCTCAGGTCATGATCCCAGGGTCCTGGGATCGAACCCCGCATCGGGCTCTCTGTTCAGCAGGGAGCTTGCTTCCTCCTCTCTCTCTGCCTGCCTCTCTGCCTACTTGTGATCTCTGTCTGTCAAATAAATAAATAAAATCTTTAAAAGAAAAAAATGTTTCTGTCACCTGAATCATATTCCATCACCTGGATATGCTATAAACCGTTTTGCCATTCTTCTATGAATTTGTGGTGAACACCTTCATACTGACCTCTTGACTTCTGGCTATTTCATTGGGATATTCTCTCAGGTGTGGGATTACAGAGTCAAATGGGAATGAGACCAGAAGTCTGAGGACAGAGTTGAGGGGAAGCCTCCTAACAGCAGTCCCTGATGGAAATCTGTGACATACGAAGATGGCTGTCCTTGGCTGTGGAGTTGCAGACCAGGCCTGCCAACATACAGATCAGAGTCCTTAGGCTTGCAAGAACCCTAGAGATAACCTCTGCCACACCCTCTTTGTTGTTTTTCGGATAAGGAAACTGAGTCGCAAAGATTTGCCAGATTTGGCCAGGCCATCAGGCTCCAGACTTGGGCTGTTTTTAGAAGTTAAATTACATCATGGCACCGAAAATGGAATGGCCAGACGGCTAGCTGCCCAGCCAGAAATGAGGCTATGTTCTTCTGGCGTTTGGGAACCTGAAAGAGCGCCACCTTCCCCATCAGCTGATTACACATAATAGGATAAAATATCTCTTCCTACACTTGGAAGAACCACAAGGGTTGGTGAAGTGCCTGGAACAAAAATAAGCCAGAAGGAGCATAGTCCATTGAATCAGGACAAGTCAATGAAAGCCACACTGGGAAAGGCAAAGCACTTTCGAGAGAGCAGATAATTCTTTCCTTGTTTGTTGAATGGGGCTCCAGGAATGAAGTATATCACAGACATTGTCAGAGTCCTGCTCATATTCCCTCAGCACACAGCATTCTCAGATATGTTAACCACTTCCTATTGCATGTACCTGAGAAGTTTTCCCTGAGAGCTTTCACTGGCTAAAGGAGCCTTGTTCAGGCCCGTCTGGACAGGGACAAGAAAATACCTTCTGAAGCAATGCTCAACCAATGACCTATGGCAGTCAGGGTCTAAATAGCCCTGTTTACTTGTCCCTTGGGTGGCACATCTTTATTCTATACCATCTTACCAAGTCCCCAGTGGAATAAGGTCCCAGATGCCTATGGCAGTAACCTGCTCATTATCACATACTGTACTGAGTTCACTTCCCTGTCTCCCTTTCCCAGTCCCCTCCCAGTCTGGCATCACCCCCAAATCAAATCCTTGTATCAGTGTCTGCTTCCAGGGAACCCAACCTAAGGCAATGCAGCCCTTTCAGAATTAGTTGTAGGAAATCCTAAAAAGGGAAACTTCAGTTAGGGGAGTAGACACAAACTGATACAAATGTTAGAATTAGCAGATAAGGACATTAAAACCATTATTATAACTGTATTTTATATTTTCAAAAAAATGGAGGAAAAACTGAACATACTAAGATGAGACATGGAAGATACTCTAAAGCCCAATAGAACTTCTAGAAATAGAAGCACCCCAAGATACATATGGGTGATGAATGCAGTGGAGGAGGATCCCAGGGTGACAGGCAGAGACCAAATTATAATTAGGATTAAATTCAGATACATAAAACAGGTTGTGTGTGTGTGGTGGTGGGATAATTAGCAATACCTCGAACAAGAGAGAAGCTTATTCTTGTCTCATGTAAAAGAAATCTGGAGGTAGGCAGTGCATAGCTGAAAGGGCAGTTCCACTCTGTTATCAGAGATTCAGTCTCCTCTTCAGTTGCTAGTCTTTGTGAGTAGCTTTCAGCTTTAAAGTCATATCATAGATGGCAGCTAGAGTTGCTAAGGTGGCAGTTAGATCTCCAGCCATTACATCCAAATTCCAAGCAGCACACAGAAGAACAGAAGAGCAAAAAGGGACCCTTCTTAGCAGGTTAATTCCATTTAAGCAATGTGTCTGGGAATCCCACAGAACTCTACCACTTAGATCTCATTGCTTAGAACTTCTTCATGTGGCAGGCCCCAGCTTCAAGGCTTAAAAATATACTGTCTTGGGGTGCTTGGGTGGCTCAGTCAGTTAAGTGTCTGATTTGGCTCAGGTCATGATCTTAGGGTCCTGGGAATGAGCCTCCCACTCATCCGGAAGTCTGTGTCTTCCTCTCCTGCTACCCCTCCCTCTGTTCATGCTCTCTCTCTCTTTCTCAAATAAAAAAATAATCTTTAAAAATGAAGGATCATACTGTCTTAGCTGAATGCATTGCTAAAATCAGAGTTGTGTTACTAAGTAGGGAGGGGAGAATAGTTGGTGGGTCAGGTGACCAGTAATCTCTACCTTACCAAGAAAGGTTCAAAGGTTAGAGATGTTTGGTGTGAAGGCTGGAATGAGAAGGACAGAAAACAAGGGTTAGTTGATTTTATGTTTTTGGAATAACTGAACCAATTAGATCTCTACTTTGCGTCTACCTCACACATGCAGAGCACAGGCAATCCAGACAAAAACAAAAACAATATTTTTAAAAGCTCTGCATTAGTTATCATGACTGCATGACAAACTGCTCCAGATTTTAGTGGCCGAAAATAGAAAAATTGTTTATTTCTCACAATTTTATGGGTTGGCTGGCCTCTCACCTAGAATCACATATGCAGCTGAGGTCAATTAGCAGCTTCATTGGGTCTGGAGCATCTAAGATGGCTTGGGGCCTTAGTTCTGACTCATCTGAGCCTCTCTCCCCATGGTCTGTCCTCATTCAGTCATCCAGCTCAGTCTTTCTCTTAACATTGTGGTAGGAACATTCTAAGACAAGGAAGGAGGAAGCTGCAAGGCCCCTTTTGGTCAAGCCTCCAGAACTTGCATATTGTCACTTCTGCATTTCATTAGCCAAAGCAAGTCACAGACCAGACCAGATTTAAGAGGTGAGAAATAAACTTCACCTTTGATAGGCTGCTACAAAGCTGTTGTTAAAGGGGCATGGACACAGGAAGGTGTGATTCACTGGGAACCATACTATTAACAGTCCACCATAGACTCTCTAAAGAAACTAAATGAACTGCCTGGAGGGCTCCCGGAAAGAAGCCTTCCCCATTCTGGGATCTTTGGCTCTTATTACCTCAAACTTACTCCCTTTTTGTTCATCCTAAAGCAAAGTCTGCTCATAAATAAGCCCTGTTCACTTAAACAGAACTCTCAGTTGAGAGAGAGTCCCAAGAAAGAGACCAATACATACACTACCAGAGAAAATCAGTATAAACTGTCTTGAAAAATCTATCCAGTCTCTTAACCTTAGGTCTGTACAGTTAACAAAGGACTATCAAAAATACTAAGAAAGTTAGAATCATGAAAAAGAAATACCAAATCAAAGGAAAAATTAGCCCCAGAGGACATAGAGATAAATCAGAGAACAGAAGGAAACATGATCAAATACATAAACATACAAAAAAAAAAAATATGGGACTTCAAAGAGATTTGAGAAGCTATTACATTTATAAAACAAAAACAGAATACTGTGGGTGGGAGGAGACAGGAGCACAAGAAAAGAAGCATAATGGCAGTTAAAAAAATCAATAGAGAGCTTGGGGGGAAAAGGAAATCACCTAGGAAATGGAACAAAATCAAAGAAATGGAAAATAGAAAAGATGGTGAACATAGAAAACCATTCTACAAGATTTAATCTCTAAATAATAGGAGGTCAGTGAAGAGAGAATTTGGAAACCAAAAGAAGGAAGTTATTAAAGAAATATGGAACAACATTTTCTTTTCTTTCTTTCTTTCTTTTTTTTTTTTTTTAAGATTTTACTTATTTATTTGACAGACAGAGATCACAAGTAGGCTGAGTGGCAGACGGAGTGGGGGGGAGAAGGCTCCCTGCTGAGCAGAGAGCCTGACGTGGGGCTCAATCCCAGGACCGTGGGATCATGACCAGAGCCGAAGGTAGAGGCTTAACCCACTGAGCCACCCAGGCGCCCCATGGAACAACATTTTCTATAGAAGTCCATAGTTTGAATGAAACTTCTGAGTGCCTGGATTAATAAGTGTTTTAAAAAGACCCAAGTCTAGAGTGAAACATTAGAACATCATGGATTAAGACAAGAACCTACAAATTTCCTAGGAGGGTAAGAAACAGCAGGTAATCAATAAAGGAACAAGATTAAGACATCAAACTTATTATCAGACATGAAAGGGCTTAGAAATTTTGTCTTCAATTATCCTTTCTGCAGAACGAAGATGTGATATGTATGACACAGTAGAACTCCCCAAGGAGTGCTGTAAATAGGCATTCTAGCATATCAACTATTTAACTAGCCTAAACACAGTCAGTTCACATTAGACCAAAACTCAGTGGGTTTTCACAAGAATGTTTTTTAAGAAGCATGGAATACAAGGAAAAAGGATTAAGAAGCTAAATAATATTAGTCATGTAGTGAAAAAAGCATGATTCTTCTTTCAATAGCAAAAAAAGAACCAATTCAAAACACTAGAAATTAAATATGCAAATGAAGCAAAGGAAAATGTGGTATACTTTTGAGGCTTTGACCCACTGAGCCACCCAGGTGCCCTAGAAGAAAACGTAACTCAACAAAGCCAAGGCAATTCTAGACCAGCCAGCTCCCAGCCTAATCCAGCAACCAAATAAAGCCATGGCAGTGAGTCCATTGGAGACTGACCAAGTCCAGTCAGATGAGCAGAACCACTTAACTGACCTATACTCTCATAAGAAATAACGAATCATTATTGTTTTAAAGGACTAAATCTAGGAGTGATTTGTTATGCAGCAATAGCTAACTAATACATAAGTAAAAGAGTATTTATTTGACTTAGATGCTAAAAAAAAAAAAGAATATTCTTCAAATGATAAAGAGAGCATGACATTGGCCCTGTTGTCAAGAAACAGGGATGGGTGTATTTGTATCCATCCCACTTGACTCAGCCAACAGCAATATTTATATCATCACAATAATGTAAACTATGTTTCTTAGATTTCAACATTTAGGAATAACTTAAAACCCAGAAGACTTCATTATGGTTATAGAAGAGAACATAACTTTTATTGATCAAAGAAATGTAAAGGAGAGCTGAAAACAAGTGGGAGGAGAAGGAAGGGTTTGAGAAGAAAGGGGAGTAAGCATAGTAGCCCCAATATATTCATCTTACTTGGTAGAAGCAAGAACTATTGATAGAAGTTTATGGAACAAAAACCAGAGGTTTAAGTATATTATTTAATATTGCAAAAGTTGGGGCACCTGGGTGGCTCAGTGGGTTAAGCCTCTGCCTTGGGCTCAGGTCATGGTCTCAGGATCCTGGGATCAAACCCTGCATCAGAGTCTCTGCTCAACAGACAGCCTGCTCCTCCCCACGCCCCCCTCCCGCCTCCTGCCCCTCTGCCTACTTGTGATCTCTCTCTCTCTCTGTCAAATAAACAAATGAAATCTTTAAAAATAAATAAATAAATAAATAAATAAAATTGCAAAAGTAATCAGTGATGAGGAAGAGGTTGAAAAGCTGAGCTAAATTAACACTACCTCTTTTCTGTTCTTCTAGCATGAGAAGTTGATTTTCTTAAAATTATTACTGTATATTGTCTCTGTTCCTTTCTGATGATACTTTTAGAGTCTCTCTTTGCTTAGAGGACCCCTTTCAATATTTCCTGTAGAGCTGGTTTGGTGTTTACAAACTCTTTCAGTTTTTGTTTGTCCTGGAAGCTTTTCATCTCTCCTTCTATTTTCAACGATAACCTAGCTGGATAACGTATTCTTGGCTGCATGTTTTTCTCGTTTAGTGCTCTGAATATATCATGCCAGTTCTTTCTGGCCTGCCAGGTCTCTGTGGATAAGTCTGCTGCCAATCTAATATTTTTACCATTGTATGTTACAGACTTCGTGTCCCGTGCTGCTTTCAGGATTTTCTCTTTGTCGCTAAGACTTGCAAATTTTACTATTAGATGGTGGGGTGTGGACCGATTCCTATTGATTTTGAGGGGTGTTCTCTGCACCTGCTGGATTTTGATGCTTGTTCCCCTTGCTATATTAGGGAAATTCTCTACAATAATCCTCTCCAGTATACCTTCTGCTCCTATTTCTCTTTCTTCTTCTTCTGGAATCCCAATTATTCTAATGTTGTTTCGTCTTATGGTATCACTTATCTCTCGAATTCTCCCCTCGTGGTCCAGTAGTTGTTTGTCTCTCTTTTGCTCAGCTTCTTTATTCTGTCATTTGGTCTTCTATATCACTAATTCTTTCTTCTGCCTCATTTATCCCAGCAGTAAGAGCCTCCATTTTTGATTGCACCTCATCAATAGCTTTTTTGATTTCAACTTGATTAGATTTTAGTTCTTTTATTTCTCCAGAAAGGGCTTTTATTTCTCCTGACAGGGTTTCTCTAATATCTTCCATGCCTTTTTCGAGCCCGGCTAGAACCTTAAGAATCGTCGTCCTGAATTCCAGATCTGACATATTACCAATGTCTGTATTGATTAGGTCCCTAGCCTTCGGTCCTGCCTCCTGCTCTTTTTTTTGTGGTGAGTTTTTCTGCCTTGTCATTTTGTCCAGATAAGAATCCGCTGTTCTCCTTGTTAAGTGAACTTGGTCTTGGCTGGATTTCTTTGATCTTCTGGGGGAGGGGCCTGTTGTAGTGATTCTCAGGTGTCTTTGCCCCAGGTGGAGTTGCACTGCCCTTACCAGGGGCCGGGCTAAGTAATCCTCTCAGGTTTGCTTTCAGGAGCTTTTGTTCCATGAACTCTTTCCGTAGAGTTCTGGAGGACGGGGATGACAATGGCGGCCTCCCAATCTCTGGTTCAGAGGAGCCGAGAGCTAGGGGCCCCAGTCTTCAGTGCACCTTCAGAGAAAAGCGTTTAATCACTCCCGTCTCCCCAGCCTCCGTTTGCGCTTGGAGAAAATCGTGCGTAATCAGTCCCATCTCACTGGCTTCTGGGAGTGCTCCAAGCTCACCCAGCCTGTGACCAAGCACTTCTGTCTCTGGCAGAGTCCCACCTGGAGTCTCCGAACCCCGTAGATCCCTGAGCTCTCCCGGGTCGGAGTCTCCCCGGATCTTGTGGGGACCCCTCGCACAGAGCACCGGCCCGTGTCACAGACCACGGCTCCAGGAAACCTCTGCTCTGTCTCCACAGCCGGCTTCCCCGCTCCAATATCTGTGAGCTCTGCGACACTCAGACACCCCCGATCCTTCTGTGACCCCGCGGGACCTGAGTCCACGCTGTCCCCGTGAGGTCTTCACCTCAGTTTAGCCTCTGGAGCGATGTCCCTCCGTGGAGCAGACTTTTAAAAGTCCTGATTTTGTGCTCCGCCGCTTGCCGGGGGCCGGCCCCTCCCCCTGGGGGTCTATCTTCCCATCACCTCTCCGCCGGTCCTACCTTTTAGAAAGTGGTCGATTTTCTGTTTCTAGAATTGTTGTTTTTCTTCTCTTCGATCTCCTATTGGATTCGTAGGTGTTCGGAATGGTTTGATACGCTATCCAGCTGATCTCCTGCTGCCTGATGTCGTCTCAGCCTGCTACTTCTCCGCCATCTTGACCCCTCTCCCGATTTTTAAAAAATTATTATTTATTTATTTGACCGACAGAGATCACAAGTAGGCAGAGAAGCAGGCAGAGAGAGAGAGAGAGGAGGAGGAAGCAGGCTCCCCACTGAGCAGAAAGCCCGATGCAGGGCTCGATCCCAGGGATCATGACCTAAGCCGAAGGCAGAGGCTGTAACCCACTGAGCCACCCAGGCACCCCGAGAAGTTGATTTTTTAAATTGCGGTATAAAATACATACGGGGAGGGGCGCCTGGGTGTCTCTGTTGGTTAACTGTCTGCCTTTGGCTCAGGTCATGATCCTGGTGTCCTGGGATCGAGTCCTGTGCTGGGCTCCCTGTTCAGCAGTGAGCCTGTTTTCTCCCTCTGCCTCTCACCCTGCTTGTGTTCTCTCTTTCTCTTTTAATTTTTAGTTTTTTTAAAGTAAGCTCTACGCCCAGCATGGGGCTTGAACTCACAACCCTGAGATCAAGAGTCACATGCTCCACTGACTAAGCTAGTCAGACATCCCCAGTGAATCTCATTCTTCACTCAGGTCATTTTTACTTGCTGTTTCCTCTACCTGGACTGCTTTGCTTCCAGATTTTTGCAAGGCTGGCTCTCTCACCATTCAAGACTCGCTGTCAGAGGCTTAAGGGGTCGGGGGTTGTTCCTGGGGGCTGAAACACTTGGGAGCTAACTGGTCACCCCTCTATCTTCTTGTAGTTTTAGGCCCTCTCTCTGTGGTTCCTTTCTGTGTGCTAGTTTGAGCTTCCTCACAGCATGGCAATTTCAGGGCAGCTGGACTGTTTTCTATGGCAACTGAAAGTTTCAAGAGAGTATTCTAGCAAAAGGAAAATTTTATCACCTTTTATGACCTAGCCTTGGAAATCACAAGCATTGCTTCTGCTGACTTACTGTGTAAGTTACCAATCCACCCAGATTTAAAGGTAAGGGAGGTATACTCTACTTCTTGATAAGTGAATGGTAAGATTCTAGATGAGCATATGGGATGGAAGATTGTGGCCAATTTTTGGAAAATATACTCAACCATACTGCCCCATACTTTATGTGGTTTTCTCCATAGTACTTTTTATTATTGGATATTATTTCTTTGCTTTTGATCGGCCACCTCCCTTTACTAGAATATGTGCCATAAAAGGGCAGCATCTGAATGGTGCTGGCACATGGTAGGTATTCAATGCATTTGTTCAATAAAATAATAATAAGACTTTTGTAATAGGGGACCTCTAGATGCCTCAGGTTAATAAACCAAGTAATGGAAGTATAAGCACATTATTTAAGGATGTGGACCTAAGCACTCAAAGAACTAAAACAGAAATCATTAAAGGGATTACCTGTGGGGTACAAGATGGGGAGAAGAAGTGGTTAAAATCCATGTACTTTTATCTCTTTGATATTAAGATTTCAAAAAAAATTAAATGGAAAATAATCATTGTGGAAAATGTGGAAGAACAGGAAGAGAGCAAAAAGCTAATTTATGAAGGTTTTTTTGTGATACCACTACCCAGAGAAAGCTGTTATGAACATTTTGATCTATTACCTTATTGTTGAAAATAGGCAGTTGTGAATCTTGCCTTTTAATCTTCCTTGCATTAATTCTTTTTTTTTTTTTAGATTTTATTTATTTATTTGTCAGAGAGAGAGCAGGAGCGAGCACAGGCAGGCAGAATGGCAGGCAGAGGCAGAGGGAGAAGCAGGCTCCCTGCCGAGCAAGGAGCCCGATGTGGGACTCGGTCCCAGGACGCTGGGATCATGACCTGAGCCGAAGGCAGCCGCTTAACCAACTGAGCCACCCAGGCGTCCCGCATTAATTCTATTGTGAGGATTGCTCTGGGGCAGGAATACTGCCCGGCAAAAGTTTGTGACCTAAAGATTCTGTTACTTCTTGTTTCCCCTACTTAGAGGTCTGCATAATTATGCCCTTTGTCTTTTTTTCTTTCCACCCCTGGCAATTGTCTTGTACCCACTTTTCCCTGCCCATCTTTCTCTCTCATTCAAGGATTTTATAAATTTGTCACTGTCTCCATCTCCTCAGCCACAGGACAGAGGTGTGACTTGGTTACCTATTGATACATAACAGACTACTCAAAGCTTAGGGACTTAAAATAACCACCATTTTTTATCACTTTGCACAGCTCTATTGGCCAGCAATTTGAACAAAGCAAAGCCCTGTCACCTCTGTTCCACATGATGTCTGCTGGGGCATAGTGTCCATCATGTCTGATGCCTCCTCTAGGATCACTGTCATGGGTGCGGGGTGAGTGCCGATGGGAACGGTTTAATTGGGATCATATGTCTGGGGCTTAACCTTAACTCTGGCTGCTGGGTGCCTAGCTTCTCCATGTGGTGTCAGAGCTTTTCCCTCTCCATGGGTTCTCTCCAGGGGCATAATCAGCCCTCTTGTATGGCAGCTCAGGGATCCCAGGAACCTGGACCTGGAACTCTACTTGCATTCTCTTGGCTAAAGCAAGTCACAGGCCCAGTCCAGATTCAAGGGGAAGGGAACACACGGGCATGAATACCAGGAGGCATGGGTCACTAGGGCCACCAATGTAACAGACTGCCAGTGAATCAGATGGATGTGAATTCAAATCCTGGCTCCTTGGCCTGCTAACTATATTTCTTGGCCTGATTTCTTTCTTTTTTTTTTTTTTTCTTTGCTGTGTGTTTGTTTGTTTGTGTGTTTTTTTTGTTTTTTTTTTTTAAGATTTTATTTATTTAACAGACAAAGATCACGAGTAGGCAGAGAGGCAGGCAGAGAGATAGAGGAGGAAGCAGGCTCCCCAGCAAGCAGAGAGCCCGATGTGGGGCCCGATCCCAGGATCCTGGGATCATGACCTGAGCCGAAGGCAGAGGCTTTAACCCACTGAGCCACCCAGGCGCCCCTGTTTGTTTGTTTTTGAAGATGAAAACATTTATTGAATTTAAACATCGACTAAAGTCAAGTATTGTGCTGGGTGCCATCACTGCATGGTGTTTCATAGAAAGGACTTGAGCATTAGAAAGATGTGCAGAGTGGTCGTGGAGTTTTGTTTGGCACCAAGGCTACAGCACTCATAAAGAACGTAATTCAGATTGTTTGTGACCAGCAGTTACATTTACTTGTGCCTGTGGGCTTTGTCCTTGGATGTTATCTAGACAGAAAGAATGATGAAAAGCTAACTGACTTCTGGAACAAGAGTGTATTATTTAAGAGGGAATTGAAATGCAGTGAAGGAGTCACCTGCAAGTAAAGGCTGTGACTGAATTCCAGAATGTTCACATTTTAAAAATGAGGAGAGAAATAAAAACTCACTCATTAAAAAATAAAAACAAAAACAGATGTGCAAACTGTTAACCTGATGGACCCAGGGAAAAATGAGCTTCTGGTAACCTGAAGACACCTTTGGGAGGGCTTTAGGTTTCCAAGGATCCAGAAGTTAGAGCCAATGGTATTTCAATCTAAAAAAAAAAAAAAAAAAATGTTATTAGCAAAAAAAAAAAAATTTTTTGATGGGTCTAGTAGTGAAGAATTTCTTCTCTCTTTTCCATCTTGAGTTACTTTCTTTTATTTACCAACCTCTTCACTCTATTTCAAGTTTACTTGCTTTTTTCTTGTCTCCCTAATTTCCTCTGCCTAGTAACCCTTTGTTCTATCCAAACCCTGGAGCCTCAAGAAGCCCTTCTCATTCGTTTGTTCATTTGCTTTGTTTTTCAGATTCTACATGTAAGTGAAATCGTACTGCACTTGTCTTTCTCTGTCTGACTTATTTCACTTAGGTCCACCCCCCCCTATAGAAGAGAAGTCCCTTTAAGTGTAGTCACCATAACTGGCTACCACTCACGCTGGAGAAACAGAACTCAGACCCCACAAGAGGCCCTAGAAACACAGACCTTCCTCCTGGCCTCCTGTCTTGTTGCTTTAACTCTGAGGCTCCTCCCCAAGGACTGTTTGAGTCTCCTTTGCCCTGAGATTTGTAAGCAAATGACCTTTAACCCAGTGAGATTCTCCTCCTGCAATCCCCACTAATCTTCTTAGGTGTTAATATTTAGCATTACCTTGTACTATCCAGGTGCCAGGGAATGCAGCTGCCCACAGCCTTATCAGCAAAACCTGATGAAACGCTTCCCTTGCTTCTTTCCTGTTCTTGTTTGATGGAGATTTCTGCTCTGGCAAGGGGTCAGTAGAAGTGACACCCCTTTTCAGTGAAAGGAACACACTGCAAAAGGTTTGATGAAAGGCACAGAAACTGTTTCTCAGAGTCGCTCTCTGCCACAGAATAATTAGTCTGTTATTAAAGGCCTGTAATGAAGGTACCAGGAAGGAAGGTGATCTGTTCTCTTCCAACTTTAGAGGGTGGATTCTGGCTAAGTAGGCCTGGGGTGGAGCCTGAGTTTCGGCATGTCTAAGATGCTTCCAGAAGATACTGGGCTGATATGCTGATCTGGAGAACATACTTAGCAAGGAAATGCTACTAAGTCTTAAGGAAGGTGAGGGACAGAGGGGCAGCAAACAACTCTCAGTTTTTCCAGGCATTTCCTTGTAGTAAAAGAACCTGGGCTTTGGGGACAGACAAGAAAGCTCTATTCTAATCTTGGCTTTCCACCCACTGGGTGGTCATGGGCAAGTCACTTAGCCTCTCTGAGACTCAGTTTCCTCTTTGGTAAAACAGAGTGGTAAAACAGTTACTAAGTTGTCTGGGAGACTTTGCGACACAATGGGTATGATGGCCTAGCAGAATGCCTGGCATTTAGACCCTCTGTAAATGGTGCCATGTCTCACTACTGTGAAGATGGAACCAAGAGACCTGAAGCAGAGCCTGCTATCTTCTGCTTTTCTGTATTCAAGGTGAGGACTTGGCTTTGTTTTCATGGGCCCAAAGTTAATAAACAGCAGTTTAGTGGGTGTGCTCCCCATGTTCAGACAGTTTCTCTGCTTTGATGGATACACTTGAGTCACCCTAGGGCAAAATGAAGTAATGCTTTGGAATTGTGATGAGAAGGCCTCTTTCTTATTAGGTGTCACACCCTCAGATGTTAAGGTATCTTTCATAGACTTTTCTGTTAAAGTTCCTGTGACAACTTTGTCATAGATCTTTCTCAAGTGGCAGAAAGTGAAAATATTTCATAATTCCTATGGGTTCAAGTTCATTTTCTTGCCATATGCACACAAAAACCATTTTCTTTGGGCCCATGTGCTCCATTCCTAAGCCTCTGGCTTGCTCAGACTTCCTAGTTAAGCAACAAAACCTGGAAATCTTTTAAAGTTCTGTTTGCTGAAACTTTCACATCACTTCAAAATAATGACAGAGTGGGTCTGCTGACAAGCAGGAGGTAGAACTCTACTTTTTCCCTCTGTGTGTTTTTGCCTGTTTTGACTGCTGCTGTTGACACCCACATGTTGTCTGACTGTTACTGATGACTCAGCAGAAGCCACCCGGAGCAAAACCAGTTGTTTTGTGCCGAGAACACCCTCTTGCTGGCCTGATTCTCTGGCAATGATGATGACAACAACCTGATTTCTGGAGGTGAAACTTCTGGTTTTCTCTCTCCAGATGTGAGTAGCAACAACATGGACTTCTCCTTACTTCAAGGACTAGTTCATGTTAGCAGAGTGAAAAAGACTGTATCTTGAGCACAGTCATTTTCTCTAAATTCCTAACCTGCAGTTGCTACAATTTCTGACTTAAGAGATCAAAATGGAGTAGTGGGAGGTATAGAATATAGAGTGAACAAAGGAAGAAAATAAATGGAGTAACGTTGAATAGTGACTTGGGGAAATCAGAGATGCTGCCCAAATGGTTTACTTCAGTAACAGTGAGTACATGTTCACCAACCTGACAGGGATTTCAGAGACCTCCTAAATTCAAGTTCAGATTTTTAACTTTAAAGCTTTTTAACACTAATCAGTTTTTTAACTATGTTATATTTAAGAAACAAAGGTAGGCCATGAGATAGGCTAATTAGTTGGAGGAAACCTTGATGAAGAAAAAGTATGAACAGAAGCAGGAGGCATTTAAATTTGTTTTTAAAAATTTTTTAATTTATTAAAAAATATCTATTTCTTTATTTGAGAGAGAGAGAGATGAGAGAGAAAGAGCATTAGAGGGGGAAGGTCAGAGGGAGAAGCAGACTCCCTGCTGAATGGGGAGCCTGATTCGGGACTTGGTCCCAGGGGTCTGGGATCATGACCTGAGCTGAAGATAGTCACTTAACCAGCTGAGCCACCGAGGCACACTTTAATTTTTAAATTTTTATTTTTTTAAAGATTTTATTTATTCATTTGAGAGAAAGAGAACAAGCAGGGGGAGCAGCAGAGGGACAGGAAGAAATAGGCTCCCCACTCAGCAGACAGCCCAACGTCTGGCTCAGTCCCAGAACTCTGAAATCGTGACCTGAGCTGATGGCTGATGCTTAACCAACTGAGCCCCCTGGCTCCTCACACATACTCATCTGATCTGGTGAAGTTTTCCACTTTCAAGCCTGTATATTTACATGTACATAAAGTGCTCTTCTCTTTCCTACAGAAATAATAATAAAATAAATAGAGACCTGTATATGGAGGCAGCAAATATGTATGAGGTTAGTACCTAACCCATGCTGCACTATGCTAAGTGCTGAAGGCGACATACAAGACAAACAAACTGTACTTGTTCCAGATGTTAATACAAGCTATTTGATAAGAGTTTTCTGGTTACTTTTTTTTTTTTTAATCAAAAAGCTACTCTAGCAAATGTAAGCAAAAATGATGGTGTAGGGGCGCCTGGGTGGCTCAGTTGGTTAAGCAGCTGCCTTCAGCTCAGGTCATGATCCCGGAGTCCCGGAATCCAGTCCCGCATTGGGCTCCCAGCTCCACGGGGAGTCTGCTTCTCCCTCTGACCTTCTCCCCTCTCATGCTCTCTCTTACTCTCTCTCCCTCTGAAATAAATAAATAAAATCTTTTTAAAAAAATGCTGGTGTATTGGAAATCTACTCCTGGGAGAGTTCAACATTCAAGCCCTGGATGGGACAAGACTAGGTGTTCATGGGCCTTCCCCTTAGGGGGATGATGCCATGATGGTGACCCAGCCCCAACAAATACCAACCCTCTGTCCCTCAGTTCAAGTTTCAAGTTTCTAGGGGAGAGAACTTGCTTAGCCCAGCTTGGGTTTAACCATGATCTAATCAATCATGGCTAGAATGGCAGGCTCATGTGGCTCAAATATGACCAGGAGGACCTCCCCTATATATTAGGTCTATCTGAAAACTAAGAGAGTTTATGAATGCAGCAGATACTCTGGTTAGTTTTTATGTTATATAATCCTAACACTTAAATAGGCTCAGGTTTAGTATTCAGAACACTTAACTACTTGCCCTGGCCCAGGCAATGATTATGCAGAACAAATGCTGGTCATAGCCCAGCAATAGGGTCCAGGAGGACCCCTGCTGGATCAAGCATTAACCCTGCAGTTACCAGATCATGGGGAGATATGTGGCATCCTATGGGAGGGGCCAATGGCATTCAAAAAGGGGGGATTTGGGGAATTATCCTAGAAGGTCAGGTGCCCTAGAGCAGACTTTGTGATGTGTATTCATGTAGAAGTGATTTATTAAGGAAATGTTTCCAGGGAAGGCTGTTTAGAAAATGAATGAAGGAGAACAGGGAAGGTGAGGAAGCCAAGCAAGGATGCTGTATTAGCGTTTTCTAGAAACACAGAATCAATATCTATAGATAGATAGATAAATAGATATCTGAAGTTAGAAACACAGTGAAGAGATACAGAATCAGTATCTATATCTGAAGTTGGAAATTTGTTATAAGGAGTTGGTTCACATGATTTTGGAAGCTGAAAAGTACTGTGATATGCTCTCTGTAAGCGGAAGACCCAGAAAAGCCAGTGGTTCTAGTCCATGTCCGAAGATCTGAGAACCAGGAAACTAGCTGGATAGCAGTATAACAGTAGAAGTTCACAGTCATCTAAGGCATACGTTCCCTTAACTATAAAATAAAAGATTTGAGGTAGGTGATTTCACCTCCAATCTTCCATTGATACTTTCTCCCCTAAAAACTAAGAATTGTCCTCATTATGGCTAGACTGTACCTAGATTTTGAGAGTCAATGGTAAATAATACACATAGTGGACACTTGGGTTTTTTTCTTTGTTTCTAGAATCAAATCTTATTTTCTTATTCATTAATCACTGTTTGAAGGAATTCCCCATATGTGGTCTTGGTAGAAAATAGTGACAGCTTCCCAAAGGGCCCAACTCCCCCTCCCCCATCAGGCCCAATACAGGCAGAGGACCTGAACACTCTAGGTCACCTGGGTACTCTCTCCTGAGTTTGAAATTTGGAGTAAGTAACACCTGGAGGTGGAGATGGTTTGGAGGTCATTCCTTGCAGACAGCAGTGTTTACTGACTACACTCTTCTACATATGGCCTCCAGCTGGGCTCCTGATGCCTAGTCCCCCCACCCCCCATGCCCGACACACACACCGGAGCCACTGAGACTGTACCTTTTTCATGCCTGGCCATGCAGACTTCATTCTACATTCTTTTTCTTTTTCTGTTTAGTTAGTTTCCACTGCTTGCAGCAAAGAACCCTGAGAAAACACAATAAGCTTACACTATAAATAATATATTTCATAACTCTGAAAGGCCTTAGGTAACAGGCCACTGTAATGGCACAGACAGTAGACCCTACTATTTCATTCCTATATCATGGAGGTCAAGAGTTGTTGACATGTCTCTCTTCATCTCTAGAAAGGATACACCTTGAAGGCTAGGACTATGGACTCTGCTGCTGGAGTAGACTCATATCTAGCAGAAAACCTTGCACAAATTAGGCTTTTAGTAATAAGAAAATGAGTAAAAAGTAGCATATCATAGTACAGACAAAAAGAAAATGGAAAATAAGTATTGAATATTTTCTAAAACTCAATTCTGAGATTTTATACACAAGTCCTTGAACAGACAATTGTGTCACTGGAAGGATTTCTTTCAAATATTGATAAAACACTCTTCCATGTACCCGTGTCTGTCTAGCTCTTTATCCACAATAGCTTGTTTCCTTACATGCAGGGGCCCTGTTTCTAGGCATAAAGCTGAGTTTCCAAGGACTGTTGTTTTAGGTGATGTTTATGTGCAATTTTTTCTTTTGTTTCTTATGGATAAAACATGTTACTGACTGTAAGATCAGAATCTGAAGCAAGTAGAAATCAGTATCTTGAGTAGTCTTCCATTCATCCCTACTCTCACCAGGATCCAACAAAAGCATCCCAAACAGATGAAAATCAGTTGGCACACAACTTTGAAGGCACACGGCAAAGAAACTGTGAAACAAACAAACAAACAAGCAATGGAACATGTGTGCCAAGGGGGAGAGAGGTTTCTGCTTCTACTTTTTTAAAAGCATGAAGATAAATTTATTATGGTCCCAAGATATCTTGAATCAGAAATTCAAGTACCTGATTATTCTATAACATCAAAATGGCAGCATCCTTGGAGAGACAGTTGCCTGGTAACTCAGACCAGAGGGTTGTCTTCAGATTCCTCTGGAATCATGTGTATCTATTTTGGTTTTTCTGCTGAGCTCATTTCCTCTCTATAATCTGAAACCCATACAATTTCGGGGGAAAATTCCATTCATAAGAAAACTTTTCATCCAGAAGATATTTTCGTTAGAGAGTACAGCTGTCTTCATACCATTGAATTCCTCTATTTTCAGGATTGTTGTATGAACATATAAGAAAAGAAATGGGAAAAAATGCACAAACATATAAGAAAAGGAAAAATGTCAACAGAGGGGAGGTTTCAAATTGAGGTATATGTTTATTTGGATCTTGAAAGCCAGACAATGGCTTTCTAAGACAAGAGACTAATTCAGTATCACACAGGATCGAAGTATAATTTACCCAATTGAGAAATGCTTTGTTTACGCCTACCTCTTCCTGGAAGCCAGGAGAGTTGTCCAGGTAGGTTGTTACTCACCATGCTCAGAAGCCCTGTCTCTGCCCTCTTCTGAATCAGTGGTCCTGTCCCAGATCCATTCTCACTCTGTGCTTAGATGATTAAGAACCACATTACTTATCATTCTTTTGGTAATAAGCAAGAGAACCTGGGTGAGAGACTTTACATAAGAGGGACATCACTGGGAGGATTTGGAGCACTCACAAAAGCCTAGCCACATAGCTTGAAAATGGGCAGGAATTGAGGCTTTTGACGCTAAAAGGCCCAGAAAGGTTGAGAAGGAGAAGCAGGTTAGCAGAAGTCTGTAATGGAACACATGAACCTCAAAGAGCCATTCTATTTTCGTATTACTCACTTAAGATTCATAATCCCAGGACAGAATGTCAAGTTGGCTGAATTTAGGTCACATGCCTGGGCTTGCTATACCAAAACAGTGAGAGGAAGGAAGGATTTAATGGAAGGGAACTTCACAAGCTCCTATAGCTTCCATGATGGCAGAGCACATACCCAGATTTGGTCCCATCAAGACTGTTCAAAAGGTGTGGGAGATCATTTCCCAAAGGAAACTCTTGTGCTATTAGGAAGGGAGAATGCATGCTGGGAAGCCAAAAAATGTCTGATGTTCACCATCATTTTTGATTGGATTTCTAGAAACAGAGACTGAGGCTGAATTCTTATTCAAGAGACACACTGAAATTGTGCTTTCAGGAGACACTTGGAAGAAGATAAGGGAAGCAAGATAGAGCAGGGGAAGTGGCTAAACAAAGATGAGGTTTCAGTTGAAGTCTAATTTAAACCTGACCCCATGAAGAGTTTTGGAGTGTGAATGACACCAGAGGCTTGTCTTCTTTGAGGCAAGGGGGCTTGGCTTTTGTATCCCCATATCAGTCACTGGCTGCACGATGCATGGAGGTGAGATAGAACCTCCCAGGCATTTGCGGTAAGGTGGCTCTCATTGACCAAGGATAGTTCTCCAGGGAAGTGTATATGTTTGAGCCATTAGCAGCAACACTACAATAGCTGAGGATGAGGCACCAGCACAGTACAAGGAATCAGGGTAGGACACCAGCAATGTCGACTACTACCACAGTAATACAGGCAAGACATTTGGATTTGCTTTGCGAAGTCCGGGGCTTCCCATCTGTAGACTGGCGCAAGCATCATGGGACTACCACTAATTCTGGGACAGGTCAGATGAAAGGGATAGATTATTTATTGTGTGGCTGTCTCACTAGGGGAAATAGTGTAATTAACAAATACCAACAGACAGTGTAAGAAGAGGTAGAATTTCTTTAAAAGGAAAAGATATGGAAACTTGTGAATATATTCAAAGGATATATATAAGGAAAGAGGATTACAAGAAGGAGATCACTAAAAAGAAAAAAAGAAAATGGATAGATTTTCTAATGCATTTGAAGAAAGTAGAGTAGTGAGGGAAGAGGCCATCAAATAGAGTTTGATCCCCATCTTCCATAATGGAAAGGTGTGCTGATAATTGGCCCATTTGCTCTCTAATTCATACACTGCCTTCTCCTCTTGGGCTCCTATTGCAAGGGCTATCCTTCCCAGACCTGGACGACTGGATTCCAGCTAAGTTCAGCCAATGGCAGTGCCAGGAGATTGGAGGGTGAGAGTCAAGGAGAAGTGAGGATATTTCTTTCCCATTCTCTCTGCTTTGGGCAACATCTCTGATAGTAGCTCCTTCTCCTCTATGTCCTCAGTTTCCTCTGAACATTTCCTGGTAGTACCAGGCCATCCTACTGGGTTTATTGCTTCCTGTGATGGATTTTGTTAGCACTGCCTTCTCACACTGACCCACTGGCCCTGGAAGTCATAGTGGCTTTCTGCAGTTGCGGATCCTAGTGTTGCTCCCTTTCCCCCAGTTCTTTCCAGTTCTTCCAGTCTAAGTTTTCTTGTCAACTTTAACACTATTGATACTTTGGGCTGGATGATTCTTTGTTTCAGGGGCTGCCCTGTGTGTTTTAAGATGATTAGCAGCATCCATGGACCGACTCTGCCCACTAGATACCAACAGCCTCTACCCAGCTGTGACGATAATGTCACCAGACATTGTCAATACATTGCCAAATGTTTCCTGGGGGGTGGAATCACCCCAAATTGGGAATGACAATTCCAATCCCTTTATAGCTGCATCACATTTTCTTTACTAAATAATCTGATGAGCGTTTTATTTTTCTAACTTGAAACTAACCGATTCAGAAAGCTATAAATGGTGTCTAAATATGATAAAAATTAATGTAATAGACACATTGTTTAGAAATAGGCAACTAATAAAAGAATAAACAAAATATTGAATGCAGTTGGTTCTAGAGAGTAGGAATGGAAGGCAAGGAGTGGTGATTCTGAACTCTTTAATATGATTTTATTTTTAAGATTTATGTATGTATATAGCCAATTAAAAGTAATACAGGAAAAGAGAACATGGAAGACTCAGCCATTCTATTATCACAGAGAAATTTCCAGAGAGAGGCTTAAATTCTTATTTTCATAAGAGATGAAAGAAGTGCTTATTCTGATCTTTTGTTTCTAATCTCATCTAAACCATTTTCTCTTATATTTTACCCAGAGGTAAAGCATGGCAGTCACCTAAGTATGGTAAGTATGGCAGCCAACTAAGCTTAAATCATATATGTACATTTTTTCAAAGTAACTCCAGGCTGCCTCCTCTGTAATGGTTCTGGGTGGAGAACTGGCTTACCTGGTTTTAATTATGTAGTAGTCAGAGAAGACAGGAAAACACTATTGTAAAGATTTTATGAACACTGAAATAACATTGGAGTCTTTAGATCCTACTGGACTGTCTCCCTCCAAAAACAGGAGTGGGGGGAGAGGAGGCTGTTTCAGACTTTGCCGTGTTGATGTGTGTCAGTGCTCCTTATTTTACTAGCATATCTTTATGCAGTTTCCATCCACCCCCATCTCCCACACACTGTAATCTCTTCCTCTACCTCTAACTCATCCTCACCAAACCCCTACCCTAGCAACTGAAAAACAGTCTTAGGACTGAATTCTTGATTTACTTGATTGACTAGTCATGCCAATTATTTTGGAAATGCATCATCCTGATAGATGACCATGTAAAAGAAGACGGTTTTCAACCCTCTAAAACATAAAAAGATGGAAACATATGTTTGTGTATGTCCATATGTATATATATGATACACACACACAAATGTGATATATATGCACTTTATATCTATATTTATGTATTACATTCATATATGTATGTTTTAGTATATACATTAATATCACTATACATTTATTTACATGTAAATAGCTTTTTTCTCACATAAAATAATAAATGCTAATAAGGAAAAACCAGGTAATACAAAAAATATTTTAAAAAGTAAAAGCAACTAATATTCCTACAATCAATGATAGGTACCATCTGAGTCAGAATTAATTTCAGCTGCAATTATTAGGGGGGAGAATATTAAAAGTAATAGAAAAATATTTACCTAATATATCTGGAAACAGGCTGTTGAGAGCTTGTATGGTGGCTCCAAAATCATCACGAGGCATCTATTTATAGCTCTCCACTGCACCATTCTTAGGGTATGGCCTTCATTCTCAGGGTCCAAGATAGCTGCCAGAGCTCTAAACTTAATATTCATACTCTAGGTAGCATATTGGAGTAAGGGAATAGGAAGGGACCAAAGGGCACAGCACAGCTGTCTTTTTTTTTTTTTCCCCTAGATTTATTTATCAGGAAGAGAGCAGCGGGGAGAGGCAGAGTAAAAGGAAGAGAGAAACTTCAGTAGACTTACGTGTTGAGTGTGGAGCCCAATGCAGAGCTTGATCCCAGGACCCTGAGATCACAACCTGAGCCAAAACCAAGAGGCAAAGGCTCAACCACCCAGGTGCCCCAATAGCTGTCTTTTAAGTTGGTTTCCTCAGAAGCTGCCACAAAATACCTTTTATAACGCATTGGCCAAAATTTAGTCACACTAAATGTTGTGATTTAAATCACAATAGTTACCAGAAAAGATAGGGAATACAGAACTTTTAGCTAGGCATTAGAGTGACATTAGTGGGAATGGCAAAATAAAGATCTCCAAAAATCCTCCATAAAAGTAATGAGAACAGGGACACCTGGGTGGCTCAGTGGGTTAAGCCGCTGCCTTCGGCTCGGATCATGATCCCAGCGTCCTGGGATCAAGTCCCACATCGGGCTCTCTGCTTGTCAGGGAGCCTGCTTCTCCCCTCCCCTCTCTGCCTGCCTCTCTGCCTGCTTGTGTGATCTCTGTCTATCAAATAAATAAATAAAATCTTTAAAAAAAAGTAATGAGAACATAGGCAAAAGTTGTTAAAATCTTTTTCAGAATGCTGGATATAAATCAAAGACTTGCAATAATCCAAGAAACATTTATCTAAGAAAAGTTAGTGAATCATGATAAGAACAATGAATTTTGTGGCATTTTAACTTACCCTATTTACATCTCCCTTTTCCTACATGAAGAAATAAAGATCACTGGTGAAGGCAACACACAGATAAATATAAAAGACTATACATGTAACTTTTGTTTGAAACCCTTTTCTTTTCCCATCTTATTTAAAAGACAATTGCATAAAACAATACTTATAAATATGTCATTGAGAATATAATGTATAACAAGGTACTTTGTATGTCAATAATAGCACCAAGAGGGAGGGAAGGAATAAACTTATATTGAAGAAAAGTTTCTATATACTATTGAAATTAAGTTTGTACTAGTACAAACTAGATTATTAGGTGCTTAGATGTTGATTGTAGTCTCCAAGGCAATCACTAATAAAACAACTAATATATATAATATTTATTATATAAATATATGTATATTTTAAAAACTACAAGGGAATAAAAATGGTAGAGTAAAAACATTTAGCACAAGATAAGACATTAGGAGGACTAAACAAAAATACATGAAACAAATCAGAAACCAATGGTAAAATGACAGACACAAATCGTATCTTACTAATAATTTTATTAAATGTAAATGGTTTAAATACTCCATCAAAGGCAGAGATTAGCAGAATAGTTTATTTATTTTTTTTTCTTTTAAAGATTTCATTTATTTATTTGACAGACAGAGATCACAAGTAGGCAGACAGGCAGGCAGAGAGAGAGGAGGAAGTGGGCTCCCCGCAGAGCAGAGAACCCAATGCGGGACTCGATCCCAGGACCCTGAGATCATGACCTGAGCCGAAGGCAGAGGCTTAACCCACTGAGCCACCCAGGCGCCCGAGATTAGCAGAATAGTTTAAAAAAAGATCCAACTATGTTGTATTTGCAAGAGACAATTTAGATTCAAAGACTCAAATAGTTTTAAAGCAAAAGGATGGGAAAAGATATACCATGCAAAGAGTAACCAAAATAAAGCTACAATGGCTATACTAGTCCCAGACAAAATGGACTTTAACATAAAAATTGTTACTAGAAATGAGGAAGGACATTTCCTAAAGATCAAAGAATCAATCCCTCAATATGTAGTGATTATAAATATGTATTCACCTCATAACAGGGCCAAAAAAATAAATGAACCAAAAACTGACAGAATTAAAGGGCGAAAACAGACAATTCAACAATAATAGCTGGAGACATCAACACCTTACTTTCAATAATGAATAAAACAACTAGACAGATGATCAACAAGAAAATAGAAGACTTAAGGTCAGAAAAAAAAGTAAAAGACTTAAACAACACTATAAACCAACTAGGCCTAATAGACATCTATAGAACACTCTGTCCAACAAAAACAGAATACACATTCTTCTCAAGTGCACATGCATCATTCTCTAGGGTAGAACATATATTAGGCCATAAAACACATCTCAATAAATTTTAAAGGATGGGCATCATACAAGGTATCATCTCCAACTACAATGGAATGAAATTAAATCCAATAACAGAAGAACTTGTGGAATTCACAAATATGTGAAAATTTAAAAACATAAAGAAGAAATCACTGGTGAAATTAGAAAATACTTTGAGATGAGTGAAAATGAAAACACAGTATTCTAAAACTTATATGATTCAAATAAAGCATTGTTCAAAGGGAAATTTATACTTGTAAATGCCTACATTTTCAAACAGGAATGATAAGAAATCTGTTGCTTATCCTTTTATCTTATGAAACTAGAAAAAGAAGACCAAATTAAACCCAAAGTAATCAGGAGGAGGGAAATAATAAGAATTAAAATAGAAATAATATAGAATAGAAAAATATAAAAATAATATAAAATAGAAAAATAGAAGAGAAAAATAATATAGACAATCACCAGGGCACCTGGGTGGCTCAGTGGGTTAAAGCCTCTGCCTTCGGCTCAGGTCATGATCCCAGGGTCCTGGGATCGAGCCCCACATCAGGCTCTTTGCTTGGCGGGGAGCCTGCTTCCTCTTCTCTCTCTCTGCCTGCCTCTCTGCCGACTTGTGATCTCTGTCAAATAAATAAATAAAATCTTAAAAAAAATATAGACAATCACCAAAACTAAACTTTAGTTTTTGAGGAGACCAACAAAATTGACAATATTTTAGCTAGACTGAGAAAAAAAGAAGATTCAGATTACTAAAATCAGAAATAAAAGAGAGGACATTACTACAGACCTAACATAAATAAAAAGTATTGGAAATTCTGTGGACAATTGTATCCAACAAATTAGATAGCCTAGATGAAATGGAAAAGTTCCTGGAAAGACACAAACTACTGAAACTAGCTCTAGAAGAAATAGAAAATCTGAGTAGAACTCTAATAATAAAGTTCTGTTGGGGCTGAAATAGTAATTTGGGCACCAGTGTGCCAAGCTAAACATCAAGGTTCCTATTACTAAGGAAGAAGAAGAGAAAGATTGCAGGGAATTCCCAACACTCTCTGCCACAGCCACTATTAACACTTGGGTAGACTCAGAATAACATAAATGTAATTTATCACATGGACCATTTGGTAGCCTAGGCAATTAGGTTTATTGGAAATTAAAAGCATAACATATCAAAGAAAACACAACTAACTCACCAAGTTTACTGTCTTGCCAAGTTGGTAATTTGTGTATCTAGAGAAAAAAATTTTTTTAACCTTTTTTCAACAGGGTCATGTGAAGCTCTCTCTGAAAAAGCTCACACATAGCTCTGGTTACCAAATCTGTGCTGATTTCTCTAGAAGTTATTCTTTTTAAAATTTTTTTAATTTTTTATTAACATATAATGTATTATTAGCCCCAGGGGTATAGGTCTGTGAATCGCCAGGTTTACACACTTCACAGCACTCACCATAGCACATACCCTCACCAATGTCCATAGCCCCACCACCCTCTCCCTACCCCCCTTCCCCCCAGCAACCCCCAGTTTGTTTTGTGAGATTAAGAATCTCTTACAGTATGTCTCCCTCCTGATCCCATCTTGTTTCGTTGTTTCGTTCCCTACCCCCCAAACCCCCCACTTTGCCTCTCAACTTCTTCATATCAGGGAGATCATATGATAATTGTCTTTCTCTGATTGACTTATTTTGCTCAGCACAATACCCTCTAGTTCCATCCACGTCGTTGCAAATGGCAATATTTCATTTCTTTTGATGACTGCATAGTATTCCATTGTATATATATATATATACCACCTCTTCTTTATCCATTCATCTGTTGATGGACATCTAGGTTCTTTCCATAATTTGGCTATTGTGGACATTGCTGCTATAAACATTCAGGTGCATGTGACCCTTTGGATCACTACATTTGTATCTTTAGGGTAAATACCCAGTAGTGTGATTGCTGGGTCATAGGGTAGCTCTATTTTCAACCTTTTGGGGAACCTCCATGCTGTTTTCCAGAGTGGCTGCACCAGCTTGTTTTCCCACCAACAGTATAGGAGGGGTCCCCTTTCTCCGCATCCTTGCCAGCATCTGTCATTTCCTGACTTGTTCATTTTAGCCATTCTGACTGGTGTAAGATGGTATCTCATTGTGGTTTTGATTTGTATTTCCCTGATGCCGAGTGATGTGGAGCACTTTTTCATGTGTCTGTTGGCCATCTGGATGTCTTCTTTGCAGAAATGTCTATTCATGTCCTCTGTTCATTTCTTGATTAGATTACTTGTTCTTTGGGTGTTGAGTTTGATAAGCTCTTTATAGATTTTGCTTACTAGCCCTTTATCTGATATGTCATTTGCAAATATCTTCTCCCAGTCTGTCAGTTGTCTTTTTTGATTTTGTTGACTGTTTCCTTTGCTGTGCAAAAGCTTTTGTTCTTGATGAAGTCCCAATAGTTTGTTTTTGCCCTTGCTTCCCTTGCCTTTGGTGATGTTCCTAGGAAGAAGTTGCTGTGGCTGAGGTCGAAGAGGTTGCTGCCTGTGTTCTCCTCAAGGATTTTGATGGATTCCTTTCTCACATTGAGGTCTTTCATCAATTTGGAGGTTATTTTTTTGTGTGGTGTAAGGAAATGGTCCAATTTCATTTTTCTGCATGTGGCTGTCCAATTTTCCTAACACCATTTGTTGAAGAGACTGTCTTTTTTCCATTGGACTTCTTTCCTGCTTTGTTGAAGATCAGATGACCATAGAGTTGAGGGTCTGTTTCTGGGCTCTCAATTCTGTTCCACTGATCTCTGTGTCTGTTTTTGTGTCAGTACCATACTGTCTTGATGATGACAGCTTTGTAATAGAGCTTGAAGTCCGGAATTGTGATGCCACCAACATTGGCTTTCTTTTTCAACATTCCTCTGGCTATTTGAGGTCTTTTCTGGTTCCACATACATTTTAGGATTATTTGTCCCATTTCTTTGAAAAAAAATAGATTTTTGATACAGATTGCATTAAATGTGTAGATTGCTTTAGGTAGCATTAGACATTTTCACAATATTTTTTCTTCCAATCCATGAGCCTGGAACATTTTTCCATTTCTTTGTGTCTTCCTCAATTTCTTCCATGAGTACTTTATTGTTTTCTGAGTACAGATTCTTTGCCTCTTTGGTTAGCTTTATTCCTAGGTATCTTATGGTTTTGGATGCAATTATAAATGGGATCAACTCCTTAATTTCTCTTTCTTCTGTCTTGTTGTTGGTGTAGAGAAATGCAACTGATTTCTGTGCACTGATTTTATGTCCTGACACTTTACTGAATTCCTGTAGGAGTTCTAGCAGATCTGGAGTGGAGTCTTTTGGGTTTTCCACATAAAGTATCATACCATATGCAAAGAGTGACAGTTTGACTTCTTTGCTGATTTGGATGCTTTTAATTTCTTTTTGTTGTCTATTGCCGAGGCTAGGACTTCTAGTACTATGTTGAATAGCGGTGGTGATAATGGACATCCCTGTCATGTTCCTGACCTTAGCCAAAAAAGCTCTCAGTTTTTCTCCATTGAGAATGATATTTGCAGTGGTTTTTTTTTCTTTTTATTTAAGCTTTATTTAAACATATAATATAGCAGTGGGTTTTTCATAGATGGCTTTGATGATATTGAGGTATGTACCCTCTATCCCTACACTTTGAAGAGTTTTGATTAAGAAAGGATGTTGTACTTTGTCAAATGCTTTTTCTGCAACTATTGAGAGTATCATGTGGTTCTTGTCCTTCCTTTTATTAATGTATTGTATCACATTGATTGATTTGCAGATGTTGAACCAACCTTGTAGTGCTGGAATAAATCCCACTTGGTCATGGTGAATAATCCTTTTTTTAAAATTTTTTTATTTTTTTATTTTTTAAAGATTTTATTTATTTATTTGTTAGAGAGAGAGAGAGAGCGAGTGAGCACAGGCAGACAGAGTGGCAGGCAGAGGCAGAGGGAGAAGCAGGCTCCCTGCCGAGCAAGGAGCCCGATGTGGGACTCGATCCCAGGATGCTGGGATCATGACCTGAGCCGAAGGCAGCCGCTTAACCAACTGAGCCACCCAGGCGTCCCTGAATAATCCTTTTAATGTACTGTTGGATCCTATTGGCTAGTATTTTGGTGAGAATTTTCACATCTGTGTTCATCAAGTATATTGGTCTGTAACTCTCTTTTTTGATGGGTCTTTGTCTTATTTGGGATCAAGGTAATGCTGGCCTCATAAAGTGAGTTTGGAAGTTTCCTTCCATTTCTATTTTTTGGAACAGTTTCAGGAGAATAGGAATTAATTCTTCTTTAAATGCTGGTAGAATTCCCCTGGGAAGCCGTCTGGCCCTGGACTCTTGTTTGTTGGAAGATTTTTGATGAGTATTTCAGTCTCTTTACTGGTTATGGGTCTGTTCAGGTTTTCTATTTCATCCTGGCTCTGTTGTGGTAGTTTGTATGTCTCTAGGAATGCATCCATTTCTTCAAGATTGTCAAATTTACTGGCGTATATTTGTTCATAATATGTTCTTACAATTGTTTGTATTTCTTTGGTGTTGGTTGTGATCTCTCCTTTTTCATTCATGATTTTATTTATTTGGCTCCTTTCTCTTTTCTTTTTGATAAGTCTGACCAGGGGTTTATCAATCTTATTAATTCTTTCAAAGAACCAGCTCCTAGTTTTGTTGATCTGTTCTACTGTTCTTTTAGTTTCTATTTCATTGATTTCTGCGCTGACCTTTATTATTTCTCTTCTCCTGCTGGGTTTAGGCTTTCTTTGTTGTTCTTTCTCCAGCTCCTTTAGGTGTAGGGTCAGGTTGTGTATTTGAGACCTTTCTTGTTTCTTGAGAAAGGCTTGTATCGCTATATATTTTCCTCTCAGGACTACCTTTGCTGTGTCCCACAGGTTTTGACGTGTTGTGTTTTCATTATCATTTTTTTCCATGAATTTTTTTCAATTCTTCTTTTATTTCCTGGTTGACCTATTCATTCTTTAGCCTTCAGGTATTTGGGTTCTTTCCAAATTTCCTCTTGTGATTGAGTTCTAGCTTCAGAGCATTGTGGTCTGAAAATATGCAGGGAATGATCCCAATCTTTTGATGCCAGTTGAGATCTGATTTGTGACCCAGGATGTGATCTATTCTGGAGAACGTTCTGTGTGCACTAGAGAGGAGTGTGTATTCTGTTGCTTTGGGATGGAATGTTCTGAATATATCTGTGATGTCCATCTGGTCCAGTGTGTCATTTAAGGCCTTTATTTCCTTGTTGATCTTTTGCTTGGATGACCTGTCCATTTCAGTGAGGGGAGTGTTAAAGTCCCCTACTATTATTGTATTCTTGTCAATGTGTTTCTTTGATTTTGTTATTAATTGGTTTATATAGTTGGCTGCTCCCATGTTAAGGGCATAGATATTTAAAATTGTTAGATCTTCTTGTTGGACAGACCCTTTGAGTGTGATATAGTGTCCTTCCTCATCTCTTATTATAGTCTTTGGCTTAAAATCTAATTGCTCTGACGTGAGGATTGCCACCCCAGCTTTCTTTTGATGTCCATTAGCATGGTAAATTGTTTTCCACCCCCTCACTTTAAATCTGGAGGTGTCTTTGGGTCTAAAATGAGTTTCTTATACAGCATATTGATGGGTTTTGTTTTTTTATCCATCCTGATACCCTGTGTCCTTTGACTGAGGCATTTAGCCCATTTACATTCAGGGTAACTATTGAGAGATATGAATTTAGTGCCATTGTATTGCCTGTAAGGTGACTGTTACTGTATATTGTCTCTGTTCCTTCTGGTCTACTACTTTTAGGGTCTCTCTTTGCTTAGAGGACCCCTTTCAATATTTCCTATAGAACTGGTTTGGTGTTTACAAACTCTTTTGGTTTTTGTTTGTCCTGGAAGCTTTTTCTCTCTCCTGTTTTATGATAGCCTTGATAGATGATATAGTATTCTTGGCTACATGTTTTTCTCATTTAGTGCTCTGAATATACATGGCAATTCTTTGTGGCCTGCCAGGTCTCTGTGGATAAGTCTACTGCCAATCTAATATTTTTACCATTGTATGTTACAGACTTCTTGTCCCGGGCTGCTTTCAGTATTTCTCTTTGTCAGTAAGACTTGTAAGTTTTACTATTAGATGACAGGGTGTGGAACTATTCTTATTGATTTTGAGGGGGTTCTCTGAGCCTCCTGGATTTTGATGCTTGTTCCCTTTGCCATATTAGGGAAATTCTCTACAATAATTCTCTCCATTATACCTTCTGCCCCCCCCTTTCTTCTTCTTCTGGAATCCCAAATATTCTAATGTTGTTTCATCTTATGGTATCACTTATCTCTCAAATTCTCCCAGTAGTTGTTTGTCTCTCTTTTGCTCAGCTTCTTTATTCTCTGTCATTTGCTCTTCTATTTCACTAATCCTCTCTTCTGCCTCATTTATCCTAGCAGTAAGTACCTCCATTTTGGATTGCACCTCATTAATAGCTTTTTTTATTTTAGCTTGGTTAGATTTTAGTTCTTTTATTTCTCCAGAAAGGGCTTTTATTTCTCCCGACAGGGTTTCCCTAATATCTTCCATGCCTTTTTCGAGCCCAGCTAGCACCTTGAGAATTGTCGTTCTGAACTCTAGATCTGACATATTACCAATGTCCCTAGCCTTCAGTACTGTCTCTTGTTCTTTTTTTTTTTTTTTTTTTTTTTTTTTTGGTGGTGAGTTTTTCCACCTTGACATTTATCCAGATAAGAATATATGAAGGAGCGAATAAAATACTCAAATTGTAGCAAAGACCCCAGAAAAATCTGTGTTAACCAAATTAGAAGAACGGGGAGAAGAACGGGGGTAAAAAAAAGTTCAAAAAAATTTAATAAAATTAAAAAAAAAATTTTAAAAATTTTAAAAAAAAGAAAGAAAAAAGAAAATGTATATATTAGACTGGTGAATAGAACAGAGCCACCCACTTGATTTTTGGGAGTATTTTTGTCTCTTAGAAGAAACTACCTCCAAAAATTTTTAAAAAAGGTACACACACACACACACACACACACACACACGGGTAAACATGATGAAGGGATGGAATATGACTGTAAAGTTGAAAATTTTTAAGAAATTCTAAAAAAGGAGTTGATAAGTTGGTTGGCAAAAGGAAGAAAAAGAAAGTGGAGAGAATTTGCTCATGCTGGAGACTACAACAAACCCTGTGCTAGATTTAAGGTATATTTTGATCTATTAGAAGAAGTTGTATCCCAAAGTTTTCTAGAAGAAAAAACCCTATGTGTTTACAAAACATAAAGTTAGATACAATGAAGGATAAGATATGACTATAATAATAATGGTTCAAAAGATTTTTTTAAAGAAAGGTATTGTTAAGATAAACTAGTTAAAAAACATTAAAAGAAGAAAGAGTAAAAGTTAAAAAATTTAGAATAAGAAAAAAAATTAAAAAAATTTAATTAACTTTGTAAGACTAAAGAATCATGGGGTGAAAGCCGTGAATTCCATGCTTTGCTTTCCACTCCTCTGGAATTCCACTGTTCTACTTGATAAGTGAACTTGGTCTTGGCTGGATTTCTTGCTGATCTTCTGGGAGAGGGGCCTGTTGTAGTGATTCTCAAGTGTGTTTGCTGGAGGCGGAATTGCACTGCCCTTGCCAGAAACCTGGCTAAATAATCTGCTCAGGTTTGCTCTTGGGAGATTTTGTTCCCTGAACTCTTTCTGTAGAGCTCTGGAGGATGGGAATGAAAATGGCGGCCTCCCAATATCTGGCCCAGAGGAGCCGAGAGCTTGGGGCCCCTCTCCTCAGTGCACCCTCAGAGAAAAGCTCTCAATCACTTCTGTCTCCCTGGTCTCCAGCCACACTCTGAGCTCACCCAGCCTGTGACTGAGCATTTCTGTCTCTGGCACACAGCCCCATTTGGAGTCTCCAAACCCAGCAGATCCCTGCCACTCTTCCAGGGAGATCTTCTTTGATATGCCACTAGTGGGGTCCCTGCTCAAAGGGCAGTGGTCTGACTGTTCCACAGATCACAGTTTAGGGTAACCCTGAGTTGAGAGCTCACTCCTTGGCTCTGTCTCTGTATCTGGCTTCCCTGCTCTGATACCTGTGAGCTCTGTGACTCTCAGACATCCCTGATTCTTTGGTGACCCTGCGGGACCTAAGACCACGCTGTCCCCGTGAGGGCTCTACCCTCGCTTAGCATCTGGAGCCATGTCCCTCTGTGGAGCAGACTTCTAAAAGTTCTGATTTTGTGCTCCTTTGCTCTGCCACTTGCTGGGAACCGGCCCCTCCCCCCCCCCCCCCAGTCTATCTTCCCATAGCTTTGGATTCACTACTCCACAGGTCCTACATTTCAGGAAGTGGTCAATTTTCTGTTTCTAGAATTGCTGTTCTTCTTCTTTTTGATCTCCTGTTGGGTTTGTAGGTGTTCAGAATGGTTTGATAACTATCTAGCTGAACTCCTGCTACCTGATGTCATATCAGCCTGCTACTCCTCCGACATCTTCCACAATGTTTAGAACTTATTCTTCAGCCTAAATCTTTCTCTTAGCTCCAGAGCCTTATACCCAATGACCTCCTCAACATCTACTTGAATATTCTGCACGTACTTCCAACCCAACATATATAAAACTAAACTCACTAAGTGTGGACTTTCTGTTTAAATGATTGCCTTCCTGAGGTATGACTAAGGCTACTAACTCCCTCCATGTGTTGTAGATCAAAGGTAATGCATATAGTTATTAGGTCTAACAATATGAAATCGCCAAACTTGTAGGGCAAAAATTTGAGTATCTGCCATTTTTCATGGCTCCACCTGATATATCACACCATAGGTCACAGCATTTTATTTTATTTTATTTTACTTTTTATTTTTATTTTATTTTACAGCATTTTATTTTATTTTATTTTACTTTTTTATTTTATTTTATTTTGTTAAAGACTTTATTTATTTATTTTTCATGGCTCCACCTGATATATCACACCATAGGTCACATCATTTTATTTTATTTTACTTTTTATTTTTATTTTATTTTACAGCATTTTATTTTACTTTTTTATTTTATTTTATTTTATTTTGTTAAAGACTTTATTTATTTATTTGAGAGACAGAGCAAGTGTTAGAGAGAGCAAGAGAGAACAGGATGGAGGGGTAGAGGGAGAAGCAGACTCCCTGTTGAGCAGGGAGCCTGATGCAGGACTTGATCCCAGGACCTTGGATCATGACCTGAGCTGAAATTGCTGAATCATATGATAATTCTATGATTAATTTTTTTGAGGAACTACCATGCTGTTTTCCACAGCAGCTGTACCATTTTACATGTTCACCATCAGTGCACAAGGGTTCCAATTTCTCTCTATCTTCACCAGTTGTTATCTGTTTGTGTTTTGTTTTGCTTTTTGTAATAGCCATCCTAAGGGGTGTGAAGTGGCATGATATTTCAGTTTTGATTTTCATTTTCCTAATGATTAATACTATTGAACATCTTTTCATGAGCTTATTGGTCATACATCTTCTTTAGAGAAATGTTTGAGTCCTTTGACCATTTTAAAATCAGGATTTCAGAACACCTGAGTGGCTCAATCAGTTAAGCAGCTGCCTTTGGCTCAGGTCATGATCCCAGGTTCATAGGATCGAGTCCCATATTGGGATCCTTGCTCTGTGGGGAGTCTGCTTATCCCTCTGCCTGCATCTCCCCCTGCTTATGCTTGCTCTCTCTGCACCCTCCCTCTGTGTCAAATAAATAAATAAAATCTTTAGAAGAAAGAAAGAAATTGTAAACAAAAATGAAAAAAATTAAAAATAAATAAAATCAGGATTTTATGTTGTTCAGTTGTAGGGTTTCTTCATATATTCTGGATACTAATCTACTATGAAGTATTGATTTACAAATATTTTCTCCCATTCAATTAGGTTTCCTTTTCACTCTGTTGACAGTGTACTTTGATACATGATTTTAATTTAATGAAGTCCAGTTTATCTATTTTTTTCCTTTTATTGTTTGTGCTTTTGATGTTATAGCCAATTGTCATGAAGCCTTTCCATTATGTTTTCTTCTAAGAGTTTCATAGTTTTAGCTCTTACATTTAGATCTTTGATCCATTTTGACTTAATTAAGGTAAAGACCTAGCTTCATTCTTTTGCATGTGGATATCTAGTTTTCCTCTTCTACCTTTTTTTTTTAACTGTGAATTAGAATACAATTTATTAAGAGTTCTTATAAATTTCTGGAAAGAAATTATTGAAGATAATTAAAAGTTAAGAAATTATATAAGACACTCTATCACTTGGGATTAGAATTTAGCCACATTTTACAGAAAACTCAGATAGGAGTGGCTTAAACATAAAAGTCCAGAGCTAAGTAGTTCCAGGCTGGTGTGGCAATTCTGTGGTCACAAAGAGTCCAGGCTTCTCCTCACCTTCCTTCCTGCTGTCTTTAGTGCTGGCTTACATGCCAAAACTACCTTTTTGTTTTAACATTTCTCCTTAATGCTGGCTTATTTGGAAATGATTTTCTTTTCTTTCTTTTTAATCTTTTTAAAAATGATTTTATTTATTCATTTGTCAGAGAGAGAGTACACAGACAGGGGAGCAACAGGCAGAGGGAGAAGCAAGCTTCCCACTGAGCAAGGAGCCCGATGTGGGACTCGATCCCAGGCCCCCAGGATCATGACACCTAACCAACTGAGCCACCCAGGCATCCCTGGAAATGATTTTTAAGTTTAATATTGATTAAAGATCTGAGCTAATTTTATTTTCAAGTTGCTAATCCACTTCCAAAGCAATATCTTTTTCTCAATTACTATTTTGTAGCACTTTTATGGAGATATAATTCACCTACCACATAATTCATATACTTAAAGTGTACAATTCATTGGTTTTGAGTATATTCACAAAGTTGTGTGACAATTACCACAATTTTGGAACATTTTCTTTTCTTTTTTTTTTTTAAGATTTTATTTATTTATTTGACAGAGAGAGAGATCACAAGTAGGCAGAGAGAGGAGGAGGCAGGCTCCCTGCTGAGCAGAGAGCCTGATGCGGGGTTTGGTCCCAGGACTCTCGGATCGTGACCTGAGCAGAAGGTAGAGGCTTTAACCCACTGAGCCACCCAGGTGCCCCTTGGAACATTTTCATTAACTCCAGAACAAACCCACATCTTCTGAGAAACTAAATCTGTTCAGCTCAACATATATACCTTTTAATCAAGGGCACCAAGACATCTCCTTTTGCTTAACCCAACCGGAGGTGCAACCCTAAGAAACTTGAGTTATAGGGTATCAGGAAACCCTTTGTCTCTCAACCACCCAGCCTCAACCAACTGCTAATCTACTTTCTGTTTCCATAGATTTGTGTATTCTGGACATTTCACACAAGAATCACACAATAAGTGGTTTTTTGATAACTGATTTCTTCTACTTAGCATAACGTTTTCAAGGTTCACCCATGTGGTAGTATGCATTAGTATTATATTTACTTTATTCCTTTTTTTAGACAAATAATTCTCCATTATACATATATGGCACATTTTACTTATCCATCCATTAGTTGATGGATATTTGGGTTATTATGAATAATGTCGCTATGAACATTTGTGTACACATTTTTATGTAGACATGTGTTTTCAGTTCTTTGTAATTCCAGGAGTGGAATTACTGGGTCAAACAGTTATATTTAACATTTTGAAGGGCCAACAGACTGTTTTTGTTTTTTTTTTAAATAAGTGAGTTTTTTTTTTTTTTTAAGATTTTATCTATTCATTTGTCAGAGACAGTGAGCACAGGCAGACAGAGAGGCAGGCAGAGGCAGAGAGAGAAGCAGGTTCCCTGCCAAGCAAGGAGCCTGATGTGGGACTCGATCCCAGGACACTGGGATCATGACCTGAGCCGAAGGCAGCCGCTCAACCAACTGAGCCACCCAGGCCTCCCGACAGACTGTTTTCTAAACAGGTTGCACCATTTACATTCCCACCAACAAGTGTTATGATTTTACTCACATCCTTGCCAATATACATCTTTTTTGTTATAGACTTCCTAGTGGGTGTGAAATGGTGTTTCAGAGTGGTTTTGATTTTCCTGACGGACACTGGTGATAAACATCTTTGTATGTACTTATTGGTCATTTGTATACCTTCTTTACCCAGTTAACTGTATGTGTTTTTGTTTTTTTTTAATCAAGCCTGCTTACCTATTCCATTCTATTTGGCTGCCCATTCTTTCATCAGAGCCACACATTTCTCTCTTTATTTTATGTTTTAGTTTCTAATAGGACTACTCTATGAACTTTGCCCATCTTCCATTTGCTTCTTCTGAATGATCTTGGATGTTCTCTCTTATCAATTTATTGGGAAGAACTTTAGAAATTTACACATTGCTCACATGTTAACAAAATAGAGACACCTTGGTTTGCAACCATTCTTTCTATATTTGTTACAGTATTCTGATGCAGTTCATATGCATTCTAAACATCCAGCGATGGTTTATACTGGAAATGGTATGCATGTAATTTGTGATTTTAATGAAATATTATTGCAATATCTTTAGAAAAGCAGTTGACACATGTGAAAGTATTAACTTGAGTCAGTTGATGCCAGGGGATAAATGCTTCATTTATCTAAATATTTTTCCTAGTTGTCTCTTAGCATAGGTAATTGCTTACTATGCTAGTCTCTTTGCATAAATTTCAATTTTCCAGCATTTTATTAATCTTGACAGTTGGGATTCTCCATGGAAATGGTGGAGCAAGATGCTATACCTTCCAAAAAAAAAAAAAAAACCACAACCATAAAAATAATGCTTTTATTTGTTGCCTGGCAACAGTACTCTTTGTTTCTATTCACAGGAAGATTTATTTTTGCTGATTGGTGCAACTTTGGCAGGGAAAGATAGGAGAAAATAGTTCTCTCCACATTCAAAAATTGATAGGGCAGCTTAATCTTTTTCTTTTTTAAAGACCCAAGTGCATAACTCTAAACAGCATAAAGAGCATAGATAGAGTTGTATAGAGCATATAAAACGTAAAGGCAGAGTGAGTATGATTAGAGAGGATCCTTCATTATGGATCTCTGATGACAAAGGGTTTTTGATTAAGGGGTATGCTAGACAAAACTGTTGTGATTCTCAAGCAGTATGAGTTCAAACTGCATATATAAGGTTCAAGAGTAGATCTCAGTGTAAATGTCATTCCGTCCTGATTGGTCCCTGTGATAGGTGGTACATTTTTACCCATGACTCTTTCTTCCTTTTCCACCTTTGCAATGGTTTACTGCAGATAAAGGGCCGTTCTCTAGCTCACTCGCTTTTGACTTGGTCTGTAGAATATGTGTGGATGTGACATATGCCATATCTGACCACTCACATGTCTGTATGTGAATTTGCAAGATTTGGCTTAACCTGCATTTCCAGCAGGTAGCCATCACCCCTTCAGCCTGGCTGCTGGAAGGGAATCAAGTAGAGCGGACCAGAATCTAAGGCCAAGGGGAGCCTGGCCAACCCACATGCAGCACACAGACCAGTGAGAGAAAAACAAATGTCTGTTGTTATGAATCACTGACTCTTGGGGGTGGTTTGTTATATAATATTATTGCAGCAAAACCTGACCAATAGAATCATTGAGAAACTAATTGTTCTTATTAATGCCTACCATGAGCAATCACATAGACTTTAGAATTTGCACTCCAGATTCCAGTTAGGTGGCCCCCCTCTTTGCAGTAACCAATCAGATGGAATGAAGTCTGTTTAAGAGATGAACAAGCTTATCTTGAAGATGCTAAGGATGTTCTGGAAGGTGAGAGATCTATTTTTTCAAATCTGTATTTATAAGCTAGGAACAGATATTCTAGGAATACTATTAGTGGAAAAAACCAATTTACAGAACAACGTGGATGTTCTTATTTAGGAAAATTTCAAGCATGCACTGTGGCAGCTCTGGAATTTCCATATAGAATTTCTAGGTATGTGAGCTGAATGACAATCTGATTGGAAGGGAGTTGGGGTGAACAAAAAGGCTTGACACTGCATTTGCATAGCACTTTCAGATGACTGAAGAAACTCCCAACTGGCTGCATTAAAGAACTGGTTGGAGGGAAGCTGATGAAGACTATATGTGAATTCTAAAGCTCCACACTCCCAGGCCTTCTCTGGCCCATACAGTGCCTATATTAAGTATATCTATAAATACACAGAGAGAGGACTGGAAGGACATACACCAAAATGTAAATGGAAGTTATAAATGAAAGTAGAATCTTGGGGAATCTTTTTCTTCTTCTTTTTTATTTTTCTGTATTGTTTGAATCTTTTGCACTGAACATATATTATTTCTCAAAAATATAATGAAGTTATTTTTCACAAGGAAAAGAATCTTATGACCTCTACTTTCCCCCATACCTCATTTTAATAATCTCAGTGATGTCTCAGATCCCCAAATTTTGGTTCTCCCACTATGGCTCACCTGTCTTTAGCTCCAGTCCTTCTCTGAAAACAACCAAATGTAAAAGAAACAACACAAGATATGGAAATGGACCCTGGCCTGAGGGTAGGGATTCCATACCAACCCTCAATTTCTCTGTAGGACTTCAGCCTCAACATTGGAGAAGGGAAGGGCTGGACTAATGCCTGGGGGAGCCAAAGAGAGACAGAGGAGAGAAGCTGGTGGGCTGGGGTGATGGGGTCTGTTCCAGACTGGTAAACACCAGCCCAGCCTAAAGGAGGCCACTGCAGGCCCAGAATTGCCAGATCTTCCAATTTATTGAGAGGTTGGAAATCAGTTTTTTCTAGGAAATCTCCTGATTTTTGAGGGAATATTTGTAAATAAATTTTGAAACATTCTGTGAACTCCTTACAGCACACATTAACCTCATCTAAGAATCCATCTGGTGGCTGGTAAACGGATGCTGGGTCAGATGCTCTTTCAGACTCCTTGTTTCACTCGCCTTGAGTGTCACTAGGTGCCACCTAGTGACAGGGACTGTTAGAGTTCCCAAGAAGGCCCTTGTGGAAAAGGACAGCTTTTTAAAAATTAAACAGATCGGCTAAGAGGTCATTTATTTGTATCCCAAATGTGTATCTTACTAATTGGCCTCTTAGGTGTAATTAAAATATGCCAAAACATGATTTACTCACTGATCATTGGGAATACTGGATTAGGAAAAGTGAAGAACATTTATTGTCAACCGCATTCTAGGCTACGTTCTGTTCTAAAGTATTATTTTATTTAATCCTCATGATAACCCTATAAATTAAGTATGATTACTACCTTGTTTTTATCAGATTGGGAACCTGAAGCCCATAGAGACTGTGTAATTTATACAAAATAACACGGCTAATTTGTGGTGTAGCTGGGTTTCCAACCCCAGCAGCCTTAATCAAGAAGGTATGCTCTTAAAAGAATTACTTGAAACTGAAATTAAGCTCTTCCCCTAAGTCCTCGGAAGAATGCAGAACTGGTCCCAATTCTGAAGCAAGAAGTCATGTTTAGAATTTTTTTTTCTAAATATTTTATTTATTTATTTGACAGAGATCACAAGCAGGCAGAGAGGCAGGCAGAGAGAGAGAGGAAGGGAAGCAGGCTCCCTGCCAAGCAGAGAGCCCGATGCGGGGCTCGATCCCAGGACCCTGAGCCGAAGGCAGCGGCTTTAACCCACTGAGCCACCCAGGCACCCCACATGTTTAGAATTTTATAAGACTCAGCTTTTTACTAAAGAAAATCCCCCCAAACCCAATCTGGCTATTAGAACTAATTTGAAACTTCAACTATAAGATTTTCTGGATTCTGAACTGAATAGCGAAGATATCTAAAATTTGTGAAGTTTCCCTAAGTATTTCATCTTTATTGTAATATAGATTAATAAAAGGCTTATAGGGGTAGGGAGGGATAGGGCCCAAGTGCTCCATTGGATGTGCTCTTATTTCTTCAACTTAAAAATCCCTCTCAAGGACTCTTCCCTTCAGCTGTTGTCCCAGTTCACTGCTCCCCTTTACAGAAGGGCATGGAATCAATTCCTCTCCCTTCATTCTCTCTTAGACTCTGTCTTAAACCCATAGATTATTACTCCCACCACATTGCCTTTGTCAGGGTCACAATGACCTCCACATTGTCAGCCCAATGGCCATTCTTAGCCTTTACCTTTCTTGACCTGTCGGCAACATTGGATCCAGTTGATTATTACCTCCTGGAAACACTTGTTTCACTTGGCTTCTGTGACTCCACAGTGTCCAGGTCCTCCACCTCCAACCCCCGCCCCCCCCAACAGCATCCTATGGTTCTCTCCCTGGTCCTTTGCTTATTCTTCCTCATCTCCCAAACCTTGTAACAATAAAGGGCTCCAGGGCTTGGATCTTGAACCACCCCTCTTTTCTACACTCACTCTCATGGCAAACTCATCCCCTCTCATAGCTTTCCATACTACTGTCTGCTGATGATTCTCCTAGTATCTCTAGCTGAGACCTCTCTCCTGAGCTCCAGAGCTTTGTGCCCAACTGCCCCTGGACATCTGTATTTGAGACTGATAGTGCATTTTGGTCTTATCAAGTTCAAATGGAGCTCCTTACCTTCTATTCCAAATCTACTTAGGCCTCCATCTTTTACCTCTTGGTCCTTGGTTTGGCATCTTCCTTGGCTCTTGTCTTTCTTTCATATGGCCACCATTCCCAGCCAGTCTGTCAGGAAATCCTGCTGGCTCTGCACTCAAAGCATGTCCTTCTACAACAATTTCTAACCATTTGTGCAGTTATCATCCTGCCCTAAGTCCCTATAATCTGTCACCTGGATTATTTAATTAGCCTTCTTTCTGGTTTCATTACTTTCATTCTTGCCTCTTAAAATCTATTCTCATCATGGCAGCCAGAATGATCATGTTAAAGTCACCCTTCTGCTCAAATCCCTTGACTTCCCGTTTCACTTAGTGAAAGCCTCTTGGTGCTCAGGAGGCTCTGTATCATCTGGGCCCCCCTATACCTCTTCCTTTATCTCCCAATACTCTCCCATGCACACACTCCTCTCCAGACATGGTCTTTGCTATATTCCTAAAACATGCCAGTGTGGTTACATGCTAGGGCTCTTGCAGCCTCTACTTGAAATCTGTGTCCTCTACTTGAAATGATTTCCCCCAGATATCCTGATGGCCCAGTTCCTTTTCTTCTTCAAGATTTTACTCAACTGTCACCTTCCCAAGGAGGCCTAACCTGCCCACCCCACTAAAATCGCAGTCTCTCCCTACTCCCCTCTAAACATTTTTATTTTGCTCAGTTTTTTTTCTCATGGAAACTTTTCACCTCTACCATACTGTGGAATTAGTGTATTTGTTACACTTACTGTTTATTGTCTCTCCTCCTACCTAGAAGGCAAGTTCTGTGAGGGCAGGGATTTTTGTCTATTCTATTCTCTAATGTGTTCACACAATCCAGGACAGTACTTTCATAGTCAGGAGGACGTGCATTAGGACTTTTGACATGATAGTGAATTGTACTGTTATATTGTTTGGGATTGTTTTGTGTAAAATTATTATATTTGTTAAATGCAAAAACATAAAATGCTTTACAAAATATATCTTACAATATTTATTACCCTGTTTGGGCGTTTTAAGGATTTATTTATTTAAGAGAGAGCAAGGGGGGGAGAGGGAGAGCAAGAATACCAAGAAGACTCCATAAGGAGTGTGGAGCCCAACATGGGGCTCAATCTCAGGACCCTGGGATCATGACCTGAGCCGAAATCAAAAACCAAATGCTTAGCTGACTGTGCTGCCCAGGTGCCCCATGTTTGAGCATTTAAAAAATATGTGTCTATATATCTCTTCAAAAAATGGTGGCCTGGGTCTTTCTGGATCTCCAAAGGACTCTTAAGGATTCTTTTCTTTTTTTTTTTTTTTAATTTTTATTTATTTTTAAAATTTCTTTTCAGTGTTCCAGAATTCATTGTTTATGCACCACACCCAGGGTTCCATGAAATACATGCTCTCCATAATACCCACCACCAGGCTTACCCAACCTCCCACCCCCTGTCCCTTCAAAACCCTGATTGTTTTTCAAGTCCACAGTCTCTCATGGTTCATCTCCCCCTCCAATTTCCCCCAACTTTCTTCTCCTCTCCATCTCCCCATGTCCTCCGTGTTATTCCTTATGTTCCACAAATAAGTGAAACCATATGATAATTGACTCTGCTTGAGTTATTTCACTCAGCATAATCTCTTCCAGTCCTGTCCATGTTGATACAAAAGTTGGGTATTCATCCTTTCTGATGGAGGCATAATACTCCATAGTATATATAGATTACATCTGCCTTATCCATTCATCTGTTGAAGGGCATCTTGGTTCTTTCCACAGTTTGGTGACTGTGGCCATTGCTGCTATGAACACTGGGGTACAGATGGCCCTTCTTTTCACTACATCTGTATCTTTGGAATAAATACCCAGTAGTGCAATTGCAGGGTCATAGGGAAGCTCTATCTTTAATTTCTTAAGGAATTTCCACACTGTTTTCCAAAGTGGCTGCAGCAACGTGCATTCCCACCAACAGTGTAAGAGGGTTCACTTTTCTCCACATCCTCTCCAACACATGTTGTTTACTGTCTTGTTAATTTTGGCCATTCTAACTGGTGTAAGGTGGTATCTCAATGTGGTTTTGATTTGAATCTCCCTTTTGGCTAGTGATGATGAAAATTTTCCCAATCTGGCAAATGGAACCAGCGTTCATGTCCTAGAGGCAGAAAGATCTGCCCCCAAGATCATAGAATCTAGAAAGACCTCAAGACACCTGATTGCGAAAATGATGAATCATAATTTTAGACAGGAGCTTTTGAAAGCAGCTAGGGGGAAGAGACTCCTCACGTACAGAGGAAAGCCCATCAGAATAATGTCAGACCTGTCCACAGAAAACTGGCAAGCCAAAAAGGGCTGGCAAGATGTATTCAGGGCACTAAATGAGAAGAACATGCAGCCAAGTATACCTTATCCAGCAAGACTGACATTCAAAATGGATGGAGAAATAAAGAGCTTCCAAGACCGGCAAGGTTTAAAAGAGTATGTGACCACCAAGCTGGCACTACAAGAAATATTAAGGGGGTTCTATAAAAGAGGGAAAAAAAACCCAAGAATATCATTGAACAGAAATTTATGGAGACAATCTATAGAAACAAAGACTCCACGGGTAACATGATGTCAATAAAAATGTATCTCTCAATAATCACTCTAATGTGAATGGCCTAAGTGCACCCATAAAATGGCACAGGGTTGCAGATTGGATAAAATGACAGGACCTGTCCATATTCTGTCTACAAGAGACCCATTTTATTTTTTTTTAAGATTTTATTTATTTATTTGACAGACAGAGATCACAAGTAGGCAAAGAGGCAGGCAGAGAGAGAGGGAGGAAGCAGGCTCCCCAATGAGAGGAGAGCCCGATGCAGGGCTGGATCCCAGGACCCTGGGATCATGACCTGAGCCGAAGGCAGAGGCTTTAACCCACTGAGCCACCCAGGCACCCCAAGAGACCCATTTTAAATCTAAGGATACATCCAGACTGAAAGTGAAGGGATGGAGAAGCATCTTTCATGCCAATGGGCCTCAAAAGAAGGCTGGGGTAGCGATTCTCATATCAGATAAATTAGATTTTAAACTAAAGACTGTAGTCAGGGGCACCTGGGTGGCTCAGTGGATTAAGCCTCTGCCTTCGGCTCAGGTCATGATCTCAGGGTCCTGTGACCCAGCCCCGCATTGGGCTCTCCTCTCAGCGGGGAGCCTGCTTCCCCCCTCCCCCGCCTGCTCCTCTGCCTACTTGTGATCTCTCTCTCTGTCAAATAAATAAATAAATAAAAGCAAGCTTAAAATCTCTGTATCTCTGTATCTCTGTAGTCAGAGATAAAGAAGGACACTACATCATTCTTAAAGGGTCTATCCACCAAAAAGATCAAACGATTATAAATATCTATGCCCCCAATATGGGAGCAGCCAACGACATAAGACAACTTGCTAATCAAGATAAAGAGTCATATTGATATGAATACATTAATAGTAGGGGATCTTAACATGCCACTCTCAGTAATAGACAGATCATCCAAGCAGAAAATCAATAAAGAAACAAGAGCATTGACACATTGGACCAGATGGACCTCATAGATATAAACAGAAAATTCCACCCTAAAACAACAGAATACTCATTCTTCTCGAGTGCACATGGAACCTTCTCTAGAATAGACCACATACTGGGTCACAAATCAGGGCTCAACCGATACCAAAAGATTGAGATTATTCCCTGCATATTCTCAGGCCACAATGCTTTGAAACTGGAGCTCAACCACAAGAAAAAATTTGGAAGGAATTCAAACATCTGGAAGCTAAAGACCACTTTGCTTAAGAATGCTTGGATCAACCAGGAAATCAAAGAAGAACTTAAACAATTCATGGAAACCAATGAGAATGAAGACACTTCAGTCCAAAACCTATGGGATACAGCAAAGGTGGTCCTAAGGGGGAAAGACTCTCAAGAATTCTTGTGAAAAAGAATTATTTTCTTGTGAGCCGAGTTTTTGTCCATTATAGCACTTTAGTTTCCTCAGCTTCACTTCAACCAGAAGGATTTTATTGCCAGAGAACCCAGGATAGTGTTAAAGTTATTTAATATGCTTTTGACCATTTGAATTATCTGTTCAAAAAATAAATAGTAATTTTTTAAAAGATTTTATTTATTTATTTGATAGAGAGAGAGAGATCACAAGTAGGCAGAGAGGCAGGCAGAGAATGAGAGAGGAGGAAGCAGGCTCCCCACCGAGCAGAGAGCCCAATGTGGGGCTCGATCCCAGGACACTGGGATCATGACCTGAGCCGAAGGCAGAGGCTTTAACCCACTGAGCCACCCAGGCGCCCCAATAAATAGTAACTGTAAAAGTTTTACTTCCCCCTTTGAATTCTTAGTAATCTTCAAAGTTAACAAAGTAAGCATAGTTGATGCCAATAAAATTTGTCACTTGATTCCTGGTAGACTTATTAACAATGCTTGATAGCTTCTTTGAAAACATAGTCTTCGTGGAGAAATTAAATCTAGGTATATGAGAGAAAACCTCAAGTCATAACAATGACTCTTAAAAATCTTGTAATCAAAGTATAACAGACATAGAGGGTGCATATTATAAATGTTTACAGTTCAGTGAATTTTCACAAATAAAGTCACTCACATAACCAGCATCCAGATCAAGAAACAAGACTTCTAGCACCCCAGAAAGACTTCTTCACACTCCCAGTCACTACACCCACCAATATACCCACTCTCCTAACTTCTAACTGAATAGTTTTGCCTGGTTTTATATTTTATATAGATAGAATCATACAGTATATACTGTTTCATTTTTTACTTATTTTGCTCAGCATTATGTTTGTAAAATTCACCCATTTTGTTGTCTGTAGTTATAGGCTATGAATTTTCACTGCTTTATGGGATCCCATGGCATGACTATACCATGATTTATTTGTCTGTTGATAAACAGTTGAACAGTTTTCAGTTTTACACTGTTACAAATAGTCCTTTTATGAATATTCTAGCTCATGTATATTATGGATTGAATGGTATCCTCTAAAAAGATATGTGAGGTACTAACCCTTGGTTCCTGTGAATGTAACTCTATTTGGAAACAAAGTCTTTGCAGGTGTAATGTTAGGATGAGGTCATACTTGATTAAGGTGTTAAGAAGAGGAGGAGAGACACAAGTCAGAACACATAGGGAGAAGATGGCCTAGTGAAGACACGAGGCAGAGATTAGAGTAACACACCCATGAGCCTAGGAAAGCTAAGGGTTACCCACCATCACCAGAAGCTAAAAGACAGGGAAGAGATTGTCCCTCACATCCCTCAGAAGGAACCAACCCTGTCTACACCTTGATTTTGGACTTCTAGTTTTTCCAGAACCGTGAGAGAATAGATTTCTGTTCTTTTAAGCCACCTAGTTTGTGGCACTTTTCTCCCAGAACCCCTAGGAAATGGATACAATATCTTTTGGGGAATTTAGGCTAAATGGTTACCAGTGAGTGATTTTACCCTCACACCAGTAATGTACGAGAGTGGTGGGAGTGAGGGCTCCACATCTTCACCAGCACTTGGCATCATCAGTCTTTTTATTTCAGCCCTTCTGATGAATGTTTAGTAGCATCACATTGTGGTCTTAATTTCCCTAGTGACTAATGATGTTGACCATCTTTTCAACATCTTTTCAAATGTGCTTCTTTGCCATCTATGTATCTCCGTTAGTGAAGTGTCTGTTCAAATCTCCTCAGTTTTTATTGGGTAAGTGGTTTTCCTATGATTGAGTTTTGAGAGTTCTTTATGTAGTCTGGATACAAGTCCTTTACCAGATAAGTGTTTTGCAAATATTTTCTTGCAGGTTATTGCTTGTTTTCTTTCTCCCAGTAGTATCTTTCGAAGAGAGAAAGATTTTAATTTTGAGATACTCTCACTTACCAATTATCTTTATTATGGATTAAGCTTTTGGTTTTGTACCTATGGGTTAAGTCTTTTTTTTTTTTTTTAAGATTTTATTTATTTATTTGACAGACAGATATCACAAGTAGGCAGAGAGAGAGGAGGAAGCAGGCTCCCTGCCCAGCAGAGAGCCCGATGCGGGCTCGATCCCAGGACCCTGGGATCATGACTTGAGCCGAAGGCAGAGGCTTTAACCCACTGAGCCACCCAGGCACCCCAAGCCTTCGGTTTTGTATCTAAGAAATCTTTGCCTAGCCCAAAGATTTTTTTCCACCTCTGTTTTCCTGGTGAGCTGTTTCACTGCCAGTTCCTCAAAATCTTTTCCAACTATCTCAGAACAAAACCACATTTGTTTTTTTGGGAGTCTTTAACTTGTACTCAGATGGTTATATTTCTTTCAAAGTGTTCTAAAGTCAGCCCCCCCTCTTTTTTTGTTTTACCCAATAATGAGTGGACAGTTAAATATTTCATGCTATTATTCATTGAGGGTATCCCTTTAATGAAATAAAGAGCTAAATGATTGGATTTCTGATGTATTGAAATCAAAATAACTTAGTACATCTCTTCAGATCTTTAGCCCTCTCATTAACCTTGCAAAACCAAATTTATTAAGACATAGTGAACATTGATTACTGAGTATCTCAACAAAATATTTTTATTTGATGCCTTCTCTGGTACAGGAAGTAGGAAAAAATTTAAATTTTAAATGAACAGCAGAATCACATTTTGAACTGCCTAATATTCTTCTACCACAGGTTCAGAGAAAACAAAAGAATCCAAGTAAACAAATCACAGATTCAATTAATCAATACAAGTGAGAATCAATTATGCTGACTGGAATTATCATTATCACTTGAATCTTAGCAGGATAGGATATTAACTTCTAGATAGTAGCTGTATTAGGGTATCATGGTTGTACTAGTCATTTCAGTGGCAAAAGACAAAAACCTACATTAAAACAAAAGTATTGGGGAGATTTCTGACTTTAAAAAATATCTGGGGCACAAACCGCAGCATCTCTCTCCACGCCCCCCCACCCGTTCTTTCTTCTTGCTTGTCCATAGTCTCAAAAAAGCTCTACCAATGGGCGCCTGGGTGGCTCAGTGGGTTAAGCCTCTGCCTTCGGCTCAGGTCATGATCTCAGGGTCCTGGGATCCAGCCCTGCATCCGGCTCTCTGCTCAGCAGGGAGCCTGCTCCTCCCGCCCCTCTGCCTGCCTCTTTGCCTACTTGTGATCTCTGTCTGTCAAATAAATAAATAAAATCTTGAAAAAAAAAATAGCTCTACCAAGTCATGATAAACATGGCAACTTCTGGGTTCACTAAGCAATGGAGAAAGAGTGGTCTTGGAAAAACTGGCTTGCATTTTGAAGAGAAATAAAATTGGATCCCTCCATAATGCTGAGACAGGGAAACTGAGGGGACTCCATGAAAAGAATATTTTTTTTTTCTTTGCTCTTTTTCCTGCTTCTTTTCCTGCTAGGACCTACACCCCTACCTTATACATGCCTTAGTTTATGTCCCCCTTAAAAAGGTCGAGTTAATGATTTCTTTGGAGTCTTCTAGAGCAATAGATACCATCTAAGGAGGGGCAGGGCAGGGTGGTCATGAATGTTCTCTGAGACTTCTGACTCCAAATGCCTTGAACATCAAGACCCCTGGCTCTAGGCATAAGTGACTTATGGAGGGCACCTGAACACTCATCCTTGTTCAACCAGTTCCTGGATGCCAGAGAGGACACGTACATCAGATCACCATCTTTACTAAAAACTCCAGACCCCCAGGGTGCATGGGTGGCTCCATCAGTTGGCTCAGCTCACAATCCTGGGGATCCTGGAATAGAGCCCCAAGTCAGGCTCCCTGCTCAGTGGGGAGTCTGCTTCTCCCTCTCCCTCTGCCCCCCCAACCCTGCTCATGCTCTCTTTCTCTTGCTCACTCTCCCAAATAGATAAATAAATAGATAAATTCTTAAAAAGAAACAAACAACTCCAGACCCCCAAGCAAAGATGAGACTCATCCTCCATTTCCTTTTCGAGTCTCCCGGATGCACCGTCTGTATCTGGGCTCTCTATATCTTCAGTAATCTGCCCTCACTTCCTGCTGGCTTGCATTTGCACCAAGCCAATGACCCTCTTGGCTGGTTCTGCAGGACACCCTCTGGGTCCTTGGACTGGCCTTCCTGCATCAATACCACCTACACAGGTGAGCTCCAGATGGATGTGAAAATAAATATATACAGTTAAAATGAAAAAATGTGGGAGACGGTCCATGTTGAGAAGGGCTTCAGTGGAACTCAGAAGTACACACCATAGAAAAAAAGTTGATACAACTGATTACATTCAGTGAAGGGGTACAAAGCAGGAGGGACGCAGGGCAGCTAAGGCAAAGTGGAGTGAGGTTACACTCACTCACAGCAGGTTTCTGTGGTAACTGCTGGAAGAAAAGATGGGTCAGGAGAGAGAACACAGGGCAGAAGGGCAGGGCAGCCACTGCCTTTGGTTGCCAGATTTAGCAAATGAAGTTGAGTTTGTTTTCATCTGAGAGAATGTACTCAGAGCTGTGGACTTCTAAAGCTTTTGTTTGCAAAGAAGACACCAGGAGCTTTTTCCACCCTCTGGGTGCACAAGCCTTCAGAGAAAAAGCAATGATGGGTGATATCTGCTCAGAGACTCCAGCTTACAGAAGCTCCACAAGCCGTCAGCGAGTTCCAGGACGCCAAGACCCTGTAGGAAGTTCATTTCCATAAACCAAGGCAGAAGTGCCTGCCAACTGTGGTTAACAAGAAAATTCAACAAAGTGAATTTTAAAGATCCAACTGGCTTTATTCACCAATTTGGGAATCAGGCCGCATCCCATCTAGCAAATAGGCACTCTAAGGAGCTGTACAAAATGAAAGGCTTTCATAGGCAGAAGAGGGTGGGACAAAGACATTATTAGAGAAGAGTGGATTGTTTATGGCAAGGTCACCTTCCTTTAGGGGACAACAGGGGTCCCTCAGGCAGATTGTCTCACTAGCACTGGCCAGGTAATTGCGATTGGCCGTTTAACATTCCACTCCTAGAAGAGGCTGAAACTGTCGTTGATTTGGACAGTAGGTCTCAGTTTGGTGACGCGGATTTAGCACGAGTGACTCCACTGGGGCCTATTATCTCCTTTTTAATACATCTGTGATGCTCTAACTAGTGATGTTGGGTTCTCCCCTCCTTGGATTTCTGGATATTAAAAGCCAACCTGTTGATGAAAAGGTGAATTTGCCTGAGTTGGAATCAGCTCCGCCTCTTACCAGCTACGGTCTCTTTTTGCCTGAGATGGAAAACAGAGAGTGGAATACAACCTACATCATAAGGCTTTGGAGGCAAGTCGTGAGTTAATGCTGTGAAGTATTTAAACAGTGCCTGGCACTTAGTGAGAACTATAAAAAATATTGGCCATTATTATCAAGGCCACTTGGGATGTCTGGGTAAACCCAGATCTATTTTACATCTACTAACAGCACCTGCCTTGGGTAAGAGCTCGTTTCCTGTGTGCCCTGTGGTCAAGTCCGGCTACCCTCGTTGGATGGGAGGAAAGACTGTGTGCTTCTAGTTCCTGAGAATTTAACAAAGCTAGAAGCTGTTGTCTTTTCAAAATTCCCCATGGGCCAACATGTAAAAATGCTATTATTAATATTGCTTTTTTTTTTAAATGGAGAAGCTGAAGCACCAAGGAGTGACATAAATAATGAAACTCACACCACTGTTCCCTGGGAGGCGAGATTTTAAACCAGGCATTTTGACCTTCTCCTCTTTCTGGAGCTGGCATTCTGTTGCCTGTGCCCCCATCCCTTCCAGGGCCGTGCTCTCTAAGGCATGTCAGGGGGGTTAACGGTTCTTTGGGCCTTTGGTTTTTAATTGGCAACACCTGGAACTACAAAGCCCAAAGCCCACAGGGATGAAGCTATATGGATGGAAATAGTGGGCAGGGGTATGAAGTTTTTAGGCTTACACCCTCAGCCTGGCAACTTCTTAATCTTCCTCCTAAAAACACATTGTGACAGCAATTACCCTCCTCCCTCCAGTTAAGACTGCTCAATAATAATGATAATAAAGACAAATATGAGGGCGCCTGGGTGGCTCAGTGGGTTAAAGCCTCTGCCTTCAGCTCAGGTCATGATCCCAGGGTCTTGGGATCGAGCCCCGCATCGGGCTCTCTGCTCAGCAGGGAGCCTGCTTCCCTTCCTCTCTCTCTGCCTGCCTCTCTTCGTACCTGTGATCTCTGTCTGTCAAATAAATAAATAAAATCTTAAAAAAAAAAATTAAAAAAAAAGACAAATATGAGAGAATGCTTACTAGGTGCCAACCTTGTACCAAGCGCCTCACATGTAGTATCTCATTTAATCAGCTATACACTCAGTGGGGTCCTGTTATTACCCACATTCCCATTTTTCGGATGAGGAAACTGAGGCTTTAGAGGACAGAAATGAAGGTGGCTAGGAAGTTGCTGAAAGATCAGAGGAGCCCCATCACTTGCTCCTGTAGCATTTTATTTCCAGAAAGCCTCCTGAGCTGCTCCCTTCACCATAAGTCTGCACTCACCATCACGAAGACCACAATAAAAGGAAACCAAATGATGGGCTTAATAAAGATATCGAACACAAAATTTAACATTTCCAAAGCTGTACTTGTTCTAATCTGTGCCAGAGTGGGAAGGAAGAAACAGTGTTAACCTTCATTAGTCAGTCCTCCCCCACCAGCCTGATTCAGCCCCATAAACAATAGATACAATTACACCCAACAATTGGGTGTTTATTTCCATGTCTAGACACAGAGCTCACATTTGAAAACAAAAGAGAACAGAAAAGAGAGAGCATCCTGCTGCTTTTTAATTCTTTGTGTCAAACTTTTCCTCAGCCTGGATGCTTCTCTCATGATCAAGACTTTTTGAAAAAGTCTTTTTTTTTTTTTTTGGTAGAGGAATTAGCATTAGGAGTAAGACAATAATATACTTAAAGAGCCTCTAGTCTGAGTAGAAACAAGTCATTTATAAACAGTAGAGGATTTAGAAAACCATGCATGGATGCTAAAACTAGTGAGTGAAAGTTTGAAGAGGAATGGGTTATTTACATAGTATCAGAGTTGTCCCTGCAAATTATATAGTAATTGTAAAGGAGAATAGTAACTTGACAGTGGCAAGACCTGGCAGAAGCTAACTTTATCATGTGATGCAAGTCAACATCACTGATACTGGCACAAACCGACATCAGGAAAACCCATCAGGTGCCTCCTGAAACGATGCACCGAGAGAGAAAAACGTCATTTCTCCCAAGATGCAGAATCTAATCATGAAGAAACTTCAGATAAACTCAGCTGGGGGGGGGGCATATTTTACAAAATAACTGACTCTATTCTTTAAAAGTGTCAATGTCATGAAAGACAAAGACTGAAAAGGGAAAGAACTTTAAAGAAGAATGAATTACCGTGGAGTGGTTTTTAATATATTCACAAGAGTGCACAGCCATCACCACTATCTGATTCCAGAACATCTTCATCAAAAGAAGAAACTCTCACACCCCTTAGCTGTTGTTGGGTCCGTAATCAAAGGAATGAGACTGATACAAAGCGAAGGTCAAGCCAAGCTTTATTTCGCGCCAAGCATCAAGAATCAAACTGGGGGCGCCTGGGTGGCTCAGTGGGTTAAAGCCTCTGCCTTCAGCTCGGGTCATGATCCCAGGGTCCTGGGATCGAGCCCCACATCGGGCTCTCTGCTCAGCAGGGAGCCTGCTTCCCCCTCTCTCTGCCTGCCTCTCTGCCTACTTGTGATCTCTGTCTGTCAAAAAATAAATAAAATCTTAAAAAAAAAATTAAAAAAAAAATCAAATTGACCGGCCACGGCCGTCTCTTACAAAGAGGCGACCTCTCCCTGCCTTACAGACTAACTTTTATAGAGCAAAGGCCATGTGGTTGGGCCTGGCCACACACAGGTGGCTAATGTGATTGTAATACACAGAGAAAGCTGCACAGTCATGCTAGGTCACACACAGGTGACCAATTGTGTTACAACTGACCCTATAATAGACATTTGAGCTATCCTACCACCTTGTTCAGAATTGGCGCCCAAGAGGTGGGGTCCACACACCTTGGTAGCTAGTGAAACACTATGCGCCCTCATTGATTGGATACCCCCACCAGGCCTGACCTGCCCTTGTATTTGGGCTTTGTTACCTGGGACTGATTTCTGGGACTTGTTTTTAAGGGATTGTTTTTAAGTAAGTCCCCTGCGGGGAGCGGTGGCGCCTGGCGGAAGGGGGGTAGGGATACTGCATAAACACCACAATGGCTATTCAACAGAAATGGAGCTGTTTTGGCTAAATAGGCCCTTACACCGTCAATCCCCATTCCCCCTCCCTCTCTCCCCGCCAGCGCTTGGCAACCACTGATCTACTTTGTGCATCTACGGATTTGCTACTCAGGACATTTTATAGGAACAGAATTATACAGCAGGTGGTCTTTTGTGACTGGCTTCTTTCACTTAGCATGTTGTCATGAGTATCAGTAATTTCTTCCTCTTTATGACCAAGTGACATTACGTTGTGTGGATAAATCACATTTTATCTGTTCCTCACTTGACAGATGTGTATGTTTTTTCCATGTTTTGGCTATTAAGAAGAATGCTGCTGTGAACATTTATATTTAAGTATTGGCTGGAAATTGTGTTTTCAGTTCTCTTGGGTATATAATCTAGGAGGTGCAACTGTGAGGTCATATGGTAACTCAGTTTTTGAGGAACTGCCAAACTGGTTTTGAAAGTGGCCACCCCATTTTACATTTCCACGCCAAATGTAGATTCCAGTTTCCCCACATCCTCACCAACATTTGTCTTGTCCATCTTTTTATGATAGCCATCCTAGTGGGTGAGAAGTGCTATCCTAAGGTTCGGATTTCTCTCTCTCTAACGATTAGTGTGTTTGTAGGGGATTTGAATATCTTTGGAGAAATTTCTGTTCAGATGCTTTGTCATTTCTAAATTGAGTTGTCTTTTTATTGTTGTTTTATTGTTGAATTGTAACAGTTCTTTTTAGAACTTCTTAGAACTTTATACTAGACCTTTCCCAGATAAATGATTGCAAATATTTTCTACTATTCTGGGAGTGGTCTTTTCATTTCTTGGTAGTGTCTTCCCATGCACAAAAGCTTTTAGTTTTGATGGAGTTAAATATATGTGGTTTTTTTTTCTTTGCTGTGCTTTAAGTGTCATTTCTACGAAATCATTGCCTAATCCAAGGTCCCAAAGATTTATGCCTACATTTTCGCTTAAGACTTTTATAGTTTTTACCTCTTCGGATTTTGAAGGCAAAATTATACCATATTTGAGTGCTCTGCTCCAACCCCCTGACCATAAAGAAGCCAGTTTTGAGTGTGCTCCCAGACTAATAAAACACAATACAGCAAACCCAGCCTGTGGTACAACCCGCCCCCTCACCCCACGGTACATTTGACATAACACTCGAATGTTCTTTGCTAAATAAAAGTACCAGACAAAGCCCCCAGTGGCCACCACAGGAACATCACAGCATGGATAGTTACGGTTTGGGAACAAAGCCGTGCCGTCTTCTGCTATTAACTATTCTTCTTTCCAGAAACAGTTTCTGGTTGGCTACTAAGCCCTGATAGAAACTGAATGCTTGACTATGGGAAGTCAAGTAACTCTATGAACTGGATGCTCTGTGATTGGCCCAGACATGAGGTCAGTCATGTGCAGCATCAATCCATCTTCAGATGGTAGTGGTTTCTACAAGATCAGATAGGACTGGGTCTAGAAGGCATTAACACAGTATATAAGCAGATGGCTCAAACTTGGTCGACACCTGTTCCTCCTTCCACAACTGCTCCCATTGCATTGCTCCCCTACAGTCCACACCATCGCCTCGTGGAGTTCCTAGCACCAGCCTTGGAGAAAGAAAAAGCTCATTCTTCACTCACAGATGTACACTATGTTGGTTAAGAGCTGCTGTATTGGTCAGTGCAAATATATTTGTCATTGCAGAAAGTTTATTAGACATTGCTGGCTAGATTTTGTTGATTGTATTCCTCATGGTGTATTTAATATTGCCCGCTCTATTCCCTGTAATTGGATCTAGAGGTTCAATCTGCTTTGTGGTTTTTTGGTTTGTTGTTGTTGTTGTTTTTGGCCAGAGGACTTCATGAATCTTATTGTGTTCTTCATCTAGGAGGCTCGTAGTGACTGGTTGCCCCTCTTATGATCAGCTTGGATAATCAATAACAGATCCATTATTCTATTAGACATTAGAAATTAGTGATATTCTCATTTTGTCATTTCTTCTTGATGCATTAGCTGGAATACTTCTGTAAAGAACATTTCCTCTCATGTACCTCAATTCCCCACATAAATGTACTGGAAAGACAGCACACATAGCTGATTCTTTACCTTTATTTTCAAGGTTTCCAAATGAGTTTGTTTACTAACACCTTGCAACAGTCACCAAATAATATTTTGAGCATCACTGTGGACTTGTGGATTTATTTTCTGTGCTTTGAGCCATTGGATTTTTTAAGGCTCAGAAGGTCTCTTATTTGACCAGTGCAAACTCTTCACTTTGCCTTCTGGACACTTTTTTTTAAAAAAGATTTTATTTATTTATTTGAGAGAGGGAGGGAGAGTGTTAGAGCATGAACAGGGGAGGGGAAGTTTGAGAGGAGAAGCAGACTTCCCGCTGAGCAGGGAGCCCAGTGTGGCTCTCTATCCCAGGCAGACACTTAACCAATTGAGCCACCCAGGTACCCCTGGCTTCTGAACACTTTTTTTTTTTTTTTTAGCATTTTCAAATTTATATAAAGTGAGATAATGGTTACGGATATACCATAAAATTAAATCAAGGAGATTTTTCTAATTAAATCACATTAGATTTAATAGTTTCTTCACTGATTCTTTGTACTGAGAAAGGGTATTTTCATTGTCCCCTTCATTCTTAAGACTAGCAACATACTTTTTGTACTCTTCAACTTCTTTTGCAGCAAGGAGCTCTTCTTTATTTACTTTCAGATTTTTCTCAGCAGCTTTCATTTGGAGAAGTGTTTCCAGAATATTTTTTTCAGAGCGGTCATAGGAATAAGGTTAATTTCAACAGGTAGATGGAGGCCAAAGTTTCCATACTTGCTGAGGGCCTCTGCCCCACATCAGGCCTCAGTTACATGTTCCATGGCCAGAGAAGCCTCCTCTCTGAGGGAGAGGAGGAGGCAAGCCCTCAGGGAAGGGCCTCCCAGAAGTCATCTTGAATAGGCTACGTTTTACTTTACCCTTTCGGGAGGCTCTTATCCTGGTGAGAGCTATTAGTAATCATTTTAGCCATTTTTTTTTTTCTGTGTTTCCTGGCATAAATTTGCCAGGGTCTTTTTCAGGGTTCTGTGAGCCCATCCTGTTTTTCTGGAGGCCTGAAGTCTCCAGGTGGAGTGTAACCTCCATTTAATGTCCAAAAGTTTGACCACCTTAGAAGTGATTTTAGAACACTGACCTGGGTCAGCCAAGTTGGGGAATTATCTCTTTTAACAAGGCCCTTGTTATTTATTTGCCCTCTCCGTCTTGCCAGGAAAGGTTTCAACCCACCCAGTGAAGGGATCTACAAATACCAAGAGGTGTTCAAAACACCAGGGGCCACTGACATGACAGGACAATCTGTTTGCCAGCCTTCGCCCAGTAGCGTTCCACAAGTCTGAGCTGCCTTGGCTGGAGGGGGCACCGGAAGGCCTGGTTTGTACATTGTCTGTTGCTATTTTTTCCATAGTCTCTTTTATCCCCGGAGTGTTTAAAACATTTCTTAACCATGGGCGTAACGCTGCTTCACCATCATGAGTTCAGTCATATGTATTCTTAAGACCATAAGCAGGGGCACCTGGGTGGCTCAGTGGGTTAAAGTCTCTGCCTTCAGCTCAGGTCATGATCTCAGGGTCCTCGGATCGAGCCCCGCATCGGGCTCACTGCTCAGTGGGGAGCCTGCTTCCCCTTCTCTCTCTGCCTGCCTCTCTGACTACTTGCGATCTCTGTCAAATAAATAAATAAAATATTAAAAAAAAAAAGAAGACCATAAGCAGTTTACCTACGTGCCTAGACTTTGCCACTGTCGTTTACCATCTGTCCTCTGATTGTCCGTCCTCTGATTCTCAGGGACTGTCGGTGGTCTCCCCACGAGAGTGCATGGGAGTAAACTCTTTCGGAGGGACAGAGAAGGTAGTGGCTGTGTCAGCCAAGTTATTTCCCTTTATTCCCTCTGAATTTCCTCTCTCATGGCTCCTGATGTGGACCACTGTCACCTTGTTTGGCTTGTGCCCTGCTTTTAGCGGGCTGTGGATTTCTTTGCCGTGTTTGATTTATTTCCACTGTGCAATAATCCTTTCTTTCCATACTGCTCCCTGGGCATGGATGACAGAGAAGGCATGGGGGATCATTAGCGCTTGGTTTTCACCCAATCACAATGCTCTTGTTAGTGCAATTACTTCTGCCTTCAGGCTGAGGTGCCTGGGGCCAGCCTCTTAGCCCCTGCCAGGGTATTCAGGGACACCACTGCATAATCTGCCTGTCTTCGCCTGTTCTCTGTGAAACTGCTGCTCTCTCCGAACCAGACTTCTGCACTGGACAGAGGTTCAGTTGGGAGATCTCTGGGACTAGAGTAAACTTGATCCTTTCCTTTTGGGCAACTATGGGTAGTAGGTTGATCAAGGTCAGGGAGTGGAGTGGCTGGGTTTAAAGTGTGACACAGCTTCAGCTGCATCTGAAGGGTATCTATCAGCATGGCTTGATACTACAATATTCTGTGTCGGGACAGCCACAAATGGCCCTTGGTTACCAGGAAACCAGAGACTGAAATAAAGTAGCTAGATCACTGCTTATCAGAGGCTGACACATAGGTTTCTGGCCTCTTTCATCAAGAGGCAGGGGACTGCTATGGCTCTCAGGCAGGAAGGCCAATCCCTGGCCACTGTGTCCAGTTGTTTAGAGAAATAAGCAACCCTTCTTTTTAAGGCCCCTAGCGTTTGGGCTGAGACCCCTATAGCTATTGCTTGTCTTTCATGACCTTTTTTCAAGGTCTGGTGATGCTTGTCAAGCATGTCCAATGGCTTGTCAAGGTTAGATAATGCTACAGCTGGGGCTTCCACAAATAGGACTTTAAGCACACTGAAGACTTGATCACATGATATATCCCACTCAGATCTGTCTCAGCTCCCTGGAGTTGATCAGAGAAGGGTTTGGGGGCAATTAGCCCCAAATTAGAAATCCAGATAGCACAAAACCCAACTATTCCCCAAATCCATGCAATTGCTTGAGGATTTTTGGTGGGGCTGGCTGGCATATTGCCATTTTTCTTTCTTGAGGAAGCCCTCATGGTCTCTTTGAAATAATAAACCCCAAGTATTTTACGTTTTCCTTTGGTCTTTCTTTTGATACCTTGTATCCCTTTCTGCATAGGAAATTTAACATAAATATTGTATTTTTGTCAGGAATGTCCTGAGTGGGGTGGGCTTTTAAATTGTCATCTATATGCAGTAGTCCAGTTTCCTTTTCTGGACTTAGCTCTTTTGGATCTTGTCCTAAGATTTCCCCAAAGACAGTGGGGGATACTTTCGAATCCCTGGGGTAAAACAGTCCTACAGTATAGTTGTTTATGATGGGACCCAGGGTCTTCCCACTCCAAGGCAGATAATTCTTGAGATGCAGATTTAATGGGATACAGAAAAAGGCATCTTTTAAATCTAGCATAGTGTAATATGTCTCATTAATTGGCAAATTGGCAATTTGTATTCCTCACTCCCTGGCTTTTTTAACAGGTAAAATTGGGGTGTTGCATGGAGACCTACTTGGCCTGATGAACCCTTGCTCAAAGAGCTTATTTGTTACCAGGAGGATTCCTTTTATAGCTTCTGTTTTGGGGGTTATTTCTTGACCCAGGGCCAGTGATCTAGCTGCTTTATTCCTACCTTCACGGGCATGGTGCTGACCACACTTCCCACTCATCCTTGCATTCAGTCCTCTCAATTAACTTAGTTTAAAACACTTTGTGGAATCTCATTTCCTTTAGGTATTGGCATATCTTGTACCTGGGGACTTGGATTTCTATAGTGTCCTGTTCCCAACTGATTGAGGCCCCCTAATTTAGATAAAATGTCTCATCATTCTAAGAGAGGAACAGGGAGGGCACTCTGGCAGTAATAGAAAAGAGAGCTTTAGTACCTTGGACCCTATTTCAGAGATTAAAGACTCCAGAAATCTTTTGGTCTCTCCTTTTCCTGAGACTCCTTTTTTTAGGTTACATTTTCTTTAGAAAGGCTAAACTTTTGGGTGTTCAATACGTAGAAAGTGGCTCCAGTATCAAGCAAAAATTGAGCTTCCTTTCCTCCCACTGCCAAGGTTTCCCTGAGCTCCCCATGGGAGATGAGGATCTGATTGTCTGAGACAATGGAGGAGCCCCGTGGTCCCGTCACATCTCATCGTAAGTGAGGGGCAGCTGGAATGACTTGGTTGTGCTTATCCCCTTCCTCTTTTGGGGTGACTTGGGAAATCCCATTTCCAGTGCCCCATTTGATTACAGCATGTGCATTAGTTAGATCCTAACTTCATTGGCTACCTCCTGGTACCATGGGGGAGGGCAGGGGCACTCACCCACAGTGTCTTTTTTTCCTCCCCTGGGCTACCACGTGTGGATGGGAGACCTCCATCATCTCCCTGTTATTGAACACCCTGAAGCCCACCTCTATAAGCTGAGTGGAGTTAGTGTCAGGACCCATGGCAAAATTTTGAAGTTTCAGATGGTTATCTGGAGCACTTTGAGATATGAATTGGGTATTGAGGACCACTTACCTACCTTGGGCCTTGGGATTCCATCTTGTATTCCATTTCAGGCAATCCTTCAGACTTTCTAAGAAAACTGATGGGATTTCATCAGTCCTCTCCAAATCTCCCTTCCTTTGGACCAGTTCGTAAGAGGTCTACTTACTTCTTGCATAGCTTTCAAAAGCAGACTCCAGAAATGCCCTGACTTCTCCTTCCCTTCTAAAGAGTTAGGATCCCATTCAGGGTTGGTCCCTGGTACTGCCTCCTCACTTGGTCTTCTGGAACCTGACTTGGGATTATATTCCTTATCAGCCTCTTCTCTGGCTTTTGTAAATATGGCAGACTTTTCTTCTGTCATTAGGAGGGTGGTTAGCAAAGCCTGGATGTCTGTGCAAGTTGGAATATGTGTAGAAAAGATGCCCTGTGTTAGGTTCAAAACTTCAACCAGGTCAGCCCACAGCCCTTTGATGTGTTCCAGTTGTGTAAGTCTGAAGTTGTAAACCAGACATGCATATTAATGAGATGTCCATCACCAGCAGGTACTTGCCTTCTTGGAAATATTCCAGTCCCAGGCTTCAGACTGGTCACTAATCTAGTAGTGCCATCTGGCAAGGGCGGGTAAAGGGATTCAAGAGAAATCAGAGACTGTTGGTATCTGTGGGGGTAGGGATTAATAAAGGATTAGGAGTTGGTACAGACGGGGCCAGAGGAGTTGGGTCTGAGTATTGGGGAATAAGTTGGGAGCCCCTTAGAACTTGTGACTAACTTAGAGGTGGGGGAAGGGGTCTAGGCTTTCTCTAGCTTACAGTAGTTCTTTTTCATCAGATGGACCCTTTAATATTGGAAGCATTTTGGGGCTTTAGGTTCAACCTTCATTTTACATATGTGGCATTTCCTCTGTAGACCCCTTATTCTGATCTAGTGTCATAAAACTTTGAATGTAGCACTTCTCATTTCCGTGCTCTCTACAAAACAAGTCCAATTGTAATATGGTATTAAAATTCAAAGCTTCACTCTCCAGCCATTTCTCTTCATCTTCTAAGATACATTGTGGCCAGGCTATGTTCCAGAAGAAGATTGTCTGCTTTTAGATTAAGAGGGAAAGCCTTCCAGGTATGGAGGATATAGTCCCATGGGCTCTCCTTGGGGATGAACTTGTCCTCACCCCCATATTCTGGATTTTTCCTTAGGTTCTCCTTCCAACTACCCCCCCCCCCCCCCCCACCAAGAGGTTTACAGGGGTCCAGTGCTTTCACTGCCAAAGTCAGGTTTGATTCCCAGTCAAGGAACAAGGCAGCCAAGATGAGGATTCAGATGGAGCAAAAAGCCACACAGTTTAGTGAACAAAAACACACCACACAGATATTAGATAAGCCAGACCAGAGATGCCTTGCAACCTCCCAGGCCCTAAGCACCAGATGCCAGAACTCGAGTCTGGCATCCCTGACAAATAGAACAATCCACCTTCGGATCAGTCTCAGATAGATGGCTCCCGTTTTGCTGGGCTGGAATATCTGATCCCCTGAGGGGCCAGGTCGCGCAATCTTTTGCTGCCTCCTTCACCCTGGGATTTCTTTGCTGGCTTAGCCAGACTTTGTGAAACAACTTGAATTAACGTCTACTAGCTGTGCCTCAGGCCTGGTCTAGTCACTTCTGCGGAGATTCTTCCTTCTGAGAAAAAAAGCCTCCGTGGAGCTGAGGATTCTGCGGTGAGGTCAGAACGCTAGGTGGGAGTGGGGGTGGGTTTACAGGCACCAAGAAGAGAGAGTCCACTGAGGCATCCGTCCCAGCCCTGACAGCATGAACAGGTTAGCCTGGGATGAGCTGCCGCTGCCCACTGCTCTGTTCTTTGGAAACCAGGTAACCAGAGGATGGAGTCTGAGAAGGATGAGTGTCCCATCCGGGTTGCCAAATCTGTGACGGAAATAAAACGTACAGTTGCTTCTTGGTAAACTGCAGATATGGACTACACCAGATGGAGTTGTTACACACAGGAAACTTTTTTCGCAGCAAATAAGGAGATCACCAGGAATCACTTCCCAAGCCAGGACTCTCTAAGCAGGGATGAACCGGATTCTGTTAATCCGGGGTTTGGGATGAAGTTTCATCATTATATGTAAAAGGCGAGCATAGGTTTGTGCATATGCGCTTAGAAAACATACCTACATACGCATCGTATGTTAGGTTAAGGAGGCTTATGTTCCTCCCAGGGCGGGGATCCTAACATTATAATGTTAGGATGCGAAGGTCTGGCTCTTTATGGCTCAGTGGTGCAGGCGCCCCCTGGTGGTTGAGCTCGAATTTGTCTAGGCTAGTTGGAGTTTGTTTCTTTTTCTGTCCCAGAAACACGTTAGTTTCTAAAAGCTAAAATTGATAGTGAGGCCTGCGTGTAAGGGGCCCTGCCAGTGACATTACCTGCTTCAATTTAAGCCCTAAATTATAAAAATGTGCATATTTCCTTCAAAGACAGGACTGGCGGATGCTGGCCAGGTGGATTTGGCTGGGGTATAATCCAGTAAGAGGATCCTGGGAGTCCTGGTTGCTGGAGGAGCCCGGGACGCCTGCAGACAGCAAGTTCAAGTAGGGACTGAGGTTGGCCAATCTGCACCTACCACCTCAGAGTGATTTTCTCGGGTGGGCCCCTTTCCCACTGTAGCCGATAGCGGCGGGAGCTGGTGCCTGGCTATGGCATCAGACTCTTGGACTTCCCCGAGCTGCTCAGGTCAGGCCAAGGGCACAAAGTGCGTATGCACGTGTAATGAAGCTTAGGGGTCCAGGGACCTAGGACAGGGCTGTCGTCCTGAGAGGCTGGGTCTGAGAGGCTCTTGGGGATGTCAACCTTAGAAATAAAAAAAAAGAAAGAAGGAAGGATTGAAAGAAAGAAAGAAAGGAAAAGAAGACAGCCAATGATTTTACCAGCAAAATACATTTATTTGAGAATCGCAGAGAAATTGCCATTTGGGACAAGCAAACTATGCAAACCACAGGCAACTCTGAAGAGATCAAGGGAAGGTCAGCTTTTATAAGGTTTCAAGAAGAAATTAAGGAGGGTTGTTTTGATCCGAAGTTTATTGGAGAAGAACAAGAGTTCAAGGTTATGATTTCTCATTGGCTGAAAGCCATGGTTAGCTCGTTGCTGCTGGGGCTGGGAGAGATCTTTTTCTTAAAGGCAGGAGGTACAATTCCTATGGGGAAAGTGTCCCCTCTTGTCCTTCAGCTGCATACATGACAGCTCCCCCTTCAGGGCTTCCTGACTCCATTTTTATGAGGGTTCCTTGACCTATTTTCACACTTGCCCCACTTGATCAAGAGATTTCCTCAAAACCATCGCTCAAAACGATCCAGGGTAGGGTTTTGTGCATTTAGTGGTTTTGTCCTGGTTGTCATGTCCCCCGCTGGTGGGAAAGTGTGCTGACTGGGAACCACCGAGGCCATGGTGAATAATGAAGAAGGGAAGGCGGGAGAACTCTCAGGCATCTTCCACCTAAAGTCTGTGTCTTTTTTTTTTTTTTTTTAAGATTTTATTTACTTATTTGAAAGAGCATGAGCATGAGTCAGGCCAGGCAAGGGATGGAGGAAGAGGGAGAAGCAGGATTCCCATGAGCAGGGAGTCTGATGCGGAGTTCAATCCCAGGAGCCTGGGATCATGACCTGAGCCAAAGGCAGACACTTACTCGACTGAGCCACATGGATGCCCCTAAAGTCTGTGTCTTATTGAGGTTCTAAGTATTAGAGATAATCTTGAAGCCATCTTGAACCAGCATCACCCTGTTTGGTATATCAGCTCTGCAGGGATCTGGCAGACAAGAGGTAAAAAATTCTAAAAGATTATACAGAATAACACAAAAAGCAGAATGATGACCCAGTTTGCATAGTAGTCCTAAACCAAGAGCCCAAGCTGAAGGTAGCCAGCTAAATAGATCAAGGCTCACAGGTGAGGTGGAATTCTTCGTAGTCAAAGTGCTTATTCTCTGATGTTGTGCAGGTGGGTATTTACTTCTCCAGGGGAAGTTACCCACGTGCTGCAGGCAGCATTCCCTACTGCACAAATGCCTCCCCGTTTGGCCAGGGATGATCAGGGGCTACGCAATTATCCAGAATTACTGTAGCCAGTGAGGCAAGATCCTTGCTGGGCTGTTAGTGCTTTGGTTGGGGAGTCAGCTAGCTCTCTTAATGTTGGAGAGAGAGTTCTGATCTTGCCTTTGTTGACATTTACTCTAGTCCATGAGAGAAAGTCTCTTCCTAGGGAGGAAAACCAGAGTCATACATGCCTCCTGGAAGTTCCACTTAAGACAGTCATAGAGGCTCAATGGAGTGGACCAGTGGGGGGCTTCAGACTTGTTACGCATGTTAAGAGGGACAATGAAATGTTCCAGTAATCACTGCCCTCCGGTTGGCCAGCTGTCAACATTCATGTGCCCCCCGGAAATGCTGTCCACCCCAAATGCAAACAAAAGCAAGCAGAGCCTGGAGGACCCCGAGTAAGGTTACTGACAGATTCATTAGCAGAATGTCTTGATGGACCCTTTCAAGTTATGGGTCAGAGGCACTGAGGTGACATTCTAGAATGCAGAGATTATCCCGTCCTAAAGGGGTCTTTTCTGAAAACCTCACAAAGGAGTATAGACCTGTTTGTCTTTCCCTTCGGTACAGGGAAACAGATTATATTTTATTATATTATATTAAGGAAGAGGAGGGGGGCAGAGTGAGGGAAGTAGGGTTGACAGAGGTGGAGGTGTTTAGCCGAGCTGGGGGAAAGGTTGAAACAAGCATGGGAACTCCTGGTTGCAACAACCAAAACCCTCTGGGTAACCCCCAGAGGCTTGCAGGTAAATTAGCAGTGGCACTGGGGACTAAAGAGAAAATAACAACAGGTAAGGCCAAGGGGCCTCTGACATCATAAACAGACTGGAGTTCCGGGTGACAGATCCAACATTCAGAGAGGTTTCTTTCTTTTGTACCAGACAGAAATGTGGAGGAGAGTACTGTGTTTCCAAGAGTAAGAGGGGAAAAAAACAAAGTGAGAAACAGCAGTGCCTGGCCTGGCCATCTTGGGAAAGCTATCTCCTTTTGTTGTCATTGGCTTCAGTTTCTGGAAATCTTTCCTTTCAGGTCACCAACTGGTGTGCAGGTCCAGTTGGGTTTGGTGCTTTCCTTAGATATGACAAGTGAATCTAAGGGTCTATTCCTTGAAGTGTGGTGGCACAAACGTCGGTTAAGAGTACCTGAGAGGGGTCTTTCCAATGGAGTTGAAGAGAGTCTTTCTGGAGATGTCTTTTCCGGTAGATGACGTCCGTGGGTTGTAAGGTGTGATGTTGAAGGTCTTCATCTCCTGGGAGCAGCTGTGAGGCAACTGCTCAAAGCAAAGCATGGTTATTTTAACAAGCAAGTAGGCCTCTAAAGTACTGAGGTGTATCTCCTGTTATCAGCCGTGGGTCAAAGAAGCAGAGGCCAGGTGCTGTGGGAGTTCTGTTACAAAGAGAACAGATTCTTTTTTTTTTTTTTTTTAGATTTTATTTATTTGTTTGACAGAGAGAGACACAATAAGAGAGGGAACACAAACAGGGGTGGAGGGAAAGGAAGAAGCAGGCTTCCCACAGAGCAGGGATCTGGATGCGTGGCTCGAACCCAGGACTGTGCATGGGATCATGACCTGAGCCAAAGGCAGACACTTATCGACTGAGCCACCCAGGCACCCCAGGTGAACAGATTCTTATTGAAATAATGCAAATACATACATTGTCATGAAAAATGAGAAAAGTGCAGAAGAGTTTCAGAGTTCCAGAGGGATTAGGTAGGGAGAAAAAGATAAATGTCTCAATCTTTATTGTAAAGGTCCGAGTTTCCAAATTGTCCTAAGTTACAGATAGCTTAAAGGAGAGGCGAATAGCAGTCCTTTTTAACCGTGGGAAACAGAATACAAAAACAGTTTCCCATTACAGCTTCAGAAATTCTCGTGAGTTCAGTGTTATGATCTTCAATTGATCAAAACCTGTGTTCTAGAGTACTTGTCAAAGTCTTCCTCAGGAATCTCTTTGAAGAGGAAACACTTGAAACAACTATTTGTCGCTGACAAATACTTGCAAATAGCAATGGTTAGAGATCTGAGGGGAGTTCTTATGTCATTGACGAAGAAATGTGGCTATTTCTGTGACACACATGTCAAGAAAACTAGAGTTATGACTGATAACACTATATGAGGACATTGAAAAGTTTGGAATTTAATTTCCAAAACACTATATGCATCTATAAATACCACATAAAGGAGACTTAGTGTTCTTTATTTTAAAGATTTATTTATTTTAGGGGGAGAGACAGAGTGTGCACCTGAGTGGAGGGAGGGGCAGAGGAAGATATTTTCAAGCAGACTCCCTGCTGAGCATGAATCTGACACAGACCAGATCCCATGATCCATGAGATCATGACCAGAGCCAAAACGAAGAGTCAGACGCTCAACCGACTGAGGCACCCAGGTGCCCCTTTTTTAAATTTTATTTTTTTAAAGATTTATTTATTCGAGAGAGAGAGAAAGAGAGGAGGCTTAATATTCTTATTTAACAATGCTGCCCATGTAATATAACATATCAAATAATGCTAATTACTGTAACATCTCCCCTTTTATATTCTCCAATTTACTTTCAGGTCAAAAAGACTATTTTAGAATTTGATTTTGGGAAGTTCATAAAAAATATCAAAAGGTTTTGGACACTTACCCAAACAGGATCACATTTTGAAACAACATTTACTTGTCTATTTGCTCAATGTGACAGTAAAAGATTTCAAAGGCAAATACAATGGGTTGTTACATCGTTGTAGGTAAACTTAGCTCTCTTAATCTCCAGAGGACTTCGTTTACTTGAGTAATCAAAGACCTGAAGATTCATGTGAAATAAAAGAAATTATTTTGATAGAACACAAAATACTTGCTTTCTAATTAGATTACTTTAAAGCCTTTCACAACTTTTATCAAAACAAAACCCAGTAGTCCAAGAAAACTTTGTCTTTTTAACAGATAAGGGATAATTTTTAGTTTTACATAAGTACATTATTGGTAGTAGGGCTTAATTTTAAAGCCCTTAGAATAACAATTTAATTTTTAGCCAACTTGACCATATATAAAATTCCTTGCATGAGATTCTTTTTCCAAAAAACTTCTACAACTTAATATGTCTATTAGGTTTGTCCTAGCTTTTTCCTTATTCTGGAACAATGAATTTACTTTAGGATAAAATTACCTTTTTTCCTTCCACTCCCTCCCAAACACACACACACACACACACACCCACACACACACACACCACACATAATGATGTCCTTCATGCCATGCCTTATCCAATCCTATTTTCCTTACTTTTCATATACGGCCATTTTCTTTGATCCTTATTATTTCCAGTAATTCTTTGTTTTTTAAAGTTTTATTTATTTATTAGAGAAAGTGGGCGTGTGCAAGCAAGAGCGGGGTGGGGGTGGAGAGGCAGAGGCAGAGGGAAAGCAGACTCCCCACTAAGAAGGGAACTGGATGTGGGGCTTCATCCCAGGACTATGAGACCATGACTTGAGCTGAAGGCAGCTGCCTAACCAACTGAACAACCCAGGCATCCCTCCAGTGGTTTTGTTAAATTTTTTTTTTTCTGACAGTTTCAGCTTGATTAGTTTAAATGTTATTTTCTAAATTTCAAAAACTTATACAGCTTATCTAGAAATGATGTCCAGTAGTTGTTACCGAATAATTACAAATTTACTCTTAGAAAATAGCTTAATTGCTTATGCATTATCTTAGGTTAATAGAAACTTTTATATAGTTTAAAAAAAAAAAGCTGCAGGCTTTTTGGAAATGACAGTTTGAGATTCACTAGTGTCTGCGGTCTCATCCTGACGGTGCTCTGTTAGAACGGGGATGATAGAACAGGCAAGGGCAACAGGATCCCCGCATTGTTGTTGAAGAGGCTTCTCTAAGTTATGTAGGCAGAATAAAGATTTGAAATATGGGGGGCGCCTGGGTGGCTCAGTGAGTTAAAGCCTCTGCCTTCAGCTCAGGTCATGATCCCAGGGTCCTGGGATTGAGCCCCACATCGGGCTCTCTGCTCGGCAGGGATCCTGCTTCCCCCCTCTCTCTGCCTGCCTCTCTGCCTATCTGTGATCTCTGTCTGTCATATAAATAAATAAAATCTTTAAAAAAATTGTTGTTGTTGTTTTAAGATTGTATTTATTTGAGATGGGGGAGGGAGAGGGAGAAAGAATCTGAAGCAGATAACACACTGAGCCCCACACGGGGCTCCATCCCACATCCGAGAGATCATGACCTGAGCAGAAAGCAAGAGTCAGACTTAAAAACAGTTGAGCCAGCAGGCCCCTCCAGACTCCATTTATTTATTTATTTAGATTTTATTTATTTATTTGGCAGACAGAGATCACAAGTAGGCAGAGAGGCAGAGAGAGAGAGGAGGAAGCAGGCTGTCCACAGAGCAGAGAGCCCAATGTGGGGCTCGATCCCACAACCCTGGGATCATGACCTGAGCCGAAGGAGAAGGCTTTAACCCACTGAGCCACCCAGGCGCCCCTCCAGACTCCATTTAAAATGAGATGTCCTTTACTCTTAGGATGGGGTTTTTGCATACTCAAAAGCTCTGACCCACCCAGCAGACAAAAAGAGCTTGAAGTGATGCATCTGCCCCAGCAGGGCTTCGTCTGAGAAGAAAGCCCTGGGAGCTCGGTTGGCTAGAGAAGCCCCAGAGCTCCTCGGGCGGCAAGACCAGATGGGGAATGGCTGTCCCCCGCTGGCAGCTGCCACCTCAGGATGACGCTCAGGGGTTGTGCCCTCCACACTCCACCTAGCAGTTACTTAGGGCCCAGCCCCAGCTGAGCAGCCAGGTGGTCCCAGGTTCCCTCAGGCTGGCTGCAGTGTTTTGAATGGAGCATGCGCTGGCAGTACAGTTTCAGGTGGCCAGGAAATGAAATGAACAAACGTCGGGAGAGGCCAGTTCTCAGGAACGGAATGATGGGGTCCACCATATTTGCCTAATTCCAAGATTTAACCTACACAAATGGGTTTATTCCTTCCGAAGGCAAAACTGGAGGAATTTGCGCTTTGTTGCCTGGGACTGGACTGGGCCAGGCTGACTGACATTGCATGTTCCAATAAGAGACACCAGGAACCTCAATTACTGGTAAATCCGGGACTCCATTAGGCAGCCTGTCTACATAGAGACTGACTGTGGCTAGCTTAAAGCGGACACCTCAGAAAGATTTTCAAGGTGGACTTTCTACACTGCCCCCTACCTCCACAAAGGTATTAATGGTGTTTTGGAATGGCCTGAGTTCCACAGGCCTGCAGGGTGCTGGTAGCCAAGGCCTGGCTGACACAGTGTGTTCTGCACGTGGGTGAATCCACAGGCTAGGGGAGCCAGAGATCTGGAACAGGGCAAATGTCAGGACAGGGGGCCATGGGTAGGACCATTGTAGGTCCAAAGGGAGCTGCCTAATTCCAAGCCCTATTCTACACAAATGAACATAGGGAGCTATGGGGCGGGGGACTGCAAATGGGCCTCATTGGCAAGCTGTTTTGAATTAAAATTACTTAAATAGCCTATGCAAGACAATTCCCTGACCTCACTTTGTCTCTAGAAAGCAGGAAATAGATCTCCAATGTGGAAGGCACCCTCCCTGTACCAGGAAGTAAGGAGTCATCCTTATCACCAGAGAGAGGGAATTCAGTCAAGAAGGCTACAGAAACCAATCTTGTTACTTTTACTCGTTTACCTCTCCAGCCCAAGTTCTGTTAGATCTCCTTACTAACTGAAACTTCCAAACATAAGTTTTCTTTGGCCTGTCAGACTCCTCACATGTTGTTTCTTTGTCTAAAATGTGAAAAAGCTGCTTGCCTTTTGTTCTCAAAGTTAACATTAGGCCTCCATTCACAATAATTAAATTTTGTGTTTTGTCTTCTGTTAATCTGTTTCATATCCCTTTAATTCTCAGACCAGCTGGAAGAGCCTTGACTGATATAGGCAAATTTTTCCGCCCCAGCAGTTGGAATAGGCAGTAGGATAAACTTGACTGGCTAGATGCCACTGCATCTGAGAAATCCTGTGACATCTGACAAAAGCCGGCAGAAAGTAAGACTCTTCACCCCATTAACACCCCACTTCCCCCAGATCTCTGCCTACAGGTCTAATAGAAGCAAGAATGGCGAGAGTTGTTTTGGCTCCAAATTTATAACAGTAAGAGAAACCAATTTGTGGAACTGGTTCCTTGAGCTTAGCAACTCCAGTAAATTTGATAAAGTACTCTTGGCTCTACTGGTCCTGTTTGACCCAGAGACAGACACATTTTCTTTGTCATTGTCTTTTGGGTTGTTTGTCGTAAAAAGGAATTACCACACGGGAAGGGCACAGACATAGGCCCTATTGGCCTGCCTTTGGAGCTGGCCTCACAGACTGGTAAGTTAGTAGTTCTCATCACACTGGACTCTCTAGCATTTTGCCAGGTAGCATTTTATCTTCTATGTCCCACGAGCTTGGCTTTGTGAACAGTGAAATACTCTCTCTGGTCTCCACCATCGGCAGAATGCACTTGCTGGGTGCACCTTGGTGACCTGTAAAAGTAAACTAAAAGGACGAGAGTTCAAGTACATGCAGTTACAAGCAAAACTCTCTGTATTCAGCCATGCCAGGTCTCAGGAGTTTCTCATAAGAGGCCCCAGGCCGAAAGGACAATAATCACTTAGTTGCTTATTAGTGCTGGAAAAGTGTTATTTCATCAGCTTATGTGGCAGGAGTCACAGATTAAAACTGAAGACATTCCATGCCTTTTTGGGAGAACACAGAAACTGTTTTCTCTAAACCAACCTTAACATGTGTCCAATAGAGGCTGTTGCTTTTCAGACTATTTTGGGGAGTGATTTTGGAAATGAGGGCTATAAAAGAATCGCTCCCAGATGGCATCTTCTGATCATTCTCTAGGGCCAAAATTGCTGGGTGGCAGCTTGAAGTCAGCCATGAGCCTTCCTCATCTCCCTAGGCTGCCTCACCTGGTCTCATGTGGACCAGTTGACCGGGGTCCCAGCTGACCTCTCTTAGGGGAGGTAAGCCCCACTAGCCACCCAAGCCAGTCTTGCCAAGGCAGTCCACACTCTTCCACCTCTTTCAGCCTGTGGGGGGACAGAGCAAGGGTACATTAGCCCTTGGAACTGGGCAGCATCTTTTGCCACCCACACACAGATCCCAGCACGGGGCTTCTCCACATATCTGACAGAGTCCAGGTCCTGGGCTCCCCTGAACCTGCCAGGCCGCTGCAAGTCTGTGTGCACCATGGCAGCCCCCCTTCGGTCTCCCAGGCCCTCCAGGACCTGGGGGACCCCCAGCAGCTCCCAAAAACACCTGCATAGCCTCCTGCAAGACAAAAGCCACCCCTAAAGTTCCTTCTGCCCCCACAGCTATAATAAGCTGCCGCAGTCGGCCTCTGTCCAAACTCCTCATAGGGAGCTCCCTCATAGGGTTCCTGGCTCTGAGAGCCACCAAGATCCCCAGGTGTCTCCTGCCTCAGGAAGCCTGGTTCACTCACCCAGGTCCCACCCTGGCAAGGCAGTCCTCGTTGCTCTTGCCTGGCCTTCAGGGGCAACATAAGCACGCTGGTGTCAAACAAGGCTTGGAACAAGACAGACTCTGGCTCCCCGTGGATCCCTGGCTCCTGGCACCCGGCCTTACCCTACAGCTGCCCTGTGCCAGCTCCCAGGCTCCCTGGCTCCCCTGACCTACTGCCAAAGGCCAGGGCCCTGTACACACCCTGTTCCACAGGCCTCCGCCGGCAGGGGGCGCCAAAAGCCTCCAAGCAAGGGCCAGGTGGTGGTGGGGAGGCAGGACCCCCAATGGGCTTGCTTGGACTCAGGGTGCAGGAAGCCCACTGAGGCAGGTGCTTTGTGAGGCCCAGGCAGCCCAGTGAAATGGACAATAGGTAGTTTCCCTTTGACTTGGCTAACTCATGGGGGTCCCAGCTCCTCCAGCCATCAGGGGTCCCAGGTGTGTGCTATTCCAGGGCCCTTCCACCCCACCCCTAGCCCCCAGCCACAAGCTAATGTGTCCCACCCTGGCAAGGGAAGTTGGACTCTCCCAGCTCCGACCTCAGGAGGGACATGTGCCCACCTGAACTTCAGTGTTTGGACTTGGGCATGTGACTTGTACCACACAGCCTGCTCCCTTGACCAGGTCTCACCGCATACTTGTCCTGTGCCAGGTCTCTGGCTCACTTGACTCATGTCCTGGGTCTGTCCATAGGCAGGACCCACACCATCAACCTGCCCGGGCCAGCTGGGGTCCTCTAGGCCACTGGAGCTCCAGTGGGTCCAGGACCGTGTCATCGCCTTGAGAGATGTGACAGCCCAACTACCCCCCAAATCCCACTGGGATGACAGCTTGAAGTCAGCCAGGGGCACACCCCATCTGTAGATTGTCAGATTCTCTGACCAGGTCCCACGCTGACTGGTTACCCAGGGTTCCGGATGGCGTCTCTTGCTGGAGGTAAGCCCCAGTAGCCACCCAGGCTGGTCTTGGCAAGGCAGTCCACACTCCTCCATCTCTATGTACCTGTAGAGGAAATGGGGTATGTGTGGTTATAATTTAAATTAGGGAGTTATTTATTTTCCCCAGTTGTCTTCTGTTGAACTGTCTTCTGCAGACTTTGTTAGTTTTTTCGTGGCTTGGTGTCCATGTATTTCCTGCCTATCCTTGGCAATATATGCATTGCTTTTCATTTAGGGTCTTAGGTTCTGGATTAACATGTGATATTACTGGAAAATGCATATGTGAGTTACATGGGAAGTTCATAATTGGCAAGATACCTCATGCCTGATTTTTTGAGTTGCTTTCTTTTAAACAGCCATCATAGTGTGAGGAACCTGTCTTTTCTGACATCCCTGGCTCTGTGCCCATTTACTGTCTGGCATCAGTCATCTGAAATTAAGTACTTAGTCTTCAACTGTTTTCAAAACCTGGCTATCTTGGGGACGCCTGGGTGGCTCAGTTGGTTGAGCAGCCGCCTTCGGCTCAGGTCATGATCCCAGCGTCCTGGGATCGAGTCCCACATCGGGCTCCTTGCTCCGCAGGGAGCCTGCTTCTCCCTCTGCCTCTGCCTGCCACTCTGTCTGCCTGTGCTCGCTCCTGCGCTCTCTATCTGACAAATAAATAAATAAAATCTTAAAAAAAAAAACCTCGCTATCTTGTTACCCTCAGTCTTTAGGCCCTCCCAGCCCTCCCAGCTCGGGTCCTAGGTATCTTGGATTTGGTGTGTTGTGTCTGGTTTTCTGACACACTGAATCCACTGTCATAGGAAAATGAGTATTGTTTTGGGCATCTGGGTGGCTCAGTTGGTTAGGCGGCTGTCTTTGGCTCAGGTCATGATCCCAGCCCCTGCACTGGGCTTCTTGCTCAGGAGGGAGCCTTCTTATTCCTCTGCTTGCTACTCTCCCTGCTTGTGCTTTCCCTCTCTTCCTCTGACAAATAAATAAAAGCTTTTTTTTAAAAAAAAATGAGTATTGTTTTATGTCACTGTGTTTGAGGTGGTTTGTAATGCAACAGTAGCAACTGGAAAGAATACTGACTGGTCAGTTTGCTCACTTGATGCTCTTTGACCCTGTCCTTGTTCAGACTGTTTTTGTGGCCTGGGCCCTCTTCAGATAGTTAGTCTGACACCTCTATGAGTAGGATTTTCCCCCGGAGAGACTATTTCTTCTCCCTTACTCTTCTGTTCTTCCTGCCCCCAACCATTGATAAAGTATATTTCATTTTAGATTTTGAGTCTAAGCTTCTACTTCTACTGCAGATGAATAATTCGTTCCTCTGGTCGAAGAATGACCAATGACCAAGGTGCACAGAAAACAGGAATGACAATGAAAGAAAAGGTAGCAATGTGGGATTTATATTAAGTCTCCCAAACAAACTGCCACCTGGACACCTTCCTTGACCTTTGTACCTATCTCAGGGCTGATACCCAGAGCAGGCGGTTGCGTCCCTACTTTGCTTGGTCTCAACGCATCAGAGAATCTGTGTTATGTTGGACTCTCCCAAAAGGAGACCCTGAGATTAGGATTTGGGCAGAAAGAGTTTATTTGGAAAACGATCCCCCAAAAGCATCATGAAATAGTCCAAGAAAAGAGGAAAGTGTATAGAGAAGATGATGATCAGATTTTCAGTGGGTACTAGCGCTGTGCATAAATGGGGTCAATCCTGCTAGGCACCCTCTAAGAAACTATGCAGAGCCCACTTCCCAAGTGCCCCACCAAGAGGTTGGGAAACTGAGATATTTATGCACCAACTCTTTCTCCTTACTGGTTGTAGTTTGCCTGTGGTCAGCGACCCCCTGGAACTTCTGGCCTGCCCCCTACAGACCACACAGTCTTGCAACCAGAGAATGCCTAGGCAGTGAGGTGGGAGCTTCTCAGCATGCCCAGGAACTGTCCACCGTCTTCTAGAGTGGGCTGAGGAGGCATATGCAGGGCACAATCCCACCACACCCTTGCCTCTACTTAGGAATTACAGCTTCTGGATTCTTCTGGCTTTTTTTTTTAATATATATAAAGTGTCCATTGACACATCCTTTTTTCCCCTTTGGTAGCCATCATCATTCTATACTATTCTACAGTGCCTCTTGCTGATTTCTGAAGTTTATTTCTGAATGGACGAGCATCGCAGCCTCCTGTCCTCACCACTACAGCCAAGTTGGCAGGGGACATATAACAACAAACACGAGGGTCCTCCCAGGCTTCGGCAGTCATGGTCACTGGATCATCCATCCTTTATTCCTGCTTCCTAAAGATGCCATAAGAAAGCACCACAATCAGCGTGGCTTAAAACAACATAGCTTTGAAATTTATTTCAAAGCTATGGAGGATGGAATTCCAAAATCAAGATAATAGTAGGGTTTATTTCTTCTGAAGACACGAGGGAGAATCTGCTCCATGTCTCTCTCCTGGTTTCTGGAATGGCTGGCAATCCTTGGTGCTCCCCTAGGCATATAGACAGAGCACTTGAATCTCTGTGACCTTCTTCACCTGGTCTTCTTCCCTGTGTCTCTGTGTCTCTGTACCCAAATCTCTTTTTCCATTTTTTTAAAAGATTTTACTTATTTATGTGACAGATAGAGATCACAAGTAGGCAGAGAGGCAGGCAGAAAGAGAGAGGAGGAAGCAGGCTCCCTGCTGAACAGAGAGCCCAATGTGGGGCTTGATCCCAGGACCCTGGGGTCATGACCCGAGCTGAAGGCAGAGGCTTTAACCCACTGAGCCACCCAGGTGCCCTCTCCATTCTTATATAAAGATAGTGGTCATTGGATTTAGGGCTAACCCTAATCCATTATGGCTTCATTTTAACTAAGTTACATCTCAATAATTTCCAAATAATTTTGCATTCCCTAGCACTGGGTGTTAAGACTTCCAACAGATCTTTTGGGGAGACACGATTAAACCCACTGCAATCTCTTAAAGGGGTTCATGTCAGCTGTGTTGGGTTCCTGAGGTTGAATCCACCTGCTCCTTTCTCTCTTTCTAACTCTGTGGATCAAATTGTCTGTACCAGTCAGAGTCTAGTTAGGAAAGCAGCCGAGTACTCAAGTATGGGTTTTAAAGAGATGAGATTTTTTGGTAGGGGATTTGTTGGTCAGAGAAAGGATAGAGCGAGAAGCCAAATGGATTGGTGATATAACCCAGAGTTTATCAATAGCAGGAAGCTGTCCACCTCAGGCTGAAAGCATAGCAGAGCCCAGAGGCTGGGTGGCTCCAGGGAAGGTCATCTGGCCAAAGCTGGAGCCATGAGGAATGTCAGTCACTGCTGAAAAGGCCACTTGAGACTGAGAGGGAGAAGGAAGTATTTTCTCCTCCCGCACCCTTGTCTTCTACCCACTGAGACTGGTTTGAAGCCTGAGAGCAAGAGGGTCTGGAAGATGTGGCCGCCAGGGGTGATATAGAGAAGGTGGAAGGAGGAAGGGCACACAGACCTAGGACCAGCACAACCATTAGCTGGCAGAGCAATTGCCTCCTGCTTTTCTTTAAAATCAAATGTTTTATTTTTATTTGTAATAATAGATTTTTTAAAATTTTATTCATTTACTTGACAGACAGAGATCACAAGTAGGCAGAGAGGCAGAGAGAGAGGAAGGGAAAGGCTCCCCGCCGAGCAGAGAGCCCGATGCGGGGCTCGATCCCAGGACCCTGAGACCACGACCTGAGCCAAAGGCAGAGGCCTTAACCCATTGAGCCACCCAGGTGCGTCTGTGATAATAGGTTTTTATGCAGTTGTGAGAAGTCGCACAGAGGGATCCCATGGATGCTTCACCCAGTTTCTCCCAGTGAAACTATTGTAACCTATCATAACCTATCATAACCAGGGTTTTGACATTGACACAACCCAGCAATCTTACTCAGATTTCCCGTTTTACTTGTGTGTTTGTGTGTGTGTGTGTATTTGGTTCTATGCAATTGTAGGCCATTTGTAGGTTTGTGTATCCACCACCTGTCAAGATGTTCTAACACCACAAAGATCCCTGGTGTTGGCTTCTATAACCACATCCACCTCCCTCCTACCAACATCTGACATCCTGACTCTGTCCTGAACCCCTAACAATCATCAGTGTTTTCTTCTACTTCACTAATTTGTCAGTTGAGTATTATATAAAGGGAATCACACTGCCTGCCACCTATTGGGATTGGCTTTTTGTCACTCAGCATAATGTTGTTGAGTTTCTTCCAACTGGCCCCGTGTATCAGTAGATTTTCCTTTGGGCTGTGGGTCAGCACGCTTGGTATGGATGTAGCATGGTTTGTTTGACTCTTCCCCTGATCTTTTCATTTATTTCTCAGTCTGTTTTCTTTCTGTCCCTCAGATTGGGGAAATTGATCTGTCCTGAAGTTCATGGATCCTCTGTCATCTCTACTGTTTTTTTTATTTCCTTTACTGTATTTTTCTGTTTTATCATTTTCATTTGATTTTTTTAGAACTTCTATTTATTTATTAAGATGTTCTGTTTTCTTGTCTGTTTCAAGATAATTTTTAATGATTTTTAAAGCATTTTTATGGCTGATTTGAGAAAATGTCAACATTTGATTCATTTTGGTGTTGGTGTCAATTGATTATCTTTTCTCACTTGAGTTGGGTCTTCTTGACTGTTGATAGGTCGGGTGATTTTCTACTGCATCCTTGATGCTTTGGTTGTTAAGTTTGGAGACTCTGGTTCCTATGTAGTTCTTTTGTGATTGTCATCCTGTTTAGATTTAACACAAAATTTAACACACAGCTCTTGGACAACTTTTGTGAGCTGTGGTTCCAATGACAGTTTAATATTCAGAGCCTCTTTGATGCAACTTGGTGTGCTTGATATATCTCGTGCTGCTGGGGCTCTCACTGAGCCCTGCTGATACTGCCTAAAGGATGGAGAGAACTTCTATAATCTCAGCCTCTAAGTGGTGGAAGGGAGCGTCCTGCCCATGGGGACAAAGACTGCCTTCTGGCACTTAATGTCTGGCTCTTCCACTTTTAGTAATGCTAAGATCAATTAGTGGATTCAAGTGTTATCAACCTAATTTATCCCTTATAAAATACCTCATCAACATTTCACCCAATGGTTTCAGTATTGAAACCTAGGTAACTGATTGTTACCTAGTTACTGTAACTCTAAAAGATTTACTAATTGTATCCTTCCATCTGCATTTGTTAGCTGGAATTCTTTACAGTGAACTTTTTTGGTTTTTGTTTATTTTTTTTGCTGTTTTTTTTCTTTTCTTTTACTTTAATTCCAGTATAGTTAACATAGTGTTGTGTTAGTTTCAGGTGTACAATATAGTGACTCAACACTTCCATACATCACCCAGCGCTCATCACAAGTTCCCTCCTTAATCCCCATCACCTATTTCCCCTATCCCCCACCCACATCTCCTTTGGTAACTATCAGTCTGTTCCTTATAGTTATGAGTCTGTTACTTTGTTTGTCTCTCTCTTTTTTTTCCTTTGCTCATTTGTTTTGTTTCTTAAATTCCACATGAGTGAAATCATATGGTATTTGTCTTTCTCTGACTTATTTCACTTAGAATTATACTCTCTAACTCCATCCACATCATTACAAATAGCAAGATTTCATTCCTTTTTATGGCTGAATAATATTCCATTGTGTATATTACCATTTCTTTATCCATTCTCCTATCAATGGACACCTGGGTTGCTTCCATAATTTGGCTACTGTAGATAATGCTGCTATAAACTTAGGGATTGTATCCCTTTAAATTAGTGTTTTTGTATTTGGGGGGTAAATAACAGTAGTGGAATAACTGAATCATAGGTTAGTTCCATTTTTAACTTTTTCAGGAACCTCCACACTGTTTTCCACTGCAGCTGCACCAGTTTGTATTCCCACCAATAGTGCAAGAAGGCTTCTTCTTCTCCACATCCTCACCAACAGTTGTTGTTTCTTGTGTTTTTTATTTTAGCCACTCTGACAGATATGAGGTACTATCTCATTGTATTTTTGATTTGCATTTCCCTGATGATGATTGGTGTTGAGCATCTTTCCATGTGTTTGTTGACCATCTGTATGTCTTCTTTGGAGAAATATCTGTTCATGTCTTCTGCCCATTTTTAACTGGATTATTTATATCTTGGGTGCTGAGTTGTAGAAGTTCTTTATGTATTTTGGATACTAATCCTTTATCAGGTAAATCATTTGCAGATATCTTCTCCCATTCGGTAGATTGCCTTTTAGTTTTGTTCATTGTTTCCTTCATTGTGCAGAAGCTTTTTATTTTGAGATAGTCCCAAAAGTTTATTTTTGCTTTTACTTCTCTTGCCTCAGGAAACATATCTAGAAAAATGTTGTTATAGCCAATATCAGAAACATTTCTGCCTTCCAAATGAACTTTCATCAGCTACTGGTTCCCCTGAAAAACAGATCATACAGGAGAGACAGGACAAATGCTTGATCTTTTCCCTTTCTTTTTTTTTTTTTTTTAAGATTTTATTTATTTATTTGTCAGATAGAGAGCGCAGGAGCGAGCATAGGCAGACAGAGTGGCAGGCAGAGAGAGAGGAGGAAGCAGGCTCCCTGCAGAGCAAGGAGCCCGATGTGGGACTCGATCCCAGGACGCTGGGATCATGACCTGAGCCGAAGGCAGCTGCTTAACCAACTGAGCCACCCAGGCGTCCCAATCTTTTCCCTTTCTTGATTGGGATCCCTAGCAACATCCAAAGACAATAAAGTTTTTTTCTTTTGAGTGTCATTATAGACCTAGATCTTTTACTTCCAATTCTGTCCATTCCAATTGCAGTCTATTGCATTGCTATTTCATGTCCAATTGTTCCACTTTTAGCCAGTGGGAGACCCTCAAGTTGACCCCTAGGTGCCTTTGATAAGGTTCCATTAGTAATTGACAGCTTCTTCCTTTTCTAGCACAACAACATAACATGTTCTAGGGTCATGTGGTGCCTTTTCTGCCTCAGGTGTGGAATCAGCCATTTCTCAAGGATTCCTTTGAGTGGGAAATGGTATTAGAGACTAAAATTCATCGCTACTAGACATTTTCAGCAAACAGCTAGGAAAAAACCTCTTTTTAGAAAGAAATGTAAGAAATAATGTTATTGATATTTCCTACTTAAATTTAAGATTATAGGGTTTTTCCATTATTTCTTTGAACATATCTCTTTCTTCTCATGCCCTCCCAGTTTTTTTCTACCCCTCCCCCCAACTTTGGTTTTGTACACCCAAGACCTAAACCCCTAGTAGGTTCAGATGTATCTCTTACCTGCCTCATTTTACTTTCCCATCTGAACACCTTCCAGCTCTGAAATAAGGAGTCTGATATTTCCCCCATTAGAACTAACATAGTGGAAATAAGATGGACTTGTGGGGACATGGTGAAAATCTTCCCACCTAAGGACAGCTCAAGGTCATGTGAGCCACTGGATTCCTTAACACCAACCATTTCCAGGCAAACACTCCCCAGCCTTTCCAGGAAGTTACTCCTGACAGACACACGTCCCCAGGGAAATCACAAGCAACATAATTAAATGAGTATGGTAGTTAAGAGCCGATCACCAGAGATTCTATCGCCGAAAGGCTCCTGAGACAGAAGCTGAATGTTTTTCCATTCTTTCTTAAAAAAAAAAAAAATCTGATTCAGATTAAATTATGTTTCATGGTAACTTGCATCAATGAAGTTGTCATGGTTACAGGTGAACCTGAAAGTGAGCTGTGACAGCCTGGGCTCTGAGTTCCCTGAGCTACAGGTCTTAAAGACACATCCATTTGTCCTCTTGTCCAGGCTAGAAACATAATGAGAATTAATGAAATTTCCCAACAAGGGGTAGCCTGTGGACATATGCAGGTCAAGGAAAGACAGAGCCACGGGCCTCTTCATATAAATGTTTACCTCCATCAGCCAGCGCCGTGTCCAAGGACACATCACAACATTTACCCATGCCTTCATCTGCCCACGCTTGAGGAACCAGGGAGAATCACCATGTGCTTTCAGCTCTCCAAATGAAGAAACCATGAGCCATTCCTGGGAATTCTCCTTAGACGAAAGATAAGAAATAATATCTTCTTTGGTTGTAAGGAGAAACTGTCCTCTTAAAATGTCTTGTGCTGCTCTGTGGAGGGCAGGCTGGAGAAAGAAGTCAAGGGAAAAGCCAAAAACCTCAGGTAAGAGCTTCTGGACCAGCAGTTCCTCTCCAAATCACCCATCTGTCCCTTGTGGTATCAGCTGAAAGCTACCTGAGAGAAACAAGAGTGGAAACCCAGCAGAGGCCATCCAACCTTTTTTTCAATTACCTACATTAGTGGTCTCCTCTAGCAGCACACTAGAATCACCTGGGAACATTGGTAGGGAAAATGATACCTGTGATCCCACCCCAAAACAGTTAAATTGATATTTGGGGGTAGGGCCCAGATATGGGTATTTAAAAATGTGCAACTCCAGAGGTTGACAACCGCTGCGCTGGACAATGGGCCCTCAGACATAAATGTGTATCAGAATCATCCACTGGGCTGGGTAAAAAAAATAGACTGCTGTTGACCACAGCTTCAGATTCAGTAACTCTGAGTTGGCCCCCAAGGACTCAGGTGGTACTGATGCTCCTGCTCAGGGACACCTCATCGAGAATCCCTGCTACAGACAAATACTTCCAGTATCTGGCACCTGTCCCCTTGGCCTTGCCTTGTTCCTCATCTTCCACTGTTTCTGTAGTTACATTCTCCTGATCACTGGCTTATCCCTGCATAAAAATCATTTGACTTCTCCATTTTCCCCCTCACTGCACCGACCTGGAAGTGGTTTTATATTCACCCTCCTTCTGCCCCTTCCTCTAGTCTTACCTCACCAGACCCCCACCCGCCCACCCCACCTCCAGCCTCAGGGGTCTCAGTCTGTCATCAGCCCCCATGACCAGAGTTTCCATTGGGGTTGGATGGCTTCCTCTCAAGGGAAGAAGGTTGCAGCTGGGGAGGGGGCCTTAAATGGATGTTCACTTCAGCGGTCTTTATCTTGTCACTGTGTTACAACACCCTCAGATCTTTCTGGTTATACTGTTCTCACAAGATAAAAGCATTTGAAAACTGGGCAAACCATTTCTAGTGTCTTCAGATGTGTCATTTTCGAGCCTTAAGAACCAAATCCAGTTTCATCTATCTTGAACCTCAATTTTCTGACCCCAAAAGATAAGGGGATTAGACTAAATCATTGCTAAATTTCTTGAATTTTAACCTCTATAAAATAATAATTTCTCTAATATCTGAAAGAGTGAGCAATTAGGTCCCATTACTGGAATAATTAGATTCACCCCAATGGAATCCAGTACATAAAGTAAAAACATGTACCCATGGAAACAAAATCATACGCTTATTAAAAATAGAACATTTTAATTTAAAAATGTCTGCATTCATCTTTAAGACACTTAAAGAAAAATGATTTGGGCCAAGGCAGATGAGTCAGCAACCTCAGAGATTCCTGTGAGAATTGCTATCATTTCCCGAAGACTCTTCTTATCGAGACACGCTCATGACCTACTAGCAAGTGAAAAAGACAGGTTACAAAACAGTGTGTACAGTAGGACTTCACCTTGCATGCTGACATACTCACACAGAGAGAACAGTTTGGAAAAAGATACAACAAAAGGCTAACTCAAATTAAGGGCAATTTAAATTGCATTGTTTCAACTTATAGTGGTTTTCAGTTTTGCCTGCAGTGAACACGTTATGGCTTCAGTGAAGGAAATACAAAAACTTTCACAAAAAACCTTTTACTTCCAAACTTGCACATCTGGAGGAATGAGTATAAGCCTCATGGAAAGAGACTGGGTCACAGGTGCCAACTTATAAGCAGAGCTCCAGCGTAAGCAGATTGGGTTTCCTGGGGACCTGTGTCCAAGTTATTCTTGCCTGCCCAACCCTCCGCCAACGGCATCTGAAATCATTAATTTGAAATCTTTTTAAAATCTTACTCTTCTTTTAAAGATTTTATTTATTTATTTGACAGAGTAGGCAGAGAGGCAGGTGCGGGGGTGGGGGAATCAGGCTCCCTGTTGAGCAGAGAGCCTGATGTGGGGCTCGATCCCAGGACCCTGAGATCATGACCTGAGCCGAAGGCAGAGGCTTAACCCACTGAGCCACCCAGGTGCCCCCAAATCTTTCTTTTTTAAAATCTAGGCCTTTAGTGCTACAAATTTCCCTCTAAGAATTATGTTAGTAGCATCTCACAAATTTAGTATGTTGGATTTTTGTTTTCGTTCATTTAATATTTTCTGATTTCCTTTTTGATCCATGAGTTACTTATAAGTATCTTATTTAGTTTCAAAAAATTGGGGGACTTTCTAGGTATGTTTCCATCATTGATTTCTGATTTAATTGCCCAGAGAAACTACTTTTAATTTGAATCCCTTTAGGTTTATTGAATTGTGTTTTATGTACCATGATATTGTTTTGGTAAATGTTCCATGTGCACTTGAAAAAGATTGATCTTCTACTGTAGTTGGGCAGGGTTTTTGAAAAATATCAGTTAGGTCAGGTTGGTAGCATTATTCTGTATCTTTACTGTAGAAGTAAAGTGGCCTTTACTGTAGAAGTAAAAGTGGAAGTAGAAGTAAAGTGGCTTTGCTGTAGAAGTAAAAGTGTAGAAGACTTACAGTCTTCTGTATCTTTACTGATTTTCTGTCCACTTGTCTTATTAATTATTCAGATAGAGTTTTACGATCTCTCAGCCCTGTGTGAGCTCTGGGCACTCTCTCCTCTAATTCTTTCACATGGTTTTTTCTTTGGCCTCTGAGTTTCCACCAATCAATGTTACACCAATCAATACTCAACTGAAAACCTGAGAGGGACCATATGCAGTGTTCTAGGAACCACACCCCCATCCAGCAGTAAGCTGGGGTAACTGTAAACTCTGTCTCATTTGTTTACTGTCTTTCAGGGATCACTCTGCTTTACTGACTGATGTCCAATGTCTTAAAAACACTTATTTCATGTGCTTTGTCCAATCATATTTCAGGCTGAAGAATAAATCAAGTTCCTGTTACTCTGTTTTGGCTAGAACAGAAATGCCACCATTAACTCTTCTTCCACTCTTTCCCACTCTGACCCATTCTCTGCCCAACAGCTATCTTTTCTTCTTAAAAAAAAAATCTTTTAAATATTTTAATTCTATCACTTCCTAGCTTAACATTCTTCGATGGGTTCCATTGCTCTTAGAAACCAAAACCTTAAGTATAACTTCCAAGAACTGTACACTCTACTTCATGCTTACCTCTTTAACCTTATTTAGCCCCAAATCTCCCTCTTGCTCTCTGATCTCCAATTTCATGACTATGGTCCCTGGTTCCCCAGGGCCTTTGCTCATACTATTTCTTCTTTCTTCCCGCCAGCCCTACTTAGGTAACTTCCACATCTTCCTCAAACAAGCCCGCCATAATTCCTTAAACTAGAGTATGTTTTCCTGCCATCATCTTTCAGAGTTCTCTGTTTTTTTCTTGCACCTTACATGTTCACTGATTTTATTAAATACTGTCATGCTTATTTACTTAACATTGGACTTTTTTTGCTAGATTTTAGGCTCCAGAAGATCACAGATAGTATCTGTGTTGTTCTCCAGTGCAGCTACAGTATCTGGCACAGGGCTTCATACAGAGTGATGAATGGTGGGTAAAGGAGGGAAACTACAGCAGAGGCCGTGGTGCTGACCCATATTCCCCTAGTTTCCCCTAATTCCTTTGCACAGTAAAGGCTTCCTAAAAAAAGTACCTGGGATTCTCCATCTGATGGCTTTCTGCACAGGTGTGGGGCAGAAGATGAGACACCTGGAAATAGTTCCTGCCAGGGCACCTGGGTGGCTCAGTTGATTAATCCTCCCAACTCTTGATTTCAGCTCAGGTCATGATCTCAGGGTTGTGGGATTGAGCCTAGCACTGGGCTCTGTGCTCAGCACAGAGGGATTTGTCCCCCTCCTCCTCTGCACCCAGCACCCCCATCATGTACTCCCTATCGCTAATAAATAAATAAAATCATTTAAAAAGGGAAAAAAGAGAAATACCTCCTGCCACAGTGGATAAGAGTTGGAGCTTGAAATCCTCCATTCCTCCCTGATCTGGGGACTATGACTCTAAGGAATGTTCTATGCAGTTCCCAGATTTCCCCAGTGTGACTGAGCCACTGTTTCCCAATTTGTCCTATATTGGCTTCTTTCCCTTCCCTGTCTTACTTTTCCATTCCCTGGTGGGAACTCCGTGGGACCACTTCTGAAATAAATGGCTTGCCCTCAAATTCTTGTTTTGGAGATAACAAACTTAAGAGAACGATACAATAAATGGGAGTCATAGACAGGTGACAGATCCCTGTAGGTACAGATGAACTGAGCAGTGTTTATGCAGCATCTAGTGTGTTAATCAGGCTTTGGAGACCTGGAAGTGGGGGAGGAATATGGAGGAAATGCTATGTCCAAAACTTCAAAGGGCAGGTATGGAAAGTGAGCAGCCTGTATAGGACTTCCATCCCTGCCCCAGGGAAGGGATGACTTTTCTGCTCTAACAAGCTGTTTTTGGTTAAAGAACTTCCTCCCTCGTCTTCAGGAATAATATTCTTCTTCTGAGCTGGTGAATTTTAATGTGCCAGTGAAATCATTTTCACTTTAGGTCACGTCACCCAAGTCAGCCTTATTACTATTTCTGCTTTTACAAAATGTCTCTTTCATAAGCCAGGATCAAAGAACAAAATACAGGACAGAGCAAGTTCAAGAGTATGGCTTCCTCCTGCACTCCTCAAAGTCAGGCCAAGGGCTGGCAATTTTCCCTGTGAACTAGCAAAGGGGTGATGACAGTCTAATGAGAGTAGGACAAACAGGAGATGTCTTTTTCCTCTAGAATCATCTAGAATGTCTGTCAGATGATTGCCTCCATCCAGCTTGGCTAAGAACCAGGTAGACTGAATCAGACGAGAAGAGTTTTTCCAAAATAAAGGAAGCAAAGCCAGCAAGCCTTCAGTCTCATCTTTGATGATGTAATTTGGCCCAAATGCCTTCTCTGAAGTTATGAAGGCTGAAAATATACATTGAAGATCCCTCAAAATACTGATAAGTACCCCCAAATGATATATTGCACAGAGTGTTTGCTGAATGAAGGAAGCTGTTGAAGCAACAGTGTTTCCCGTGTGACGTAGAAGCCCAGGGCTTCCTCCTGACTTCAGTGGGAGACTTCTAGCAGTGGGCACTGCTGTTCCACACAACATCTGGGGGATCGTCAACTGGCCCACAGCTGGACCTCCACAAACTAACATCCTCATCAGCAGACGTTCTCTTGCTAGATGCCATAAGTGGTACCCAGCAGATGGTTTAGGCTGTGTGAAAAAAATAGGTCTCGTTGGGCAACTAAATAACGAAGTATTCATTATTATCTTCCAAGCTCATTCAAGGCATCACGGAAGGCAGGGACATCATCCATCTTGCTAACTCTCAGAGGTTTCACCTGGATGCAATACATTCTCTAGTCATGTTGCCTCTGGATAAGAGACTGAAAGCTGGTGAAGGCTGATGGAGATACATGGCAGAAACCAAGTCAGGGACTATAGATAACTCTGGGGTCTTGTGAAGGGATGGCTTGTTCAGAGGTTTCAACAGATAGAGTTGATGCTGAGTGAAGTTCGTTATTCTAACAGAATGAAAAGACATTCTGGAAGAAGTGTGATAGACTATAGGGAGAAAAAAATTGTAAAGATCAGTATTTTCATTAATGGATCTTCCCCCCATCCCAGCCTTTTTGCCTGCTCTCCTTAAGCACCGTGAGTTGCAACTCCTCCTCCCACAAACCTTGAAGGACCAACTGGAAATGTGTCTCCTTACTGGTTAGTAGTTAACACATGCTGAACACCTACTACGTGATGGGTACTGTGCTAATAGCTTCAGCCTTATTCTATTCCTTTTCACATTGCCTTGTAATAAGATAGAGAAAGGGGTCTTAAAAACCTGCCAGTAGAATTCCTCTTACAAAAGGGACTGTCTTTTGGAAAGCAACTACGTGAGGTGCTTGGTGAAGGTAGCAGACCACAGACTGAATCCATCTCCCACACACTTAGGAGCTAGGGATCCATGTGGGACTGGGGTCCATCAAAAAAACCTTGGAAGAAGGAAGGGCAGTCCATGAGGTTGTACCCCTGCATGGGGAAATGGCGGCAGAGGAGTGTGGTTCTCTGTGGCTGGGCAGGACATTGGCAGGTTCTGGCTCATGGCAGGGTAGCATGATCCCGGAGGTGAGGATGCAGCAGTTCCCCTGGCCGTTCAGTTCTCAGACACGGTGGTTGTGGGCATTGCTCCTAGAAGCCCAGTTCAGAGTCTGTCCCTCCATCATCCCAGTAAATCTGTGAGTCATCCAATATCCCTTAACAAATCCCATTCTGGGGGTGTCTGGGTGGCTCAGTCGGTTAAGTGTCTGCCTTTGGCTCAGGTTATGATCCCAGAGTCCTGGGATCAAGTCACCTGCATCAGGCTCCCTGCTCTGTGGGGAGCTTGCTTCTCCCTCTCCCTCTGCTGCTCCCTGTGCTTGTGCTCTCTCCCTCTCTCTAAAATAAATAAAATCTTAAAAATCAATCGATCAATCAACCAATCCCACTCTGCCAACGCCAACCAGAGTGGATTTCATAGTCTGTAACCAAGGACGCTTTTTAAAAAAAAAGTTTTTATTTTAATTCCAGTTAGTTAATGTACAGTGTGATATTAGTTTCTGGTTACAATATAGTGATTCAACACTTTGGTGTTCATCACAAGTGCCCTCTTCCCTCCCCTCTGATAATCATCAGTTTGTTCTCTATAATGAAGAGTCTATTACTAAGAACACTTCTGACAGGACAGAAGTTGAGACCTTCAAGTCCTGGGTGCTAACCGGTGCTGAGGCTTCCGAGAGGAGCAGTGACTCCCTTGCTTAAGGTAAAAAGAAGAAATGACTGCTTAGGAGAAGTCCAGGGCAGTGGTGGAGGAGGAGGAGAAAAGGAAGAGGGAGGGGAGGAGAGGCAGGTGAGCTGTGGGCACACAGGGCAGGGGAAGAAAAGCCAAGAGAGGCCGCCTGGTGGTTGCAGTCCAAGAGCGTCTTCTTTGGGTATTGTTTGGATGCGGTGTGTGGCTTGTCCTTTTTTTTTTTTTTTTAAAGACTGACTGATTTTAGAGAGAAAGACAGTGCGCGAGCAAGTGCGGTTGGGGCAGAGGGAAACGGAAAGCAACTTCAGCAGACTCTGCCGTGAGCACGGAATCTATCACAGGACCTGGAGATTGTGACCTGAGCCCAAAACAAGAATCAGAGGCTCAACCGACTGTGCCACCCAGGCGCCCTGGCCCGTCCTCACTCCTAGTCCTGCTTCTTCAGGAAAGTCCATTGCTCTGTTATGCTTGTAAATGCTTTACGTGAGGTGTTATGAGGAGCACTAGGGAAGGGGTGAAGTTCCTAGTTTGGACTGACTCATGAGGGTGCAAGTCCCTTGGTCACATAACTAGCCAGCGTTCATGGTCAGGTCTGTCTGATTTCAAAGCCTGAACACCAGCCATTGCCTTCCAACAACTCCGCTCATAAACAGCTGCCAGACTGCCACCAAGCTGAATGAGAGCACCGGGAAGGAGCACATGGTAAACACCAAGCCAGCGATGCTCCCTGAGTGGAAGAGCCTCTGTGCCCAGCAGGCCCCATAGGAGGCTCCCTTAACCTCCCGGAGGGCACCTCGGAGTTGAAGATTCTCTCCGAGCTGGTTTCCCTGGCCTTTGAGCACACTCTGATATGGTTCTCTCATCTCCCCTCTCATTTTCTCTTTGTCCTCAGGTGTGGGGTCCCTCCTGGTTCTTTCAGAATCTACCAGCAACATTATGGCCCCAGTCACAACCTTGGCTGTGTTCTTTGCTCCCTAGAGCCCTTTGAAGGCAGCTTCTTAATCTTTTGTGGATTTAAAGGCTGGGAAAGGAGAGAAAGTACCTTTCTGTCCTTTTCCAGTATCCTATATTTATGGATTACATCTTTATGGACCATTTCTAGCCATGATGGAAGCTTTACCCTAACTGGATGAAGCAAAAAAGAAAAAAAAAGGAGGAAATTGATTGGTTCATGTTTTTGAAAAGCCCAGGACTTAGAGCTTCAAGTCTGGCCCAGGTGGTCAGACCTGGAAAGACTTACTTTCTTTAATTTTTTCCCCTCATGTCTTTGCTCCATTCTTTTAGTCTCCAGTAGCATCCCCCCAAGGTACCTATTGCCGTATCCAGGCTTACACCCTTAATGACCTCAGAGGAAAGGGCTTCTCTTTCCCAGGAGATACAACCCAAGTTCTGGAAATGAGGCTCAACGCTCGCTTCTGAACCCAGTCCTGTGGTCAAGGGGTAGACTGCTATGATTGGCTCATATGTGTGCTGCCCTTGGCACCCAGGACAAAGCCAGCTGACTGGAACCCCATGAACTGAGGTTCCAGAAGGATATTTTTCCATAAGAACTCTAAGGAGCATATTCAGAGAGCGAGAGTGGATGTTAGGTGGGCTAAAACAAGAAATGCCCGCTGTTCTGCCTTTACCGCCCTCTCCACACCCAGTCTTCTCTTCTCCCTCACCAAATATTCTGTTCAAAGCATTGCTGCAATGTTCTATTGGAGTCTCTCTAAATGCTCGCAGCCTTTCTCAGCAGAATTCTCCAGGCCATAGCTCTGCTGGGGACAATCCAGGGTTTGCTGGCCAGACCTACCCGGCCTTGCCTTATTTTTATCCCCAGTGTTGATCACAGTGCCTGGCACAGGATATGGTGTTCAGACAGTGTCCATGGCAAGGAAGCGGAGAGGGCAACGAGCTCTTTTGCATAGATGGAGTGGACCCGGAACAACCTCACAGTGTTGTCCCCGAGACCGCCAGGAGAAGAGCCCCCAGATTCGTCTGACAGAATCATCTGTGTGGGAATTTCACTTGGCTCTGCTTCTTCCAAGTTGTTCAAATTCCTCAATGTAATACATGCCAAAAGATTTCCAAACCATCCCTGCTTCCTCGTAAAATGCATCCATCAGCTGGAAAAGAGTCCAGAGCCAGGCCCTAGGGTAGGTGGAGAGAGAAGTCAGAGTGGGTTCTGTCTGAGAGTCAGGTCAAAAGGAAAGGTTGAAAGATGTCCCAGGTGTTGGTGCTCTCTCTCCCCCACCTGCTGAGACCTTGGAGGTTTCCATGGAGAGAGAGGAGGGTGGGGGAAGCACGAGTTATTTTCAGCATATGTGTTCCCTGCCACTATGCATTAGCATAGTATGGATTGATAATATTTTATAGGAAGACTCTCAAGTGAAAATGTCCACCCTACAGTGGCTGTTTGAACAGTCAGGGCTATAAAAATGACCATTCCTGTTCTCCTGTCCTTCCTTCCCACTGAATCTATAGTATCACACTTGGAGCCCCTCTTCTCCAAATGCCTCCTTAGTTTGGAGAAAATAGAAAGCTGTAGTTAGATGATAACTCAGGCCTTATTCCTCATTGTAGATGGAGCTGTTCTCGTGCAAATCTCCATCAACACTTTCCAAGGGTATTTTCAGGTTTTTACTTAAAAGGAGCCTTTGGTAAAGGGAGCCACCAGGGAAGCCCTTTGCCTTGAGCTGTTAGTGCTGTGTCTTTACATTCGGGCAGGGGCCCTTCAAGACTCAGCCCAAGTTTCTGGAGGGCTGAGCACCCCCATTCATGAAATGCCCACCAGCTGCTCCTCTGAGTATGGAGTGTGACACTAAGGGATGACTGCTCTTGGTGGAGTAACCATGATGGCCTCCAAGTGTCTGAGAATCTACTGTAAAGCAGACAATCTCCAGAAAGCAGACCTGGGAGAACTGCACTCCCACTGCCCCTGCACCTCCCTCGATCTCAGCTTCCTCCTCTGAAGATGAAGAGCAGACTCAACTGTCTTCAAGAGTCTTGGGTGTTAAGAGCCACCTTCTGAGTCTTGCTTCCCCTGCTTCCTCTACCCAGAAGAGCACAAAAGAAAGACAGTTATTTACAGACACTGAAACAACCCTTTTTAGTCTCAGAGATGATCTGCCTACCCTCTTACTCCCTGTTAAGTGGTTACATTGGGGTGCTGCAGGGAGACATCTTTGCTCCTCTCTCTGCTTTTGTTCTTTGGCTTTAGAGACCGCCCCCCCCCCCCACACTTCTGCTTCCTGTCTCTACCCACCTCCTCCTTGGGAATTGGAAGGGTCAGAGCCTGACATTTCCTGAGGCACTGCACTCAGAGAAATGCATTTCCATGAATTACTTCCTGCTGCAAGTAACGGCTTATAGTGTGTAACCAAACGCTTGTATGTGAGAACACATCTCCGGGATAAATTCCTAGCAGAGGGATTTGAGTCAAGAGGTAATTGCATTTAAATTTTTTACAAGATTTTTTATTTGTTTAAGAGAGAAAGAGACAGTGAGAGAGAGAGATAACACAAGCAGAGGAAGTGGGAGAGGGAGAAGAAAGCTTCCCACCAAGCAGGGAGCCTGATGCAGGGCTCGATCCCAGAACTCTGGGATCATGACCTGAGCAGAAGGCAAACGCTTAATGACTGAGCCACCCAAGCACTCTTGCATTTAAAATTTTAAATTTTGATAGCTATTTCTGAATTGTCCTCCGAAAAGCCTGAACTTCATGGCAGAAGGTGTTAGTAATCTACCCAATATCATTATTCCCTTACTCTCTTAATAATAAAAAAGCTTCCTTTCTGCAACTCCCTGGCAGATAGGGGTGGCCAATAAGACATAAGCAGAAGTTCTGAGTGAGACTTCCAGGAAATTTCCTTTTGCTTCCAGTCCTTCCTCCACTTCCTACATGGGTCTCTGTTGTGTGGCAAGCGCTGCAACAGCCTTCTTGTGACCTGGAGGATGAAAGCCATGCACTGAGGAGAGGGGAGCAGGAAGGCCAGTTAAGTCTGGGTCATTGAAAGTCCTCTTAGAGCTTTCAAACAGCTTGGGGCTATTTCTCAGACAAGAGCAAACAAAGTCCTAATTGATCTAAGCTACCTCAGGCAACCTTCTGATGCTAATAGCCCAACACGGTCCTCCATTCACACTGATTCACATTCTTGCCAATAGTGTATGATAGCTCCTTTCCCCTAATATTCTCACCAGCATTACATATCACAAAGTATCTTATGTTTTTTAGCATTTATTTTTTATTGAGGTATAACTGACATATAGCATTCATGTGTACATGATTCGATATTTATAGATATTATGAAATAATCACAATAAGTCTAGTTAATATCCATCACTATGCATAGCTACAGAATTTTTTCTTGCAATGAGAACTTTTGAGATCTGCTCTCTTAGCCACTTTCAATATGTAATACAGTATTATGAACTATAGTCAATGTGCTGTACATTACATACAGTGACTTATTTATTTTATAACTGGAAGTCTGTGCCTTTTGGACTCCACCCATTTGCCCACTCCTTCCCCCCCGGCTTCTGGCAACCACCAACCTGTTCTCTGTACCTATGATTTTTTTTTTTTTTTAGATTCTCCATAGATGTGAGGTCATACAGTATTTGTCTTTCTCTTTTTTTTTTTTTAAAGAAAATACCTCTTGATTTATTGAAAGACATAAAATAAGACCTATTAAAATTTGGTCTCCATATGCTATGAGTTTTTTATTTTTATTTGCTATTTTATTTTATTTTTATTTGCTATGAGTATACATTTTTATTTGGGGTGTTGTCTTCCAAATGAACCAGGGATGGCTGAGTCAGGTTCAAGGCAGATCCACTGGGGTCCAGGATATTTGTCTCTTCAGGAACTGGAGCACTTTGTACTTCTCCACAACCTCACCAACAACGAGTGCAAACTTGGACTTTTGCCAATCTTAGCCATGAGAAATGGTATCTCAGGATAATTTTAATTTACATTTCTCTTACAAGAGAAGCTGAACATCTATTTATACATTTAGAAGACCATTTGTATTTATTTCTCTGTAAACCATCTGTTCGCAATCTTTTACCTATTTCCTATTTGGGTTTTTGTCTATTCCTTTTAATTTTTTTAAATTTAAGCTTTATTTAAACATATAATGTAACCCCACCACCCTCTCCCAACCCCTCTACCCCCCACCCCCCTCAGTTTGTTTTATGACATTAAGAGTCTCTTTTGGTTTGTCTCCCTCCCGATCCCATCTTGTTTCATTTTTTCTTTTCCTACCACCTTAACCCCCACCCTCGTTGCATCTCCACTTCCTCATATCAGGGAGATCATGTGATAGTTGTCTTCTCTAGTTGACTTATTTCGCTAAGCATAATACACTCTAGTTCCATCCATGTCGTCGCAAATGGTAAGATTTCATTTCTTTTGATGGTTGCATAGTATTCCATTGTATATATATATATACCACCTCTTCTTTATCCATTCATCTGTTGATGGACATCTAGGTTCTTTCCATAACTTGGCTATTGTGGACATTGCTTCTATAAACATTTGGGTACACGTGCCCCTTCGGATCACTATGTTTGTATCTTTAGGGTAAATACCCAGTAGTGCAATCGCTTTGGGTCATAAGGTAGCTCTATTTTCAATTTTTTGAGGAATCTCCACGCTGTTTTCCAGAGTGGTTGCACCAGCTTGCATTCCCACCAACAGTGTAGGAGGGTTCCCCTTTCTCCACATCCTCGCTAGCATCTGTCATTTCCTGACTTGTTCATTTTAGCCATTCTGACTGGTGTGAGGTGGTATCCCATTGTGGTTTTGATTTGTATTTCCCTGATGCCCAGTGATGTGGAGCACTTTTTCATGTGTCTGTTGGCCATCTGGATGTCTTCTTTGCAGAAATGTCTGTTCATGTCCTCTGCCCATTTCTTGATTGGATTATTTGTTCTTTGGGTGTTGAGTTTGCTAAGCTCTTTGTAGATTTTGGATACTAGCCCTTTATCTGATATGTCGTTTGCAAATATCTTTTCCCACTCTGTCAGTTGTCTTTTGGTTTTGTTGACTGTTTCCTTTGCTGTGCAAAAGCTTTTGATCTTGATGAAGTCTCAATAGTTCATTTTTTCCCTTGCTTCCCTTGCCTTTGGCGTTGTTCCTAGGAAGAAGTTGCTGCGGCTGAGGTCGAAGAGGTTGCTGCCTGTGTTCTCCTCAAGGATTTTGATGGATTCCTTTCTCACGTTGAGGTCCTTCATCCATTTTGAGTCTATTTTTGTGTGTGGTGTAAGGAAATGGAACAAATAATCCTAAAATTTATATGGAACCAGAAAAGACCTCGAATAGCCAAAGGAATATTGAAAAAGAAAACCAAAGTTGGTGGCATCACAATTCCAGACTTCAAGCTCTACTACAAAGCTGTCATCATTAAGACAGTATGGTACTGGCACAAAAACAGACACATAGATCAATGGAACGGAATAGAGAGCCCAGAAATAGACCCTCAACTCGATGGTCAACTAATATTCGATAAAGCAGGAAAGAACATCCAATGGAAAAAAGACAGCCTCTTCAACAAATGGTGTTGGGAAAACTGGACAGCCACATGCAGAAAAATGAAATTATCTTTCTCTTTTTAACCTACTTCACTTGGCCATTGTATCCCATTTTTGACCATTAAAGTTTCCCATGGAATTATCCTCCAAGAAATTCAAGATGTGAGGCTGCAGAAAATGAAGTAAATTACTGAGCTGGAGATTTCAGAAGCAGCTGTATTCAGTGGGTAGCTGCATCTATTTGAGTAAGAGAACCAACAGAGACAGAGAAGCAAGGGACACAACATGGTCCTACAGGGTCTGGGGAGCCCAGGTCACAGTGTTCTCAGTCATGTATTTCCCAGGTATGTGTACCATATGCATTGTTTTTTTGATGTAACTTGAGCACTTCCACTAAAGGATGTGCCTTATTTTTCTCTCACATTTAGAGTGAAATCATCTTCCACAAGCCTGCATAGGCAGGACAAGCCAAATAACGGTCCGTGGCAGGAGAAAAGGAAAAGGGCAGTGTTGGGGTGAGGAGATAAGGAATGAGGTGACTTTGAATTATGCAAGTTTTACATCCTTCCTCCAAAACTTAAGGTTTGTTAAAGGCAATGCGATCATTTAAGCCTCTGTTTCAGGAAATGAATGTGTCTTTTATAACTATCCTTTTCCCTAGGTAGCATTTAGTTATCTATACAAGCCAATGCATAGTGGGGAGCCTTACGAAAGCCCTGATGACATCTCCTGCTTAAGCTGGCTCTGAGTGCTCACCACAGGAGGAAAAAGGGAGCACCCCCATGGCAAATAGACATTGGTAAGCTTGAATGTTAGCAAAACTGCCTATCACACCAACAGGAAGATGGAAAATATATCCTTGAATTAAAAACAGACAGTAAAGTCTTACAGACATTAAATTTTCTTAAAAATAATTATTACATTTTAGAAAGCATATTTTTAAAGCCCTTCAAAACTTCATTCTGTTGCCATATCTGGAGAAGGCAGCCCTGGACTGATGGCAAGCCAGAAGGGGTCTTGTTCTCTGTCTCTTCTCTCGACTCAGCTCTTCTGGGCCTTGCCTCATTTTCTGGTCTGGGCACAGAGGCCACTGAGATGATCTGGCTTCCTGTTTCTTCATTTGTGTTGAGTCTGAGGATTCCTTTTGAAGATGCTAATAAATACATAGGGTTCTTTTTTTTTTTAAGATTTTATTCATTTACTTGACAGCAAAAGATACAGCGAGAGAGGGAACACAAGCAGAGGTAGTAGGAGAGAGAGAAGCAGGCTTCCCACTGAGCGGGGAGCCCGTTGTGGGGCTCAGTCCTAGGACTCTGGGATCACGACCTGAGCTGAAGGCAGACACTTAATGACTGAGCCATCCAGGTGCCCCAAATGCATAGGTTTCAAACCAAGTAGTTATACTAGGTTTCTGTAGGACCGCCCTGAATGAAGACAGTGGAAGCAAGGTTAGAAGAGGATGGGGATAAGGAGGATAACCACTGCAGGAATTTACACAACTTGAGGAGAAAAGAGAGGGAGCAGAAGGGGTGAAAGTGGTCTGGGAGAGAATAGAAAGGCTGGTATGGAGTCACCTCAAGCTAGGTTTCATCTTTCCATTTGCTAGCTCCATGGCCTAGGACAAGATATTTAATGAGCACTTCCAGTCAGCAGAGTTTCCAGGCATGGGGCATGGTGTGTTCTTTGTTTGGGAATTCCTTGTTTAAAGGAGTTGGCCCTGAGGAAACAGTCCTTACACCTCATGTGGAATTTAAGAAAACAAATGAACAAAGGAAAAAAAGAGGGAGACCAAGAGAGACAAACCAAGAAGCAGACTCTCAACTATAGAGAACAAACATGGTTACTAGAAGGAAGGTGGGTGGGAGGGAGGGATTGATAAAATATGTGATGGGGATTAAAGAGTACACGTATCATGATGAGTTCTGAGTAATTATAGAATTGTCAAATCATTATATTGTGCACTTGAAATTAATATAACACTGTATGTTAACTACACTGGAATTAAAATTTTTTAAAAAATGGGTGGAGGACCTCAATAGACATTTTTGCAAAGAAGACATATAGGTGGTCCACAGATACATGGAAAGATGTTCAAAATCACTAATCACCAGGGAAATGCAAATCAAAATTGCAGTGAGGTGTCACCTAACACCAATCTGAGTGACCAGTGTCAAAAAGACAAGAAACAACAAGTGCTGGTGATGATGTGGAGAAAAAGAAACACTTGTTAGAAATGTAGAAATGTAATTGACGTAACTACTATGGAAAAGAGTGTAAAGATTCCTCAAAAAATTAAAAATAGGGGCACCTGGGTGGCTCAGTGGGTTAAAGCCTCTGCCTTCGGCTCAGGTCATGATCCCAGGGTCCTGGGATCGAGTCCCGCATCGGGCTCTCTGCTCAGCAGGGAGCCTGCTTCCTCCTCTCTCTGCCTGCTTCTCTGTGATCTCTGTCAAATAAATAAATAAAATCTAAAAAAAAAAATTAAAAATACTGTATAATTCAATAATTCTACTACTGGGTATTTGCCCAAAGAAAATGAAAACACTAATTCAAAAAGATGTATGTACCCCTATGTTTATTGCAGAATTATTTATAATAGTCAAGGTATGGAAGTAACCCAAATATGCACATCAGGGGATGAATGGATAAAGATATGTCATAAAAATATGTATATATATATATATATACACACACATATATAATATACATACACATATATATGAGAGATTCATATATACAGTATTAGTCAACCTATATATCTATATATATACACACATATATAAAATATACATATACATATATATAAGAGATTCATATATATAGTTTTATTCAACCTATATATCTATTTTACATGCATATATTATACACACACACACACACACACACACACACAGAATATTACTCAGCCATAAAAAAAAGAACGAGATCTTACCATTTATGACAACATGGATGGATCTGGAGGGTACTATGCTAGGTGAAATACGTCAGACAGAGAAAGGCAAATGCGATATGATTTCATTTACATGTAGAATCTAAAAAGAAAACAAGTGAACAAACAAACAACAGACTCTTAAATACAGAGGTCAAACTGATGGTTGCCAGAGGGGAGATGGGGAGGAGTGATGGGCAAAATAGATCAACGGTATTAAGAGGTACAAATTTCCAGTTATTAAGTAAGTCATGGAGATGAAAAGTACAGCATAGGGAATATAGTCCATAATATTGTAATAACATTGTATGGTGATAGATAGTGATTACACTTATTGTGAAAATAAAAGTCACCCATAATCTTACCACACAGGGTTTGTGCTAAATATCCTTTCTATGCACAAATATACTCTTTTAAAAAGGGATTATATTGACTATTTTGGTATTTTTCTCATTAAATGATAGTAGCGTGAGTGCCTGAGTGGCTCAGTCAGTTAGGCAACTGCCTTCATCTCAGGTCATGATTCCAGGGTCCTGGGATTGGGCCCCAATTCAGGCTGCCTGTTCAGCTGGGGAGTCTGCTTCTCTCCTCCCCCTGCTCATGCTCTCTCTCTCAATCACTCTCTCTATTTCAAATAAACAAATAAACTCTTTAGAAAAAATAAATGATATAGTGTGAAATATCTTTCACAGCATTAAGTATTATTTTGCAACATCCTTTTAGTGATTTTTTTAGATGGTCCATGGTTTTATTTAATCAATCCTGTATGGCTAAAGGAATTAAGCAATTTCCCTGTTTTTGTTTGTTTCTTCTTTTGAGCATTTTTATTTTGGAATAATTATAGATTCACAGGAAGTTGCAAATATGGTACATAGAGGTCATCTCGTTTCCCTTGGTGGTATGTCTTTCATGATTATAGTACATTATCAAAACCAGATATTTGACACGGGTATAAATTGGTGCATAGTTCTCTATCATCTTAACACATGTAGGTTCATGTAACCACCACCACATACAAGATACAGAACTATTGCATCCCCTCATAGGTCTTCAGCTTGCTACCCCTGTACAGTCTACATGCCACTGTCCCCTCTACCCCATCCTGAACTCCTGACAATCACTAATCTATTCTCCATCTCCATAGTTTTGTCATTTCAAGAATGGTAAGTAAATGGAATTGTAGCATATAACCTTTTGTGACTGACTTTTTTTCACTTCTCCTAATGATTTGGATACCCACCCAAGTTTTTGAATGTATCATTTCTTTTCATCACTGAATAGTATTCTATGATATGGATACACTATTCATCCATTCATCTTGTTTAACCATTTACCTATTGAGGGACTTTTTTCCTTTCAAGTTTTGGGGTACTACAAATAAAACATCTATGAACAATGGATTCAAGTTTTTGTGTGGACATGAGTTTTCATTTCTCTGGGATAAATGCCCAGGAGAGCAATTGTTGAGTCATATGGCAAGTGCGTGTTTAGTTTTTAAGAAACTATCAAACTATTTTCACCAGCAATATATGAGATCCAGTTCTTTGTATGCTAACCATGGTATTGTCATTATTTTTTAATTTAACTATTCTCATAGGGGTGTAGTGGTATCTAATTTGCATTTCCCTAATGGCTAGTGATGTCGAACATCTTTTCATGTGTTTGTTTTTTATGTATATATATGCCTCTCAGTAAAATATCAGTTCATATCTTGCCAATTTTGAAATTTATGGCCCAGGATATAGTTGTTTGTTTTTAATGCATATACTCTGGGTGTTTAAAAAGAATATGTATTCTGTTGTTGTTTAAGGGAGTGTTATGTAAATGTCGATTAGTGCCCATTGATTTTGCTGTTTTTGAGCTTTTCTTTTATTTCTTTTTTTAAAGATTTATTTGTTTTGGGGGGGTAGAGGGAGAGGGAGAAAGAAACTTTAGCAGACTCCTCACTGAACATAGAGCCCAATGCAGGGCTCGATTTCATGACCCTGAGATTAGGACCTGAGCTGAAACTAAGAGTCAGTCACTTAACCAACTGTCACACAGGCACCCCTTGTTGAGTTTTTCTATATCCTTGCTGACTTTCTGTCTAGTTTTTCTGTCAATTTTTGAGAGAAGAATGTTGAATTCTCCACCTATCATTGCAGATTTGTCTATTTCTACCTTTAGTTCTATCAGTATTTGATCCATTTACTTTAAGGCTATGTTATTGGTACATTCACATTTAGGATTACTATGTCTTATTGGTGAATTGATCCTTTTGTGGTTACATAATATTCCTTTTTTCTCCTTAGTAATTTTCCTTGTTCTCGATTCTACTTTATCTGAAATTAATATAGGCACTCCAGCCTTTTATTATTATTACAAACAACACTGTTCAGCCTTTGTACTTATCCACAATTATGAGAATTTCTTGGTTAAAAGTCTGCTTGTTTTGGGCACCCGGGTGGCTCAGTGGGTTAAACCTCTGCCTTCAGCTCAGGTCATGATCCCAGGGTCCTGGGATTGAGCCCCGCATTGGGCTCTCTGCTCAGCGGGGAGCATGCTTCCCCCTCTCTCTCTGCCTGCTTCTCTGCCTATTTGTGATCTCTGTCTGTCAAATAAATAAATAAAATATTTAAAAAAATAAATAAAAGTCTGCTTGTTTTTTAAAAAGATTTTAGTTATCTTTTTATTTTAGAGAGAGAGCGTGTGTGTAAGAGAGCAAGTGGTGGGATTGGGGGGGAAGACCAGAGGGAGTGGTAGAGGGAGGGGGAAAGGACCTTAAGCTGAGTGTGGAGCCTCACAGGGTGCTTGAACTCAAGACCCTGAGATCATGATCTGAATCAAAACCAAGAGTCCTACACTTACCTGAGCCACCCAGGCACCCCAAAAGTCTGCATGTTTTTAAAGGCTTTTGACTAGATTGTCAAATTGCCCTGCATAAACTTACTAAGTTTTACTGCCTCAACACTGGGCATTATCATTTAAAATAACTATAAATGAAAGACAAGGTTTAACCAGTTACAATAGAAATGTCTCATAAACTACAAAACACTGATGAAAGAAATTGAAGATGACACAAAGAAATGGAAAAACATTCCATGTTCATGGATTGGAAGAACAAATGTTGTTAAAACGTCTATGCTGCCCAAGGCAGTCTACACATTTAATGCAATCTCTATCAAAATACCACCAGCACTTTTCACAGAGCTAGAACAAACAACCCTAAAATTTATATGAAACCAGAGAAGACCCTGAATAGCCAAAGTAATGTTGAAAAAGAAAACCAAAGCGGGAGGTATCACAATTCCTGACTTCAAGCTGTATTACAAAGTTGTAATTATTAAGACAGTATGCTACTGGCACAAAAACAGACACATAGATTGATGGAGTAAAATAGAAAACCCAGAAACAAACCCCCAACTATATGGCCAACTAATCTTTGACAAAGCAGGAAAGAATATCCAATGGGGAGGGGGGAACAGTCTCTTCAACAAATAGTGTTGGGAAACCTGGACAGCAACATGCAAAAGAATGAAACTTGACCACTTTCTTACATCATGCACAAAAATAAGTTCAAAATGGTTGAGAGACCTAAATGTGAGATAGGAAACCATCAAAGTCCTAGAGGAGAACACAAGCAGGAACTTCTTTGACATTGGCCATAGCAATTTCTTACTAGATATGTCTTCCGAGGCAAGGGAAACAAAAACAAAAATAAACTATACGGACTTCATCAAAATAAAAACTTCTGCACAGCAAAGGAAACAAGAAAACTAAAAGGCAACCTATAGAATGGGAGAAGTTATTTGCAAATGACACATCTGATAAAGGATTAGTGTCCAAAATACATAAAAAAACTTATACAACTCAGCACCCAAAATATAAATAATCCAGTTAAAAAATGGATAGAAGACATGAATAGACATCTTCCCTAAGAAGACATACAGATGGCTAAGAGATGCATGAAAAGATGCTCAACATCACTCATCATCAGGGAAATACAAATCAAAACTACAATGAGGTATCACCTAATAGCAGTCAGAATGGCTAAAATTAACAACACAGAAAACAGCAGCTGTTGACAAGGATGCGGAGAAAGAGGAAAGCCTCTTACACTGTTGGTAGGAATGCAAACTGGCACAGCTACTCTGAAAACAGTGTGGAGGTTCCTCAAAAAGTTGAAAATAGAACTGACCTAGGATCCATCAACTGCACTACTAGGTATTTACCCAAAGGATAAAAAAAAAAATACTGATTCGAAGGGATACATACACCCTAATGTTTATTTATAGCAAGTTTATCAACAACAGCCAAATTATGTTTTGAAGAAACCCAAATGTCCATCGACTGATGAATGGATAAAGAAGACATGGTGTGTGTGTGTGTGTGTGTGTGTATAGTGAATACAGTGAAATGTTTCTCAGCCATAACAAAGAAGGAATCTTGTTTTTTGCAGTGATGTGTGATGTGGTTGGAACTAGAAAGTATTATGCTAAGCAAAATAAGTCAGTCAGAGAAAGACAAATACCAAATGATTTCACTCATATGTGGAATTTAAGAAACAAAACAGATGAACATGGGGGTGAAAAAGAGAGGCAAACCAAGAAACAGAACTATAAAGGATAAACTGAGCAGTACTCAGGGGGTTGGGTGGGGAGATGGGTTAAATAGGTGTCAGGTATCAAGGAGGGCACTTGTGATGAGCACTGGGGGTTGAATATAAGTGATGTATCACTAAATTCTACACCTGAAACTGTATTACACTGTATATTATTACACTGTATGTTAACTAACTAGAATTTAAATAAAAATTTGGAGAAAGTAAAAAGGAAATGTCTCATAACTCAATGGGGGTGCTGGTAGTAATGGTTGGTGAACATATTTAAATGAGTTAAATTCTCCTTTATCCTAGTAAAAAGCCAAGAGGTCTAAAATTCATAAATCAAGAAATAGGGTCATGTGTGTATTTTCAGAGTGGGCGGCACTCTTAGGCAGAAGCCATAAGAGTTAGGAACGTTTGCACTTTTAGGAGGGTCTGAACGGTATGGGATGGGGAACTGGATAGGGTTTTTGTATTTATTTGTATTTCTAGTAATAGATATTTTTAAAAACATGTGGTGTATTTTGATTTTGTAAATGATATCTGACTGTTGGTTTAACTTGAATTTACATTTATTATCAGGACTCCTATAATTGTAAAAATCTAACACTAAGTAAAACTGCGACTCTCACGGGAAGAGACTACAACTTCCAGCATTCCGTGGGTTGAAGCGGTGGGGTGTTCTCGGAGCAAAACTACAATTCCCAGAATTCCGCTAGCCAAGGGGGTGGTTCTGGCCTAGGGTTGGGGCCGCTGAGTCCGCAAGCGTGCGCTCTTGCAAAGGCAGCGGCGCGGAGCTCGCCAGCCGAGCTGGCGCACGGCGGGCACCCGCAAGCCGGGCGGCCCGGGACGGGACGGCGCCTTGGGACCTGCCCTCCATGCCTGGGCCTCCCGGTCTTGTAGCGGGAACAGGAGGAGGCGGCGGCAGCTGTTTGGGCCAAAGCCGGGTCCGCCGAGGGCCCACCTGGACGCTTGAGCCCAGCGGAGCCCGGCCTGCGGGCTGCAGGTGAGACGCGCGCTGGGGTCTAGCCAGGGCTCCGCGACACCGCTGGGCTTGGAGTTGAGGGATCGGCCCCGGACCTCCCGCGGGAGGGATCAGCGGGAGCGCCGGGCCCTGGGGGTAAAGAGGAGCCCAGGGAAGTTTGCAGAACCAAGAAGGGACGGGTGATGCGGACTGACGGAGGCGCGGGATGGGTGAGGATAGGTGGACCCTCGGGGTCCCGCTGCCGCGGGGTCTGGGCGGCGACCCCCAGGCGCGCCCGCTGAATCCCTTAGCTCTTGGCTGGCACTGGCAGCAGGTCCTCACGCCCTTCAGCTTGAGAGTGGAATAACGCGATTGGCGGGGAGCCAGCGACGTGCGCGGAGGGGGCTTGGGCCCCCGGAGCTCCCTTGGAAGGCAGTACCTGGGCAGGCCTGCGGCTGATCCCTGGGCTCTTTGGGGTGATAAGCGTCCTGTGGTAAGAGCCTGCCACGACTTGCTTGACAGTGCCAGGGTAGCCTTTGGAGGGACCCACCTGGACTCCTGACCCCTTGCCTGTGGGTAGACCCCATCTCCTGGTCACTGGTGAGAATCCTCTGCTAAGATCTAGGGTCCTCAGGCCAGACACCAGCACCTGGTGGTGGGCGGCTAGGGTCTGCTTACTTACTCTCAGAGACTACTCTTGGGGGAAGCAAGGCCCAGCACAGGAAAGGTTATGCGGTGAGCTTGATAGGACTTAGTGGCTAAGAGCAGAGACAGAACAGTTTATTCACCAAATGTTTACTGTTACATGTGCTGGGCATACAAATTCTGGCTCTCATTTATTAGCTTGAGCTAATAAGTGCCCTTGAGCAAGTCACTTATCTGCAAAATGGGAATAAAAGTACCTTCATGACAGGCTTGCTGTGAAGATTACATGAGATAATGCTGTGCAAGTCCTCAGTCCAGTGTTGGTACACAGTGGATGTGCAGCAGATGGTAGCACCTGTGGTTGTTGAGAGCAAATGTTAGAGGTGAGGCTGGAATCCAGGTCAGTCTTTGTACTGGAACTAGCTGCTCTTTCTGCTTCTCGTGGATCTTGGAGATCTTCCAGTTCATCCTTTTCACATTACAGAGGAAGCATCTGAGTCCTGGTTAGTGCTAGAGCCAGAAAAGTACACGGGTCCCGTTTTCCCCAGAGATGGCCAGCCTTGGGCCCCAGGAGGGCAAGGAGAAGCAGAGAGTGGAGATCTTCAGTAAAGAGGAGAATGGGGTGCTGGGGACGGAGTTCCCTCAGACCACCCTGTGGCCATATGAGCATCCTGGTGGCCTGGAAGTGTCAGTGACAGAGCAGCTGCAGCAGTGTTCAAACTTGCCTTCTGGTTGGCGAGTTCTTGATCTGAGCCAGGCTTTAGAAAATATTGAGCAACAAACAAAGGCTCCTAGTGCATATGGAGCTAATTGGAAAATTAAATTACCAAGTGTTCCATTCCCCAAGGGTCTGCTGCACTCTTAGTTTGGTTGTCAGTGGATACTCTCCCCCAGGACCTGCCTAACACCTGATAGGTGCTTTTATTTTTGTTTAAAGATTTTATTTATTTATTTGACAGACAGAGATCACAAGTAGGCAGAGAGGCAGGCACAGAGAGTAGGGAAAGCAGGCTCCCTGCTGAGCAGAGAGCCCGATGTGGGGCTTGATCCCAGGACCCTGGGATCATGACCTGAGCTGAAGGCAGAGGCTTAACCCACTGAGCCACCCAGGTGCCCCTGATAGGTGTTTTTATTATTTTTTTTATTTTTTAAAGATTGTATTTATTCATTTGACAGAGAGAGAGCAAGCAAGCACAGGCAGACAGAGTGGCAGGCAGAGGCAGAGGGAGAAGCAGGCTCCCCGCAGAGCATAGGAGCCCTATGCGGGACTCGATCCCAGGACGCTGGGATCATGACCCGAGCCGAAGGCAGCCGCTTAACCAACTGAGCCACCTAGGCGTCCCTGATAGGTGTTTTTAAATTGGGTAAAATAATGAACATGAAAGGCATAGCCCACAAATGTCAGCATAGGCTTTGGAGTGAGACTTGGGTTCGAATCCCAGCCCCACCACTTCATAGCTGTGTGCCATTGGGTGATTCACTTAACAACTATGCACGTACTTCCTCAAATGTGGGATAAAATCGATAGCACTTATTTTAGATTTGTAGGAGGGAATAAATGAGGTTGTTCATCTAAAGCATTTAGCACTGTTTCTGGCATAGAGTAAGAGCCACTGAATGGGCGGTAGGACGTTACAGAAGAACAAATAATACATGTTATCACTTATGGTTGAATCTAAAATAGGTGGACTCATAGAAGCAGAGGGTGGAATGGTGGTTGCCAGGGACTGGGATGAGGGGGAACAGGCAGGCATTAGTCAAGGCTATAAAGTTTCAGGTACACAAGACGACTAAGTCCCAGAGACCTACTGTATAGCTTAGTGCCTGTAGTTAACATGACTGTACTATTATACTCTAAAATTTGCTAAGATGGTAGATCTTATGTTAAATATTTTTATCACAAAAAAATAACAAGAGGGTTGGAGGTGATGGACAGGTTTATGGCATAGATTATGGTGATGGTTTCACAAGTGTATACCTGCTTCTGAACATCAAGTTTTACACGATAATTATGTACAACTTTTTGTCAAAAAAAAAAAAAAAGAAGAAGAAGAAGAAGAATTGGTGTAGGATCATGCACCTGCTAAGTGACAGGACAGAAACTCACTTCTGGCATTTCAGCTGGAGAACCAGTGCCATTTACTTTTCTGCTGCCTGTGATCCTCCCAGTTTTTGAGGCCTGGCTGTGACCAGAGGGGTGGCGGTGAGGCCAGGCAGCCAGAGGGTAGCCTCCAGCATCGCAGCAGGGGGTCTTCAAGGCGGGGCGGGTGGGGGGAACCTCTACAGTCTGGCTGCTTGTGCTTCCTCTCCAGGCCTGAGGTTGGATGAGGCTGGAGGCCGCATCTAGTGAGTGAGCCTGGGGGATGAGGTATTAGAAAGAGGTGCAGCCCTGTGGCCCCTGGACCACAGAGCAGGGGAAGGGCACCATCTGGGTGAGGCCTGCAGAGCTTGATTCTGAGAATTGATCTTGTTTAGGGGCCAGGAAGAGTTCTTCTCTGGGCCTGATCTCTGCCTTTAGGAGGAGGGCCACCCACGAGCCATGGGTTTGAGGACAAGGAGCTCTAGACTGAGAGAACCTGCTGTTTTAATCTTGGCAGCCTTTGAGAGCTCAGCCGCCCTGGCCCTGGCCGCTGCCTCTCTCAACCTCTTTTATAAAGTAAAGAGATGGAGCAGATCATTTCTAAGGGCTCTTTTAGCTCTAAAAATAGAAGGTTTTGTCACTTTAAATTGGTGGATTAACTCTCTCAGCCCAGCATTCGGGCAGGTGGGATAATTATCACCCCCCTGTGTTACCCAGACTTTGCTTGGGGCAAGAGAATGGCCACAGCTCCCTTGAGCTGCCTGCCACCGCGGGTGTCTCTGCCTGGCCCAGTGGGGAGGAATTACACAAGGAAGCCGTGGGTTGCTAAGTTACAGTGGCGGGCCTGTGGGTCTGCGTTTCCGCAGTCATCCACACCTGCTCTGCCCTTGAGTGACAAAAACCCATTGCCTTGATGTCTGCCTTGCTTCTCTCTGTCACTGACGCTACTGCCGAGTCTGAAGCACAGTGGATAAGACCCTGGTAGTCAGACATAGGTTTGTATCCTGGGGCCCCTGCTTGAGCTGTAAGACCTGGAGCAAGCATCTTAATCTCACTAAACTTTGTTTTTTTTTTTTCCATATTAAAAGAAAACAAAGCTAATCCTAGTACCTACATTGGAGGGCTTTCATGAGGCTTAACGGAAAAGGGGCAGGAAAGGGGCTTAGGATGGTGCCTGGTAGACAGTAGGTGCTCAGTAAAGGAAGCTGGTGGTAGCATTAACTGCCACCCCCTGCCCAGAAGCCAGCACCCTCTTTTCCTGAGCTAGCCAGGACAGTGATGGATCCTTCCATTTTTGGCTGGCTTCCCATGTCCTCACTGCTGCCCGTGCAGGGCCCGACTTCTGTCAGAGAATCAGACCTTTCACTGCCACTGGTAGCCTACCGTTAGTACGATCTTAATGCTAAGAGTTGTCTCTTTTCTCCATTTTGAAAGCATAACAGAGGGCTCCTTCCAGGCTGGACACTGGGTACTCAGCCATGAGCCAAGCATCAGGGAGAGGCGGGAGCCTTTGGTCTGCCAAATTGCCTCTATTACCATTATTGCAATTATCAGGAAGGCCTGTGTCAGGTTATTTTCAAAGGAAAGGGAAAAAAGAAGTAAACAAGAGATTTAAAAAAAAAAAAAGGCCCTTTAGAAACTGAGGCAGATAGAAGGGTGCTGCCAGTTTGCCCCTGAAAACTGCTTTACTTAGCTCCTGGAGCAGCCGAATATTATTAGAACCCCATGGCCTTAGTGCTCCCTCCTTTCTAGGACCCCCTCCATCCCAAGTAGCGCTGGACGCAGGTGACCATGGTGCTACCACACCCACAAGCACAGAGCCGGGTAGCTGGACGAGAGGCTGCCAGCCACGGAGGCTCATCTTCTGTGGCTGGTCACCCAGCGTTGGGTGCAGGGTCCACTTCTAGGGGGCTCTGGCCAGCCCCAGGCTCCAGACCTAGGCCCCGAAAAGCCATGCATTAGAGCCTTGGGGTCTAAGAAGGCATAAATGATCCGGGAGTTCTAGGCCTAGGGCAGGAGGCACAAACTCCCATACTCACTGGAGCCAAGAGCCCAGGGGGCGAGTGAAGCAGGGCATTGGCCCTGGGACTGGGAGGCCAGATGCCCAGGTGAAAGTTCAAGCTGAGGAAGTCCTGGCAGGAGAGTGGCCTGGTGCTACCTCCTTGTCTCGGCCAGCTCCGGCTGCCGTACCAACGTGCCGCCACTGGGGTGACAAGCAGCAGACATTTATGTCTCCTGGGTCTGGAGGACAGAAATCGGAGCTCGAGGTGCTGGCAGGTGTGGATTCTCCTGAGGCCCCTCTCCTTAGTTTGCAGATGGCTGTCTTCTTACTGTGCTCTGTCACGCTTTTTGTGGCTGAGTCACTATGTGCTTTGTGCCCCACACCAGCTGGGTCCTAAAATCTGGTGTCCAATGTAGAGAAGGCAGAGCACAATAAAGGCGGTGATAATTGCATCCACCGAGTTTCTGTGCCCTGGCAGGCCAAGGAGATGAGGGCCAAATGGTGCCTGGGCTGTTGGCATAGGCAGTGTTGACATGCTCGGTGTTCAGATCCTGACTTCACTCCATACAACCTGAGGCCCTTGGGACTCATGTACTTAGCTCCATCTGGCCTCTGTGTCCTGATGTGCAGATGGGGAATACGTGACAGTGCTAGGCTAGTCCCTTAGGGTTGGCTTGAGGATGGAATGAGGAGATGTTACAACGGTTTCTAGTACACTGCCAACATACAGTCTTGCAGGTGGCCGTGGCTAAATGGTTAATTTCATGCTGGGGACTGGCTGCTTGGAGGCCCTCCTCCCAGGGGAAGGGAAGCAAGTCATTAGGAAGACTGAGTGAACCTGGGAGGGATGGTGAATGTGCCCCAAAGCCATTGGGGGGGGGGGTCAGGCTCTTTAGGAATGGTTTGGGGCTCTATGGCTGGCCTGGTACCTGTGTGTCATTCATTGTTAATTTGAGGAACCCTGGTGAAATGTGATTCTGACAGCTGATGTGTTTTGAGGCCTATTTAGGTACTTTCCGTGTATTACCCCATTAATTCTCATAGCACCCTATGGAGGTTATTATTCCCATTTCACAGATAAGGGCACTGAGGCTTGAGGCATTAAAACAGCTTCATACCTAGGGTCTGAAGGAAGGTGAGTGTGAGCCGGGTGGCCCCCGGAAGAATTCTTGGCCACGACCATCAGGGAAGAGGGTTGAAATCTCCGTGGTGGTCTTGTGTGCCCTGGTGCCTGCGCTTAGCCCAGATCGGGTGCGCTGATGTGGGTGGGAGATCAGCCAGGCGTTTCCACCTTCCTAAGCAGATCCTCCTGTTACCCCCTGACAGCTCTTTCTCTCCGGAGCCCTTCAAGCAAGACTGGTGGAGGCAGGGACTTTTAGGTAAGGCTAGGTGATCGTGCATTGGGATGACGCAGGGGGTGATCAGACAAGGAGTTGGGTTGGCCCCGCTGAACCAGGAAAGCCTGTGGTGTGCGCACAGTGCATCCCAGGCTTCCCTGATGTTCCTGGGCCAGGAGGAGGGCATCCTGCCCTGACGCCCCACCCTCCCCACCCCCTCCCCGCAAGGAAGCACACATCCCCTTCTGCCACAGCAGCTGTGGCCCATCAGGTTTGAACAAGTCTCTTGATCCCCCTCGGCCACAGTGAGGGCCTTGAGGACATTTTTTTTTTTTTTATGTTTGTGTCTTTTGCACATACTTTAATTTGGGCTGATGCAAAGCCCCACTCCCCCATTCTCTTCATGTCCTCTTAAGACTTTGGACCGAGGTTCATGAGTTAATATACATACGACTGACAGAGATGCATATAGATCCACTCTCCCAGGCGGTACCTGGTACCTTGGTTCAGGCAGAGTCAGCGGGAAGCTAAGGAGGGCCGCGGCGCCTGTGTGGGGGAGGGGCTACGGGGCGGGCGGGGTAGGGGGGAGGTGGCGGCCCTTATGCGTGGTCAGTGACTCTGCCCTATTGGTTGTTAATTAAGTTCCTCGCCCGTCCACGTAGAGCAAAGCCTGTTTTTGAGAGAATGAAGGAAGGAGTCTAAGAACCTTCGTCATGAATGACTCCAGAGCATAGCTTTCCACCGGGGCGCAGGGATCCAGGCCTCGGCAGATGTTTCCAGGAGGAGTTTCCTTTGGGGATCTCTTCAGAGCTTGAGTCTGCCGGAAGATGGAGCTTGGGGCCAGTGCCCTGTCCCTGTGTTGCCCCAGAGCCTTGTTCTCTGTGAACATGTGCAGCCTTCCCTGCCTTCTCTTCCTGCTCCTTACTCTTCCTAAGGGGCCCATTGCACCCTACCAGGCTTCCTCTGGGGCAGAGTGATTGACAGGTAACTTGAGACAAGGGTGGTCTGGTCCATAATACTCAACAGACCCCTCCCCTCCTCGGGGCCCTTGTGCCAGGGAGTAGGCCTGCTGGAAATAGCGCAATCCAGGCTGTTGATGCAGAACCTTCAGAGTCCAATAGGGACTGCCTTGTCCACGTAACAAGTTTATTTCCAAAGAACACAGGTTAACAATCAGGCTTCGGCCACACAAGTCGAAAAGGTGCCACCGAAGTCATTTCTGTTGAGGAGTAGAATCAAGGTTGGGGTTGGCCTTTGGTTTATTTCCTCCCCCCGCCCCCACCCCAGCCAGGATGGCTTCATCTGCCTCCCTGTCTGGACTTCGCTGGAGGTCCAAGCCACTGCCCTCCCTTTTCCACAGCCTTGTGCCTCGTGTGGAAAAGCTATATCCCTTCAGATGGCAGACAGGACTTAGGAGAATCTGGGGCAGGAGAAGGACCCATCTCTTCTTCTAGGAAGGTAAGTTTAAATACAAGTTGGCTTGAGTTGGGGTGCCCATTTGCATGGGCAGTGGGTTTTTATTCTGCACGGTCTTTATTATATGTAAGGAGGTTAGAGCGGGCTTATATTTGATAGTTGGCAGTCATCTGGGGGGCAGTCTACCTGCACATTTCAAGTGCAGGTAGGGTGTTGGAACAGGAGGCACACCATGGGGCATCTGGCTGGGGATCCTGGGGTGATGGAGAGGCCTCATTGTGTCCACTCAGGGCAGGAGCAAGAGGGGTCATGGGCAGCGGCAGTTTTCCCAAGTTTCATTTTCTCTGCTTTCTAAAGGAAAAACAAGCACACAAGGCCCAAAGTTGTTGGGTCCTTCAAGTGCATGGAGAGGCACTAACCAGTATGTCAAACCTCAGAACTGGACACAGCCATCCTGTCAGCCAGGCGGGCCACAGTCCTGCAGAAGGCAGCAGCTTGGCTGAGTGTTTCTTCTAGTCTCCTAGGCCAGGGATGGTGACCCGAGTTCTTTCTCAACACCCCCATCTCCCTACCACTGCCCTGCTGTCACCAAGACTGGTGGCCTCTGCAGGAGCACTGAAAATTGGCCTGGAGAAAGGGGACATCATGGGATCCATTGTCCAGGAAGCAACGTGGCCCAATTATTCTTCCCCATTTTGAACTTCCTCCTAGATTTTATTATCCAGAAACATTGTGAACCGGTGATGGAGAAGGCTGCTTTCATCTTCCTTAGTGCTTGCAGTCTGATTAATGAGCTCTTTGCCTCCATCCTATCTTTTGAAAACTCTTCTGAATGTTTTGCCTGATCCTTGAGCTCTACTGGCTTACACAGCTGCTGCAGTGCAGTTGGGGGTCAGGGGAAGGCAGAGTACGGGAAACAGACTGAAAGGACTTTATAATAACCACTGGTTGCCCAAGTACCTGTTGGCTTTTTCCTGCTGCACTTTGGCTACTTCATGGCAGGGGAAAATGCAAGGTGGTTTTTCACCTGTCTCCACAGTGGCAAAATACAGTTATGACTGTTAGTTCACGTTCCTCCAGAAGTAAATCCTGAGACAGAGATGCAAGAACAGGAGATTATTAGCACTCCTTCCCAACAGACATGATTAAGGGACTGAAGAACTGAGACCAGGGACGGGGAGGAGGGGGCATGCATCAGGCTAGTGCCCACTCCGGGCAGTTACCCCATCTGTTAGGGAGCTCTGGAGCCAGTGTAGAACATGCCTCAGAACTCTCCAACCTGGACAGCATGGGAATGGGGTATTCATTCATTCATTCATTCACTCATTCACTCACACACTTATATTTCAATACCAGGAGAGTTAACATGCAGTGTTGTAAGTAATTCAGCTGTTGGATGGGAGGGGTATTTATGCAACTGTTCCCACCTGTTGTTGGTTCAGGCTGCCTGGCTTGTACATGGTAAAGTTAGAAACCGAGGCGGTCCCTCCTCTGGGCCCCATGCTCCAACCACCACATGATTTCTAGCGAAATGCTCTGTCCATCCCCAGAAAAATTCCCTTCCCATTTTCCCCCTTGGAAGGCAACTTGAGAGTCTCAAGGGCCCTGTGAGCCAGTCTGTATTTGTCCTGCTTTCTGTCTTCATCCTTCTGGTTGTCCTGGGGAGGGGTTGGTAACTTAGCATCTAACTAGAAACAGTGCCCCCCACCCCCCAACTCCCCAGGCTCAGGCTCAAAGGCTGGCCTCTGCCTGGTTGCCTAGTTGCCCCACAGTGCCCCAGCCTCATGTTTCCTGGTTTCCATAAGCTTGGCTCCAGCTGCCCCTCCCCACCCCAGCACTACTCCAAGCTTGCCTGGGATTGTCTACTGCACACACAGTCCCCCAAGTCCAGAGGAGAGGCCCGGCCCCTTCCTGCTGTGGCCCCACACCACACCCTCACCTGCCTGCTGCCAAGCTTACATTCCAGCACAGGGAGGCCTAGGAGAGGGGCAGGTGGCAGAATGCTCACCAGAGCGGTGCCCACTCAGGTCAGAGGTTGGTCTTTCCTCTCCCTTTTCCTCATTTCCCTGCAGGTCTTGCTCTTTGATGTCCCCTGGGTGTGGCCTTTCGTGGCTTTAGCTGCTGCTGGAAGCATTTCAGTCTGCTTAGGCCCTGCTCATCTGCCTCTCATCTCTCTGGGGAGGGCCATTTATCTTATATTGTCTAAATATTCATTTATTACTCAGCCACTCTCTGGAATTCTGTCATTTGTAAATAGGGATTTGTTTGCTTCTTTATCCTTAACTTTTTGACTTTTTATTATGGAAAACGTTAAACAGATAAAAGAAAGGATCTTAGAAAGGCCCCCATCACCATTTTTCACAGTGATCTAGTTGCTACTGTCTTGTTCCATCTGTCTCCATACTTTTTTTGCTGACATATCTTTATTTTATTTTATTATTTATTTATTTATTTTAAGTAGGCTCTGTGCCTAACATAATGCGGGGCTTGAACTCACGACCCTAAGATCAAGAGTCGCACGCTCTTCTGACTGCGCCAGCCAGGAGCCCCTTTGCTGGAGTATCTTAGGACAAACCACGTATGTGTCATTTTACCTATAACCACTCTTATGTTCTCTTCTTTCTTAACTTATCTAAATTTTTTTAAGATTTTACATATCTGAGAGAGGGCGAGAGAGAGTACGAGCAGGGTTGAGCAGGGTTGGCAGGGGAGAAGTAGGGGGAGGAGGAAAAGCAGGGGGAGGGGGAAAAGCATCGGGAGAAGGAGAAGCAGACTCCCTGCTGAGCAGAGAGCTCAATGTAGGGCTCCATCCCAGGACCCCGAGATCAGGTCATGACCTGAGCTGAAATCAAGAGTCAGACACTTAACTGACTGAGCTGCTCAGGTGCCCCTTATCTAATTTGTTATGACTTTTTATTTTGAAATAACTTGAGACTTACAGAAAAGTCACCATAAATGCTTCACTCAGTTTCCCCTGATGTTAAATCTTACATCACCACAGTACCATGATCAAAAGTGGGAAATTAACAGAGCACCATTCCCTAAACTGCAGACCTTACTCAGATTCTGCCAGTTATGCACTGACATCCTTTTCCGGGTCCAGATTGCCACATTATGTTTCGTTATTGTGTCTCCTTAGACTCCTTCAGTCTGGGACAGCTTCTTAGTCATTCCTGGTCTTTCGTGACCTTAACTCTTAAAGAGTCCTGGTCAGGTAATTTGTAGAATGTCCTTCTATTTGGGTTTAATGTTTTCTCTACTAACTTATCTATACCCTGTATTCAGAACTAGCAGGGGAGCTAGACCCCATTTCCCCACTTGGACATACAGACTGAGGTTGTGTATTTCAGGTAAGAAAATCACAGAAGTCAGGTGCCCTTCCTAGGGCACCATATCAAGGGGTACATGGTGCCAGGAAATTGTTCCCTGTAACATTAACATCACTTGATTCAGGGGCTGTCTGCCAGGCCCCTGTATCATGAAGTTTTATCCTTTCTTTTTTCTTTCTTTCTTTCTTTTTTTTTTTTTTTGTACATACCATAAAGTTTCCGTTTTTGCCTTTGTAACAGATATGTATCTCACAGGGAGATTGTTTGAGAGGATGCAAATATCCTGTCTCTCATACTTCCACTCCCTAATTTTAGCATCCAGTAGTGGATCTTGCCTGAGACCATTATTACTGTGATGCTTGCCAAATGGTGATTTTCTATTTCCATCATTGCTTCTGCATGTATTAATTGGAATTCTACTGTAAGAAAGATCTGTTCCTTCTTCCTTATTTATTCATATCAATATTGACTCATGCATGCTTATTTTATTCTGTGGGCTATAATCCATTACTATTGCTTTTTAATTTCATTACATTGCCCCAAATTTAGCTCCTTCAGGTTAGCTCCTGAGCCTTCTTGATATGTCCTCATCACTTTTTGAGAACTTACATTCTGATAGTACAAGATGTTCCCAACAACTCTTGTATTTTCCCTGCCTGAGCCATGGAAATAGTGATTTTTCCACAGAGCCCTGGTTTCTGAGAGGAGATGATGTTAGGAAGCAAGACCTGCATGCCAGGCGTGCTGTCCTTGCTCCCAGGCCCTCCCATGGGTCAGAACTAGGAGCTGTATGTATATGTGTGCACCCCTCACTCCCCACACCCCCGTAGCTCTCCCTCCTGCTCACACTCCTCTTGTCATGCCAGCCTGGGTCCTTCCTCAGTTCCCTGGCCCAGAGCTGAGCTAAGGTCCCCAGGGTAGCCTCCCCAGCTTCCCAGTGAGACACCCTGCTCTTCTGGCCTCTCCTGACCTTGAGGATGAATGAACTTTCCCTCCCACCTAACCCCAGGCTTCTTTCTGTGTCTTTTTGTTTCTCTTTTTACCTCCTAGGAAAACATCGGAACCGGCCACTGTGGTCATGTCATGCTCAGGGCACAGGTGTTCCCTTCTGAGCAGCCTTGTAGTGTCCGTACCACAGTGGTGGTAAGGATAGTTGGCGCCCAGGGTAGAACCACGGGACACTGGTCAGAATTGGTCAGGTATCAGTACTGTACTGTGATTCAACCTAATAGAGAAGTAGTTCTTTGCTGGTGGGACTGGCTGGAGAATTCCGTTGGAGTGGGGCACATGTTTTTGTAAATGTATATGCAGCCGTATGATTTTACATATACAGATATAGATATAAAATACCAACTTCAGAAGGTAAAAGTTGATGAAGTCTTTCAATCTTGGGGGTGGATCTTGCAGAAAATTTCTTATGAATGAGGCATGCTTGGGGAAGGGGATGGGTTTTACAGGTTGGTATGGAACATGAAAGAGTTTCTATTTCTTATCAGTGGGCCCTTGGGTTTGAAAAGACAGGGAAACACTGATGTTTAAGCACATTTCTTGGCTGTAGGGTTCTGGGCTTGCAAAGACCTTCCCCTGGAGATTAACAGGGCTGATGGGAACACAGGCAAAACCCAGCCAGGAAGGCAGCCGCCTGCACCCTCTCCTCTCATTCTGGGGCTGGACCAGAAGTTCTCTGCTTTTGTTCTGTGAAGGCCTTGAAGACCTGCGTGAAGGACATGGGGTTCATGGGCTCTCAGGATAGCTGTGACTTTATCATCTTCCCTACAGGCCAAGAAGACCCAGTGGGACTGGGTGAGTGGGAGTTCTGTTAAGGGACTAGCTTTGAGTTCACGGGAATTTATTTCAAATAAGTCATCTGCAGACTTCGGGACTTGAATTGCCATAAGGAACATGCTCCTTGTACCCCTTCGTGCAGAGCTCCCTCTCTGGGGACCCCCTTCTTCTCTCCCACATGAATGGAGAGACACCAAGGCTGGGAGCTTGTCACTGGGTTTTCTACCTCTGTTCTCCCCCATATCCACGCTACTCTGCTCAGAGACCTTCAGTAGCTCCCCTTTGCCTAGAGGGCTCAGAGACCTTCAGTAGCTCCCCTTTGCCTAGAGGGTAGAGTTCAGATTTCTTGACCCAGCATCAAGGCCTTAGCTGATTTTTCCAAGTCTCTCTTCTGCTTTTCCTCTGTGTGAACCATCTACCTAACCAGACCAGACTGTGCGGTCTCCTTCATCTTTGGATGCCCCCTCTCCACTACCTCCTTTCTTTCTACCTTGGAGATGACATTTCTGGTTCCTCTGAAAGCTCCAGGGAATGGCCAAACCAGAAGGACTCATTTCTTCCTCAGAGGAAGCCTGCAGGGCTCACCAGAGCCCCACTTACTGCCTATGCTGTGACACTAAGGTTACCTTAGTCCGCATTCCCTACCCTATGCAACCCATGTGGAAAGTTGTAGCTGCGCTTGGGCCCACAATGAATATGCTTGTTTTCTAATTGCTAATACAAGAGTTCCTCGGAGGGCTTTGTTTACCCAAGTCAGAAGGGTCGTGGGGAAACTGTTGCCAAATAGCCCCACTAGGTTAGAGCATAGCTCAGAAGCAGAAGGCACAGGCCAGGCCCCCATGCATATGCTTCCTGCACAACAACCTATAAAGACGTTCTCCTCAGGTTTTCTTGGTTTGGAGAAATGAAAACAGCTCAATAATCAGGAAAGCTGCACAGCAGGAAGTCCAGGCATGTAGGGCTCTGAGACATCAGTGGGGTCCTTTGTCTCTCTCCTCCATCATGCTGTCCTTGCATCCTGGCTTCACCGTCCAGCTGCTCAGCAGATGGTGGGTGGTAACCCTGGGATAGCTCCTCCTTTCCTCTCCGGTGGGTGGGAACATGGACTGTGACTCCTCCCCCTTTTGCTCTGTTTGGTTCTACTCCAGCAACGGCCTCCCCAGGGCCAGTTACTGGCCCCAGAAGCATGCTCTCTGCTGATCAGCCCTCCAGAGGTGGGAGGTCGATCTTGGCTTTGTTTCCACCTCGTGGGTATCAAGGAAAGGTGTGGCTCTCTGGCCAACCCGGAATTTTTTTAGGCAGGAGAAAGGAGCGGGAACCCTGGGTGGAAAAAATGTCCCCTCTATCACTTATTAATACACTTGACTTGGAAACCCAAGGAGCAGAGCTGGTGACCGGTCTGGCCCAAGGTACCAACAGATGACAGCACATCTTGTCTTGGTCTCCATCTTCGGGAGGAATCTTCTTAGATTTAAAATGCTTTGTTTCAAATGACTGTAATGAAAAGTGACAGTTCCTGCCTCAGCGGCGGTCAGCTTTTGCTTCAAGTTAGATGAAGGCAGCCAAGTGTGTCCAGGAGGTTTTAAAATGCCAGACTTCATTGTGCATCCCCGTGGCCATTCATTAACCATCTGATGCCCCAATTTTTTTTCTTTTCCCCTCTGCTGGACACTCATTAGTTTGAACCTAATCATGCGCAGTTACATGCAGTTGCAGAAGTAGTTGGCTGTCAGTATTCATGAGGTTCAACTAACACCTGATTTCTGATCTTCTCCACCACCCTGTGAAGTGGGGGCTGCGCACTTACTTTTTTGCTAACAGGGAACCTGACTTCAGAAAGGCCACACGGTAAAGTCAGGGAGCTGGGGTTTGAACCCGAGTCTTCTGGCCTTTTATCCTTAAACTTCCCTAGACAGTGCACATCCTCTCCTGGGAGCTGCCGACCACCAGTAATGCAGCGGGCAGTCAGAGCCAGGTTGGTCCGGGGTGTGATGTGAGATCTCCTGGTGATCGGGTGTCTCCAGAAGAGCAAACCAGTCGGTCAGACTTACGGGAGTAAGATGGAGTTGGTGCCCTAAGTCCAAGGCGTGCGGACTACCCGTCTCCCCGTTCTAGGGAGAGTTAGCAGAAGGTGTGGCAGCGCTGGCAAGGGGAGGACTCCAGAGGAGTTTCTTCTGGCAGAGGAGGCTGCAGGGGATGTTGTGGGCCTGCCCTCCTGAGCAGAGCTGTGCCCAAGGGGGTTCAGAGCGGCTTATCCACATCAGACGTGGCCCAGCCCTAGAGGGAGGTGGTGGAATGGAGAAGCGGAGAGGCTGGGCTGCATGAGGAGTGTCTACCTTCACTAGACCTGGAGCTCAGAAGCTGCCTGGCCAGGCCCGCACCTGCCTTGTGGCTCTCCCCAGCCTGCCTTCAGGAGGCAGCACTCACCAGCTCATTAGGACGCCTCCATTTTTCATCCTGGCTGCATCATACACTTGCTGGGTGATTTGGGGCAAATTCTTCACCTCCTCAAAATGAGGACTTGCTTAGTGGTTGTTAACCTGACTAATAGTGGAATTCCTTCCTGCGAGTGAAGAACCCCATTTTTAAATACATTTTTGTGGCACTCGTATGAGTTTCCTAGGGCTGCTGCAACACCATTAACCCTAGATGTGGTGGCTTAAAAGGCCAGAAATTTATTCTTGCACAGTTCTGGAGGCGAGAAGTCTAAAATAAAGATATTGATAGGGCCATGCCTCCTCTGAAAACTCTGGGAGAGAATCCTTTCTTGCGTCTTCTTAGTGTCTGGTGGCTCCTGGTGATCCCAAGCAGTCTTTGGTTTATAGCTACATCATTTGAGTCTCTTGTCTTTGCCCTCATGTGGCCATCTTCTCTGTTCCTCAGTGTCTTTTTCTGCCTCTTACAGGGATACTTTCATTAGGTTTAAAGCCTCATTTAGATTACCATCTCGTCTCAAAAGCTTTAACTAATTATATGCGTAAAGACCCTATTTCCATATAACATCACATTCTGAGGTTCTGGGTAGACATGAATTTGGGGGGCATTATTCAGCCCACTATAGTACCCCTAAATATAAGAAATTAAAGGTCCTTGCTTTTGTTTGGAGGTAAATGTAGGCCCAAGACCCTGGCCTCATGTCCTGTTGCCTACTGCCAGCCTTGGCAGCCTCCAAGGATCAGGTCTGCAAGCCACTAGGTACCCAAGGTTCCAGGAAGCCCTAGTTCACCATATCCCATGGTGATGAGACTTTGGACTTAGAATTTTGAATTGATGCTGGAATGAGTTAAGACTTTGGGGGCTATGGGGACTCATGGCCTGGTTCTTTGGTTAAGATCCTCTTCTTTGTTTTTCTCAAATGTGGCTGTACCCCAGAATCACCTGGGAACTTGGTAAAAATGTAGATACCAATGAGACTTTGGGTTCTGGTCAAAATGGAGTGGACACGTGTATCCCTATCCAGGCACCATGCACTAAAATACAGGACTAAAAACACAGGACATTAGGTATGCAACATGAGAAGACTGAAAGGTAGAGAGAAGAATGTGGAACAACACAGTGGTGAGTTCGTTGGGTTTTCTTTTTGCCTCCTGTGTATCCTAGACTGTGTGCTAAAGAAACCAACCCAGAAATGTCAGTGAGCATAGACCAGAAAAAGCCCCAGGAAAAACTCACTGTCTCTCATCAAAGGACTGGAAGAGGAGCAGCCTTATAAAACCTTTTTGACAATAGTACCCTATTCCTGTAAAACACCAGGGAAAACTGCTTCTCCCCTCCCTTCCAGCTTTAGTAAAGGCTGAATAGACAGACGTCCATCCTTGCTTTGCAGTAACCAACCAGGTATCGCCCATCTTTAGCAAAGCACCCCCATCCCCCCACCATGGGGCTGGATAAGCCTGGACTTTTACCACAATCCAGAGGTAAAACCATCCCTTTTTACCCATTTCCCCTGTCACCACAGTCCCCTTGAGGTTTCACCGGAGCCTAAACTTGGACCCCCACCGATGGTGGTGATGAGGCACCCCTACTGAGGCCAGCTGAGGAGCCTAGATTTCCACCCCTTCTCAGTGGTTATTCCGCATCTCTCACTTTCCCTGCCAGAGTGCTATTGCTGGAGGCCAAGCAAAGAAGCGTGGATTCCCCCCTACCCAACGATAGAGTCAGCGCTCTCCCTTCCCCCATCAGCCTGGTACTTACAAAAACCTGCTGAAACGGAAAACCTAATATAAGCTCCAGGATAAGTCTCAGCAAAGAAAGAGAAGATAGAAGGAACTAAATGGAGATTTGAGAACTGAAGAATGTAGTAACCAAAATTAAAAAAAAAATATATCATTGGTGGGCCCAGTAGAAGAATGGAGATGACAGAAGAAAGAACCGGTGAACATGAAAACAAACAGTAGAGATTGTCCAATTTAAATAGCAAAGAGAAAATAGATTGGGAAAACAAATTGAACAGAGCCTTAGACATCTCTAGGACAATACTTTTTTAAAATTTAGCATTTGTGGACCTGGAGGCTGAAGAAGTATTTAGAGAAACAATGGCTGAAGATTTCCCAAATTTGGTGAGAGGTTTAAACCTACAGATTAAGGAGTGAATGAAATCCTCACAGGGTAAACACAAAGAAACCCACATCAGGACGCCTGATGACCAGGCTTCTGAAAAGTGTACCAGGGAACACTCTTCAGGGCCACACGAGAGGAAGGATGTACTACGTCCAGGGGAAGGGCGCTTCACGTACAGTAGATTCCTCCTCAGAAACATGGCGGCTGGAGGGAAGCTGCCCAGCCTAAGCGTTCGTGTGCTGAGAGAAAGCACTGTCACGCCAAAGTTCTGTCCCAGTGAAAATATCCTGTAGGAAATATGGTGAAATCAAGACATTTTCTTCACCTGAAGGAACACCGGGAGAATTTGCTCTCAGCAAATTTCCCTAAAATGACGACCAAAGGAAGTTCACCAGAGAAGTGATAACAGAAGAAAACCTGGAACATCAGGGACAAAGAAAGAACAGGAAGAGTAAAAATGTGGGTAAATATAATGAACTCTCCTTTCCCTCTTGAGGAGATTACACTTGACAGTTGAAACAAAAATTAGAGCACTGTCTGACACAGATTTTGACGCATATAGAGGAAACATTGAAGATAATTATATTATAAGGGAGGAGGGGAAAAGAGCCCAGATGGAGATCAGGTCTCTCTCCTCAGCCAAGAGGTAGACTGTCACTACCAGTAGACACTGCTAAGTTGCATATACATTGTATGGTACCTAAAGAAACCACTAGAACATCTGCACCAAGAAATACCCTCAGAAACACTGTACCTAAAAGTGGAATTCAGATAATCTGCAAGAAGACGGGAAAACGAAACAGGAACAAAAGATGCAGATGCCTAAGACATACTCCAGACCTCCTGTTGAGTCAGAACCTACAGGATTCCTGCTTTCGAACATCCGATTTTAGCAAGGGCCTCTGGGGATCTCAGGAACCAGCCAGGTTTGAGAATCTAGATCAGTTTTTGTTTTTGTTTTTGTTTTAGAGAGAGTGAGAGCACGTGTGCGGGGGTGGGGGGGCAGCTGGGATGAGCAGGGGGAGAGGGAGAATCTTAGGTTCCATACTCAGCTTGGAGCCCAATGCAGGGCTTGACCTCATGACCCCTTATGACCTGAGCTGAAATCAAGAGTCACATGCTTAACTGACTAAGCCACCGAGGCGCCGCTAGACCTTTTAAAAAAAAATTTTTTTTTAAATTTATTAACATGTAATGTATTATTAGCCCCAGGGATACAGGTCTGTGAATCACCAGGTTTACACACTTCACAGCACTCACCATAGCACATACCATCCCCAATGTCCATAATCCAACCACCCTCTTCCTACCTACCTCCCCCTTGGCAACCCTCTGTTTTGTGAGATTAAGAGTCTCTTATGGTTTGTCTCCCTCCCGATCCCATCTTGTTTCATTTATTCCTTTCCTACCCCCCAAACTCCCCATGTTGCCTCTCAACTTCCTCATATCAGGGAGATCATATGATAATTTAGACCTTCTTTTTTTTAAAACAGCAAATTGCCAACCCTGTTAGGTTGTAAAATCAATTAAGAACAACATGCCCCCCCCCCCTTTTAGAACAAACTTAAAATACTGGACTAGAAAAGGAAACACTGGAGTACATTACAACCGGTCAGAGTAATTCTTCATGAAATTTTGGGGGAGCAGTATAACATGTGCATATGTATGAATGTGTGCCTGCTGAACCGTTAGATGAGGGTCGCTGGAAGAGATGGTGCCCCTCAGGAACGGCCTTCAGCTAGTGCGGGAGAGGAATCGGAAGGCGAATAGCCCGGCATCTTCAGAATAGTGACCTGCTCATTAATGTGCCTGTATTGGCGTCATCCTCCTTCCTCTTATTCCCACTCTCCTACAGGGATTTCTTTGGATAATTTCTCAAACTATTTTGGCTCAAATCCTTATCTCCAATTCTGCTTCTGAGGGAACCTAGCCTAAGCCCCTGTCTCCTTCTGGGCAGGACTGCACTTTGATATTTGTGATTGCAGGGAGAGAGAAGTTACAAGACCCCAAGAGTCCAAAGCTAGCCCCGAGGGAATAAAAGGGTGGCTCCAGTCCCACCCCAGGGCAGTGCTGGCCAGGCACCAAGGGTTCCCCAGGCCGCTGATAGGAGGGCACAGGGTGAGACCCCTCAAATCTGAGCAGTCCTGGGCTTCAGAGCAAGGATGTTAGCCTTCCTGCTAGTGCAAATGGAAAATGGAGAAAACGCCCCCAGCCCAGCCAGGCCTCTCTGCAGGCATGTGTGTCAATGGTGCTGTCCAGATACAGTTCCTTCACTGGACCAGGGAGGGGGCAAATATCTACCCATCCTTTCATGGAATCTAAAAGGCAGCAGGCATGATTTCCAAACAGGAGCTTTAAGCAAGAGTAGATGATTCCCCACATCCCCTGGACATATGTGCCATGGGTCCTAAGAAGGGGACACTGGGTGCCTGGTGTACAGCCTGTGCCCATGTAAGGAAGAGTCCTTACCTCGCAGGGCCAGGAATGCCAGGCCCCTGGAGGGGACGCTCCCTGTGGCCTCTGGTCACAGGTCCTCTGTTGGTTAGCTTTTCCTGTAGCAGTGCCTCATACCAAATGGCCACAGGATTTCAGTGACATCCAACAGTGAGCACTCACCCAGCCCAGCTGTGTGCGTGTTGGGGTCACTGGCCAACCAGGGGGTCAGCTGGGTTAGACTGGGCTTGGCTGGAGCGGCTCTGCACGCACTCCTGTCGCTCCTCCTGGGACCGGGAAGTTAGGCAGCGCACTCTCTCCCCTCGACAACATCCTAGGTATGAAGGAGCCAGTCACACAAGCTCTCTTCAAGCCTCTGATCATGTTTTCCCAGCTGACATTTCACTGGCCAAAGCAAGTGATGTTGCCAATTCCCAAGGCAAGGCGGAGAGATGTATACCGCCCACACGGGAGCAGTGGGGAAGGGAGGGCGAGAATACACGGGGACGGGGCGGCTACCGCACCCGGCAGGAGCCCAAGGTGGCTGTGGACGGACAGATGGACAGACCGGGCCAACACCTTTCCCTTTCCTTGTCTCCCGCAGGCTTGTGCTGGCGCTCGGGGCGCCCGCGGGGATGGGTAGAGCCCGCCAGGCCTGTGGCGCCGCCCCGGGGCTGTGCTGGCGCTAGGGCCCCACGGAGGCGTTAGGATGCACCTGTCAGCGGTGTTCAACGCGCTCCTGGTGTCTGTGCTGGCGGCGGTGCTGTGGAAGCACGTGCGGCTGCGCGAGCATGCGGCTGCGCTGGAGGAGGAGCTGGCCGCCGGCCGCCACGCCCCGGAGCCCGCCCCCGCGCCCAGGATCGACTACCCCAAGGCCCTGCAGCTCCTGGCCGAGGGCGGCACACAGATGGTGTGCAGCGGCCGCACGCACACCGACCGTGTGTGCCGCTTCAAGTGGCTCTGCTACTCCAACGAGGCCGAGGAGTTCATCTTCTTCCACGGCAACGCCTCGGTCATGCTGCCCAACCTGGGCTCCCGGCGCTTCCAGCCGGCGCTGCTTGACCTGTCCACCGTAGAGGACCACAACACCCAGTACTTCAACTTCGTGGAGCTGCCGGCCGCCGCCCTGCGCTTCATGCCCAAGCCCGTGTTCGTGCCCGACGTGGCCCTCATCGCCAACCGCTTCAACCCCGACAACCTGATGCACGTCTTCCACGACGACCTGCTGCCGCTCTTCTACACCCTGAGGCAGTTCCCGGGGCTGGCGCACGAGGCGCGGCTCTTCTTCATGGAGGGCTGGAGCGAGGGCGCCCACTTTGACCTGTACAGGCTGCTCAGTCCCAAGCAGCCGCTCCTGCGGGCACAGCTGAAGGCGCTGGGCCGGCTGCTGTGCTTCTCCCACGCATTCGTGGGCCTCTCTAAGATCACCACCTGGTACCAGTACGGCTTTGTCCAGCCCCAGGGCCCCAAGGCTAACATCCTCGTGTCGGGCATTGAGATCCGGCAGTTTGCCCGGTTCATGATGGAAAAGCTGAACGTGAGCCACGCGGGGGCGCCCCTGGGCGAAGAGTACATTTTGGTCTTCAGCCGCACCCAGAACAGACTCATCCTGAATGAGGCAGAGCTGCTGCTGGCGCTGGCCCAGGAGTTCCAGATGAAGACGGTGACGGTGTCCCTAGAGGACCACGCCTTCGCCGATGTTGTGCGACTGGTCAGCAATGCCTCCATGCTAGTCAGCATGCACGGGGCCCAGCTGGTCACTGCCCTCTTCCTGCCCCGCGGGGCAACCGTGGTCGAGCTCTTCCCCTATGCCGTCAATCCAGACCACTACACCCCCTATAAGACGCTGGCCACGCTGCCCGGCATGGACCTCCAGTACGTAGCCTGGCGGAACACGATTCCAGAGAACACGGTCACGCACCCCGAGCGGCCCTGGGACCAGGGGGGCATCACCCACCTGGACCGGGCTGAGCAGGCCCGTATCCTCCAGAGCCGTGAGGTCCCGCGGCATCTCTGTTGCCGGAACCCCGAGTGGCTCTTCCGCATCTACCAGGACACCAAGGTGGACATTCCGTCCCTCATCCAAACCGTGCGGCGTGTGGTGAAGGGCCGGCCTGGGCCGCGGAAGCAGAAGTGGACCGTCGGTCTCTACCCAGGCAAGGTTCGAGAGGCGCGATGCCAGGCGTCCGTGCAGGGCGCCTCCGAGGCCCGCCTCACTGTCTCCTGGCAGATCCCCTGGAACCTCAAGTACCTGAAGGTGAGGGAGGTGAAGTACGAGGTGTGGCTCCAGGAACAGGGGGAGAACACTTACGTGCCTTACATCCTGGCCCTGCAGAACCACACCTTCACCGAGAACATCAAGCCCTTCACCACCTACCTGGTGTGGGTCCGATGCATCTTCAATAAGATCCTCCTGGGACCCTTTGCAGATGTGCTGGTGTGCAACACGTAGCGAGCGTGCTGTGGCTAGGCCATGGTGGGGGGCGGGGGTGGCTCCCCCGGCTCAGTGTCCCAGGGCCCACTGGTGCCCTGCGGTGGCTTCCGGGAATTATTTATTTATTGAGCAGGCCTGCTCCAGGCCTGTGCCTCCACGTCTTCTTACTGGGTCTAGAGTGTGATGTTCTCAGCACTCTTTGCACTGGTATAGTGGGACCCTCCCAACCCCCTTCTCCTGTCCTGAGCCTCCCCCTGGAGAAGGTCCTCAGTGGGAGGAGGAAGAAGGAAAGTGAAAATCCTAAGGCGCCTCTGGCTGAGAGATCGTGCTGTACCCTACTGAATCTCTCTGGTTGATATCTGGATGTCTGGAAACTGTGAGTAAATCATGTGGTTGCTTGCGTGGGTGGTTCATCAGCTTCCATCATCATGAAATTCACCTGTAGCACAGTGAAGGTGTGTTTGGAACATTCATTAAATGATTATAAACGTCTTGGTCAAGTCTTTTTTTTTTTTAAATATTTTATTTACTTATTTTTAGAGAGAGAGTATATGTGTGCGCATGAGCAGGGAGCCCAATGCTGGACTCAATCCCAGGACCCCAGGATCATGACCTGAATGGAAGGCAGATGCTTAACCCACTGACCTATCAGGCACACCTTGGGGAAGTCTTTTTATTGGGTAGTTGGAAGCGGGTTGGTAGTCGGTGCCTGTGTGCTCTTTCATTGTAGCTGTCAACCGAGGAGATGTGGCGATGGGCAAGCGGCGAGGACTGTGAAGTGAGGCAGGCTGGTTGCATTGCATCTTGCAACTTGCCAGGTGAATGTTACATTTGTAAGTGGGGTCCAAGTCTGGAAGCCTCGGGTCCGGTCTGCGTGAAGAAGAGTACTGCCCACCAGGGGGCGCTCTTATGCTAAAGAGGACATCAGGGACCCAATACCACAGTAGACCAAACTGGGAATCCGGTTCCTTTAGGACATGGGGCAGGGCATTCAGCAAGATAGCACGGAGCACTTTTCTTTAGCAGGAGGAGTCCTCACGGCTGTGCAGGGGCCTTTCTCCCCCTGTTCTGCGAGTTGCTGCTCGAGGGTGAGGAGGAAAGACCCTTGTCAGTAGTTGGGGCCGCCAGCTTAGAAGCCCCATGGGTGCCATTGTCTTTCAAACAATAGACATGGTTCCCAGTGCCCCCCACCCCACCCCCTGGACACTGCGCTCAGTGGAGCCTGCTGCTCTGGTGCCTGCCCAGACACTCTAGTACCCACAGAGCCCTTCCAGTGCTGACATAGCTCATCTGTCGTAGGTCACTTGTACTGTTAGCTTTGCTGAATGGCACACCTGGCATTCCACCGTTGTCTGGCTTCTGCAGAAACAGAGCTAGAAGGTTAATCCAAGATCAGATTTAACCTTGGAGCAGGGACCCTGCTCCAAGTCTGACTCCTGGGAAGGAGAGCAGGAAAGGGGGCCCAGGAGGGAGAGCCACTGGCTATAGCTCAGCTGGAAGGTTGTCTCACCAAGCTAGAGAGTTCTCAAGCTGAAGTGGCTCATCTGTTAGATGAGTAGCTGGTCCCTGGCCAGAGCAGTGGTGAGAAGAATGGCCTTGGTGCCTGTTGGTGGTGGATTCAGAGCAGGAGACCTAAGTGGCATGTTTTCGTGTCCCGGGTCTCAGCAATTCCAGTGCTAAATGGAGAAAGGAGTGCCGATGCTGTCGAAAGACATGTATGAAATACAGCTCTAAATAGCCAGAAGCAAAACAACCCCAATTTCCACCAACAGGTATATTCATGCAAAGGACACAACTTTTTAAAAAAGATTTTATTCATTTAGAGAGCATGAAATGGGGGGTGGGAGGAAGAGGGGAGAGAGAAAATCCCAAGCAGACTCCGTGCTGAGCACAGAGCCCCACACAGGGCTCAGTCTCATGACCCTGAGATCATGACCTGAGCTGAAAACAGGAGTCGGATGCTTAATCAACTGAGCCACCCAAGCGCCCCAGAACACAATAAAAAAAAAAAAGAATGAAATATGGGTACACACAACTGTAAATCTCAGAGTGTTAAATATATACTGAGTGACAATATATGTTGTACGATTCAATTTACACGAAGCGCTGGAACAAGTAAACCAGCCTATGGTGGGAGAAGTCAGAATCGCTCCTGGGAAGGGTCGAGACTAAGCTGGACAGGAGGGAACTTGGGGGCGGGGATGTCTTGATCTGGCTGGTGGTTGCACGGCAACCGTCCATGTCAGCAGGCATCCGCTTACACTTGAGATCAGTGCCCTTTATGTACGTCACTACTGACCTCAGTTAAACAGAAACAAGAACTCGGCCCAAGGGGCAACTCTTCTGGAAAGCAGTGTGTGTCTTCTCCAGCTCCCCAGTCATGAGGCCTGCAGCATCCCCCAAACCCCAGCTCTGCCACCCTATCCTGTTCTGGAAGGTACTGTGCTCCCACAAGGGTTTGCCTGCCGGCTAGAGGCTCAGCGTGGGTGTCTGTGTGTGTGGCCCCTGATGCCGAGGAACTCCGCGAATGGTTCGTTTGTTCCACGAAACAATGGATTTCTGCCTGTGTCCATATCGCTTTTGCAAATTTGTGATCCTGTGAAACTTTGTCCTGGTTTTTTGTTTTGTTTTGTTTTGGTTTGGTTTTTCCTCTTAACATCGTAACCTGAATGCTTTACCGTGTCACTGAAAGTTATTCTTTGAAAACAAGATTCTAGATGACTGTAGACATTCCACTGCGTGGGCTCACAAAGAAGTTGCTACCCTTTCCGCAGGTCACAACATTTGTTAAGGGGCAGGAGCCTGGATCCACAACCAGCAGGCCGGCCCAGGCCCTTTGACACCTGTGTCTGCTTTTGCTACTGCTTTTTGATACCATGTTTCTTTTATTGATGTGTAGTTAATTTCTAGTGACTTGCACAGATCTTTACTGTACAGTCCCATGGGTTTCACGCATTCATACTTTGTACCCCACACCCTTGCAAGGTGTAGATTATTTCTATTATCCCCATATTTTCAGTTTTTTACACTTTGGAAATTTAGCAGGCAAGAATTGTTTTTTGCTATCCTAGAGGGGTTATAAGAGCTGCATTTAACATTAAGGGTATGCCATTTTGTTGGTACCGTTTGTTTTAAATTAGTGTCCTCACACAGCTGCATCAAAGAATTGGGAGGATGATGAGGGCAGGAGAGCCCAGGAGCTGGGATCTAGGGTGCCTAGGAGCATCTCCGACAGCAGCCCATCCCAATAGCCAGTAGTAACCTCTGCACCCCATGAGTCAGCTCTGAGAGCACCTCACTGACTGTGGTGGGGGAGGGCAATGGGCCAGTGCGAGGCCTGGGAAGGGAGCACACACGGATCTCCCAGCCCAAAGCAAACCCCTCAGAGGTGTCCCTCAGCCCTCGGTTGTGTAGCCTCTGTCCACCCCACTCGGCCACCCCCATGTGGTCAGGCACTCTGGGAGCACCGCCCCCACGCCAGACGCTGCCCAACAGCATGTACCCCTGAGCTGATGGGGGGCCCCCCTCCGTCTGGGCCCCCACCCTCCAGCACAGGACGGCAGTGTCAGGTCTGCAAATAGTCCTCCTCAGATGTGGGGAGGGTGGAAGGAAGGCAGTGGCATGCTGCCTTCCTCTTTGCAGGGGTGTGGCCCTGCGCTCTTCCAGCCCAGTGTGGAAGACGGTGACAGCCTGGCCAGGTCACTCTGGTCAGCGCCACAGGCAGAGCCCAGGGCTGCATCCCCATGTGGAAAGGCACTGTGGGGTCTCCCTCAGGAGTCTTGCTGGCTGTGGGAACTCCAGGGCCCTTACAAAAGGGAGTTTCATGTCTCAGAGAAAACCTCGTGAAGCCACACAGATTAGAATTTGAGACAATTCTGTTCTGTTTGGGGAATAAAAAGCACAAAAAGATGTAGTTGCTTTCTGGGCACTTACATCTAGTGGAAATAATCCAACAATCTCTTTTGGAATGTTGTACTGTTGGGACTTCCCAGGTTCAGGTAGGGCAGCCTTCTTCCAGGATTGCTAAGCTTTAGAAAAACACTCCAACTTGAATTTCATGTAACAGGTTTTTGGGCGCCGTATTTGCTGTATTCCTGTAATCTTGTGCTGTGTTTGGCAACACTACCTTTTTCCCACTAGTGGAAAATGTGAGGTGGGGAGGTTTGTTGTATAGCCACGAGGTTAATAATGCCCCGTATTCCCATTTTCCCAGTGGAAATGCAGAGGCACTGGTGGGAGGAAGGCCTCACTCCTGCCTCAGCTACAATAAGAAATAGGAACGATACCAAATGCCTGAAAAGATGCAGGGAAACCAGGTCGCCCATATGCATTACTAAGAATAGTGAAATGGTAGCCTGGGAATAGTTTGGCAGTTTCTTAGGAAATTAAACATATTACCATGAAATTGCACTCCTGGGCATTTGCCCCGGAAAAAAAAAAGAATATTCTGTTCACACAAAAACAAGTACGAGAATGTTCAGAGCGGCTTCCATTGTATTAGCCAAAAATGAGAAATGACCCAGATGTCCTTCAGTGGGTGACTTGTAAACAACTGTGTTCTTTCTGGACCATGGGGTACTAACTAATTAAAAAGGAACAGATTACTGGTAAAAGCAACAATTTGGCTGGATCTCAGGGGCGTTGTGCAGAGGGAAGAGAAAAAAGCAACTCTCGAAAATTTACATGCTGTGCGATTCCATTTAGATGCCATTCTCAAAATGATAAAAATTGTAGAGATGGAGACCAGATGTGCAGCTGCCGGGGATGAGGATGGGAGAGAGTGAAGGGGTGGGTGTGGCGGGAGGGGTGGCGGGAGGGAGAGCATCGCGGTGCTGGGGCAGTTCTGTGTCTTGATTGCCATGGTGGTTAATGAATCCACGGGTGCTCAAATGACACACAGTACACCAATGTCAAGTTCATGGTTTTGGAACTGTACTGTAATTACGGAAGACGCACCACTGGGGGAAACTGAATGAAGCGTACACAGGACCTCCCAGTACTGTCTTTGCAACTACTGTGAATTCATAATTATGTCAAAATGAAAAGTTAAGGAAAAAAATAATCCTTGGGAGGATGAGAGGCCTGGGCTCCAGGCTCACGATGTGTCACGGTCACTGTCATAGCTCCTGCCACTGTCACAACCACCATCACAGAGCTGGTGACCGAAAATAGCTGAGAGGTACAAGATGTCCTCCGCCTCACTCCTTCCAGCTGACCCTTGAGTGCACCCAAATCATGGAATCTAATTTGTGTCTGGAGCCCAGCTGGGCCGCAAGGGAGCCTGGGTAGTGGCAGGTGCAGCTTTCCTCCCTGGGTCCTGCAGGAAGCCTTCATAGGGTAGGTGAGCGGAAGTCGGACGACCCTGCCCCAATCCCACATCCACCCTGTCACCCACCAGGACTAGACACGTCTTTGTGGGATGACAGAGCTTCCAGGTGTGAAGGCAGAGAAGGAATGCCTCTAGTCCTTCCCAGCATGAGAGTCCGCGAGGTGCCCGGGGTCCCACCGGCCCTGCCTGTGTTTTCCACAAAGGCAGCCGCCACAAGAACAAGGCAGTCGGGTGCGCGGGAAGCAGTCACTGCTGGATCTGCCTTACACATTAGCCTCCAGGGTCATGCTCAGTGTCCCTCCCCCAGACACATGGAGGGGAGGCCCTTGCTGCCTGGTGTGATGCAGGGTCTGTAGAAATGATCCTCCACTGGGGAGACTGACACACAAGGAACTTGACAAAAATCCATATTCTCACACCCATCAGCTTGAAATGAATTACTTCACTCATCTTGTCTCTTGGGCCTCCCACCGGCAGGTGCCCTTGACCTGTACTTCCTCCACAGCCTGCACTGGGAACCCTCCAGAGATCACCATGCCTCTGCCTGCCCTCTGGGGTGGGGTGTGCTGCTCCTGACAGCCGCCCCTCAGAAAGCCAGATGCTCCTGAGAAATCCTCCAGTTGGAGCTAAGTTGTGCCATGGAACTGTAGACACTAACAGAAGGAGCGTTCCTCAGATCATACCTCATGTGGGCTGCCTTCCCTACTGACAAGCCTGGTTCACCCTGGAGGCCCAGCGCCTCCCAGGCCCCCTGCAATCCTGTGATCAAAACCCACCACCTCTGCGCTCGATTTCCAGGGCTTCCGTGTCTGTGTTTCCTGGCTGGGTGCTGCCTCCTACCCCCTGAGGCCTCCCCCAGTGGACCCTAGCCCATCGCCCGCCATGTCCCCAGACTGACTCATGACTCCCCATGCTATTTTCCTACTGAACTCAGCCTCTGCTGTTGTGTGAGCTGCATGGAATCTGACCTTCTACCTCAAGATGCCTTCTGCTCTGGTCTGCTTCCTTGGGGGTTCAGTGACTCCTCTCCTCGGACAATGTCAGGGGTGGCAGAGGTCACCCCACCTCTTGCCCCAAAGGCCTCCAGCCCCTATAATACCCCAATGCCCTGCCAGACCCCACTCCCCAAAAAGGCATCCCCTGAGTCGTGCTAACCAGAACCCCAGGCGGCCCAGGAGCAGCAGTGCGGGAAGTGTCTTGCCTGAGCTGGTGGGTGAGCCTCAGAGGTTCGGGGGGCCCCGCCCACACATCTGAAGGCCCTGGCTGAGGGGGAACCCTCTTGAAATATTCGTAGAGGTCTCGCCTGCCTCATCTCCTTGTGCTGCCCCCCACACCCTCAGGCAGAGCTCTTGTGAGCCCCTCTTGCCCACATGCTGCCCCCAATCTTCCTATATCCTCAGCCATGGGGACCTTGCTCACCCAGCAGAACACCAGGACACATGCTTGATGGCCCGACGACATTATCTCCAAACATCTGGGACACGTGGCCACCACACCGTGCCGCACACGTGGACTCTTTGCAAATTCTATATTCTGTGTGGAACATCTGAACAAGTGAATGAATGAAGAAGGAAGGATGCTATAGTGGGGGAGGGGGAAGGGGCTCTGGAGTAAAGGGGCCTGGGTTCAAATCCCAGCTCCACTAGTTACCTGCTCTGTGACCTTGGGCAAGTGACTCAACCTCTCTGGGCCTCTGTTTCCTGTCCAATTGAATAGGAGCAGTAATGCCCTCCTCCTGGAATTACTCCAAAGGTTTGCAATGAGGAACACAGTAAAGCTTGAGGCACAGTGTAGGCCACCTTCTGTATTCACCTCATGCCAGGTGGTGCTCCCCAGGATCAGGGCAGCTGTGCAGCCTCGGGCAATGCCCTCCCTCCCCAGCTGACATCCTTTACCTGTAGAGTGACAATCGTGCAGTTGGCTTGTCATAAGACATTTGCGAAATCACCTGTAGAAGCCCTCAGCGCCATGCCTGGTTTGTAATAAGTTATTACAGGTCTGGAATTCCATAGCCAAGCCCTGGATGCCAGGAGTCATTCCGAATTCTGGATTTTTCAGCTATAGAGAGGTAACATAGTGTCTATTTGTGTTTTATGCTACACTCTCGGTGGCGTCTGAGGTTACAGAACACGATAACCAAGCACATTCGTATTTCTGCGGTATAGGAAGAGTGTATGAATATTCAAGCTGAGCGGGACATGAGTTTTGGCCCTGGACATAGGAAAAGGATTTTGATTTTCAGGGCTTGGGAATCCCCAAGGAATTGAGAATTGCATCTAGAGAGCTGTGAACCTCTGTTACTATCACCAGCCGCTCCCCTTTGGAAACACTATCATTCTCCTTGGAGCAGCCCTTCTGGAATGAAGTACAAAGAAACAGGGTCGGGCCTGGAGTGAGGTGAGTCGCACCATGGTGGCTGGCGACTGGGATGGCCTTACCAGACCCTGTGGCCGGCCGTTTTCTCAAGGACTGGTGTGCAGGTGAGCAGACCTCCCACGCCGCAGACCCCTCATGGCTCTTGCCTCCCGAAGCCTTAGCGGTTGCTTTGCTGGGCACATCCTTCTTATTCCAGAGGCAATGGCTGGGGGAGGCAGAGGGGCATGTGGGACCCCCTGCGGCTTTGGAAAGTTTGGAAAGTTCTTTGGAAAGGATGCAAAGTGGCTGAAGCCTCAGGTTCACAGGAAAGTTACAGTTCAGAGACTGAACCGACATTAAGGAGCAAAGAGCAATGGTTAGGGAGCCTGATGCCTGTGACCATGCTTGGCCCAGGGGTCGAAGTGTGCAGCTTCATATTCCAGGCAGTCGGCCCCGCCTCATCAGCAGCTCTGAATCCAAAAGGACGAAAAGAGAAGCTGTCAGAGTGATCGGGCAGGGGAGAGGGAGCCCTTTCATGATAATTATGGGCTCAAGACAAGTCCTGCCTGGGCTCAAATTCTGGCCCTTCCAACTCCGAGCTGGGTACCCTTGAACAAATTCCTTAACCCTTCTGTGCCTCATCTGTACAGCGGAGATGCTAATAATCACACGTATCCATCAGCAAACCATAGTCACAGTGCCTGGTACATAGTCATTGCCCAGGAAATGTTACTAGTCATTACGGCTGGTGCCCAATAAACCTTTGTCATTTGCCAGCCGTGAAGTGGCCCCAGCCAGATCTGAACCCAGAGCTCCCTCGTTCAAGTCCAGCCTCTGAAAATCAAAAGAGAAAAAAAATCTTAAGGGTGCCTACATTTCAAAAGGTCTTCAGAGGTGGAAGGGTGGGAGGGTAGGGCTACCCATGGAGGAACAGCACCGCGAGAGACCTGCGCCCCCGGCCAGAGCCACTCTTGGCCAAGAAGCAGCCCAGGAGGTGTGAGGCCCAGCCCTGGAGTTCTGAGGAGGCAGGCAGAACTGGGCTTGGAGGCTCCCCCCGCCCTCTACCACCCCTGCGCGAGGAAGAGGCCCATGCTGAGGGCTGCGCTGGAGACCAGTCTCTGCTGAGTGAGCTGAGCAGAGCGCTGGGCCCTGTGTCCCTGCTGTGCGCTGGGTGGTTGATGTGCGCTGGGCAAGCCGGGCAGGGCCACACACTGTTTATACGTCTGCCTTTCTGTGCTGAGCACACCTATTCACATGAGGACATAGAAGGGCTTGCTGGCAGCTTTGGGCCTTGCTTACTGACAAGCTTCGGGCTCGGTGTCTTCAGAAGGAAACTTCACACGCACACACACACATGCGCGCATGTGTCCACCCTCCATATGCGTGTGGGGGGCACAATTTTTTTTTTAAAGATTTTATTTATTTATTTGACAGAGATCACAAGTAGGCAGAGAGGCAGGCAGAGAGAGAGAGGAGGAAGCAGGCTCCCCGCAGAGCAGAGAGCCCGATGCGGGGCTCGATCCCAGCACCCTGGGACCATGACCCAAGCCGAAGGCAGAGGCTTCAACCCACTGAGCCATCCAGGCGCCCCTGGGGGGCACAATTTTATAGTATCTGGAGCAGTTCTTAGAACATTCTTGAACATATTTATTGGTGCAAGAGAGTAAACAGCCAGAGCTGAAAAGGCTGAAAGGAGGGCAGTAAGATGGAAACCCCACCCACCCACCACCACCTTCACCGTCCTGAGCAGGTGGGACATCTGGGACACCCACGGTATCCTATGGTTTCTTCAGGCTTTTCCAATTTGTCTTCAGGTTGGAGGAACCCCAGAGAATGTGGCCACGAGGATGGAAGCTCATCCGGTCAGGGGGTGCTGCACCGCCAGCGGGACAAGAGCCTTGCCTGGGCAGTGGGGGAGCTCACGGGGCCTCGTCCTTGAAGAGCGTCAGGTTATGTTTCCAGATGTGCTCCAGCAGCACCTGGCCTCGCCGCTCCAGGGTCTGGAGCACCTGCTTCAGCCCCTGCCTCCCGCCCTGACTCTCCCAGAACACGGGGTCCATCCGCAGGGACAGGAGCAGCAGCTTCTGCAGACACCCTGAGGCAAGAACCTGCATGGCCGACTCAGGAAACCTGGAGGCAGGTCCCCGGGCAGGACAGAAGGGAAAAGCAAAAGTGATCTCAGAAAATGTCCGGGACCGGTGAAACCAGATGGCCAGGAATTGCAGGGCTGGCCAGCCTGGCACAGGTGTCCTGCAGAATGCCTGGGGTCCGCCTGCTGACTCATCCTCAGAGAACTCTCCTACCAACTCTGCTGTGAAAACAGGCAGGGGACGGGGCTTCTGGATGAGTCTCCCATCCCACAGAGAAGCTGGGGAAACCAGCTCTGCTATCCCAGGTGAATGCCAGCTGCTGTGCTTGGCAAGTGCCAGGAGAAGCCCGAAGAAGGCTGAGCCACCTGCAGTGAGTGAGCAGGGAAGGCGGGCTCCCCAGGCTGGCTCGTCCTCTGGGACAAGGAGGCCCTCTGGATACAGGGGTGCCTGCTGACTGTGTCCTCCCAGCTCCCCACCTCCTCCCAGGGCTCAGATCCAGCAGCTTTTGTCTAATAGGCTCCAGACTGCTCAGGACCATGGGTCAAGGTCCCACAGTCCACAACAGGGCTATTGGGCCTCTGTCTCCAAACTTCCATCCAATCCCGCTGACCCTCACCCAGTGATGCCCTCCAACAGCCGGAAGTTCAGCTTGTCCTTGGGATGCTGAAGGTTGCCAGCATTATCGATGTAGACCAGATGGGATGGATCACTGCTTCGGACCTCAGGAAAGAAGACGGACAGGGACAGGGGTGGGTGAGGTTGCAGCCTAGCTGGTACCCATGGCTTCTGTCAGTGTTAAGGAGCTTGGGGGCCCCTAAGCTGACAATCCCACAATGCTCCCTGCCACCTGCTCGAAAGGTTCCCCTGAGCTGAGCTGTAATCTTACTTTATGGTAGTGCTGTGCTCAGTGCTTCCAGGCACCATCTCAGTGAACCCTCCCAGCAACCTTAGAAGGGAGCCTTTAGCATCAGCTCCATTTTACAGAATCAGGGGCACAGAGAAGTTAAGTAATTTGCACACAGTCACACAGATAATAAGTAGCTGGTTAGGTCCAACCTGGACCAGTAGTGCGAAGACACACCATGAGAAACTGCAAGGCAGAGGGACTGATTCCTGCTCTGGTGGCTGAGGGGGTGAGGAGCATGGGTGAGAACCAGCAGGTGCAGAGGGAGCCCACCATCAGGTTGTGGCTTCAGGGCATATTGCGTATGCGCATGCTCACACACCCTCACCCATTCTGGGCCACTGGTGGCTGCTCTGCGTCTATGTGTTCCACTGAGTGTCACCAAGAACGCACACATCTTCCAGCCTTGGGTGTCATACTCTATCTATCCCCAGACAAGAGTTTAGCAACTCCTAATCCCTTTGAAAACTAAAACCAGCAAAAGGGAATACCTTAGCACTTTAAAAATATGGTGTGGCTGGGAATGAGAGGCCCGGTCTTCCCTTCTCCTACCCCCATCTGCCCCATTCCTAGACATTCTCCAGGATTCCATGGTATTTTCCCATAATTCTCCCCATCACCCTCAGCTTAAGTTATGAACTTTTGCCTCCAGGACCCTAGCTTTCCCTCTATCTGTCTCTTCCCCCTCATCCCTCTCTATACATCAGGGATCATCTATTTTTTGAAGCCTGATGACTCCTTCCTCCAAAATCTGCTGTCCTAGGGGATCTGTGAAATGGCTGCCCCCTCAGAGTGAATGATAGTTATAAAAGCCTTACCTCTCCCCCAGTGAGTGCCTTTTACCAGAGGAGAGGGGAATGGGCTCTAGGGACAGGAGTTGGAGATTTCCTACGACCCAGCGGTTTCATGAGGCAGCCCCAGCCTCTGGGCTGGTGTGGCCTGCCTGATGCTCAGCCCAGACACCGTGCTGCCAGCTACCCTCCACAAACAACTGGCCAGGGGAAGACATCGAGGACATTAGGGTCACTGGGGGAGAAGATAGAGTAGCTCTTCCTGAAGGTGGCCCCTTGCTCCTTGGGCAGAAGTGGCTGCTCTTCCATTCCTGATGGCCTTGGCACTTGTCTCTGGTGGCCACTTCCCACCCTGGGCTCTACTTTTCACAGGAGGCAGTCCAGGGTTCCTCAGATTGTCACGAGCCTGTGAGCTATAGGCTGGAGGAGAGAGCCCTGTCACTGCCACTGCCCAGCCCTGCGGCCTTGGCAACTGCCCTCCCTGTTCCATGCCACAGTTCCTACATTGGCTGGGATGGTGGGGTGGTCCCACCTCAACCATATCAGCAAAGGCCCACTGGGGTCAGTTTTATGTATGGTGGCTTCCCAGAAACATTGTTCAGACAAAGGTTCCTGCTGCTGAAAAGAACAGGGTTGGGAACATCCCGTGTCATGCAATCTCCGCAACTCCGGAGCCGCATCTTCCGAAGGAGACAGGAAGACGGGAGTCTGGGTGACAGGGGACGTACCAGGATGTGGACCAGCCGCAGCTCCTCCGGGTTCCGGCATTTCTCTCGGAGCCTCTCTTCCACGCAGGGGTCTGACGGCTCGGGCTGGAAGCCGCAGCAGTAGCGGTCTAGGCGGTCGTGCACCTGCGAGGACACCCAGCCTGTGAGGGGTACGGCTCAGGGTCTGCCTGCCCCGGGGGACCTCATGCTGGGGGCAGTCCTTGGTGGCCGGTATTGCCGGTCAGCCCATTGCTAGCCCCTGGCCAGAGAGGGAGCTTCTGCTCTGCTCCTCCAGCCAGCTCACCCTGCATCCCAGGAGCTGCTGGCTCACACCTCAGGCCAGCATGGCTTTCCACCGAACTCTGGCCTCCCAGAGGCTGGGTCTACTGGGCCCAGTGTTGGCTACTGGGCCTCCCAGTACTGACCATCCGTGTACTGGGGGAAATCCACATGGGACTCCACTCCTTGTTTAAACAGCCAGTGCTGCAGCAGGGGTCTCTCCCTTCCTCAGAGCTAAACGTGCTTTAATGACCATCTAGACAGCTCCGGAGTGGACACCTCTCTCACCCTGTGGGGAGGCCGGAATCAAAATCAAGGGGGGAGGAGGGCATTCCCCTCACAGGCTTGGTTTCCACTGGATGCCTCGAGTGGGAATTCTCAAGTGTGATGTGGGGTCAATTCTGAGGAGCTCTGCCTCCCACCCCCTACGTACACACGTGTAGATGACATTTCAGAGTGTCATAGGATTCTCATAATAATATATCCCACTCACCTGCTTCCAGGAGCTTTCTTCAGAAGAAAGGAGTTGCAGGCTGCAAGTCAGGAATTAAACAGAAACAGGGATCTGCCCCCGCCCTGACCTACTTGAGGAAGTTATCTGCGGTGGGCAGCAAACGCAAAGAGGTCCAGAACGGAGAGGCCTAAAAACAGAAGTGGCAGAGTCCTCTTGGGTGGGAGAAGGAGGGTCTTGCTGTAGGGAGAGAGACAGGAAAGGGGGAGGTGGTGTGGAAAAGGTTGGGATGTGCTACGAAGTGGATGAGAGAGAGGGTGAGATTGGGGACAGCAGGGAGTGCCTGTCACAGGGTGGGTGAACTAGAGGAGATGCACCTTTTTTCCTCATAGGGAGGAAATTTGGTTTGATACAATACCTTGAGGAGTGCTAATGACAGAAGGTGAGATCTCCAGAGGTCTGGGTGTGGGAGGACTTGCTTTGCTTGGGGCAAGAGGAAAAATCCATTTGTTGCTGCGGGAGGGGGAGGAGAGAGAGGAGAGGAAGAGAGAAGTGAAGCAGGGAGCAGCAGGAGGCTGAGGATGTGAGATGTGCCCTCCCTGACCCCTCCTCCCAGCCAAGTGGCCACCCTTGTGAAATGCTTACTGGCCTTGTGGGAAGGGTGAGCTCTAAGTTCAGGTCTCGTGTGGGGTAAATCAAGGAAGGCGAAGCAGCAGTCAGCTGCCTGGGATTTGCCCAAATCCTAGGAAGGTCTACCAGATCCTCCTGGGTTGTGGGGCCCTCGGTTTGAGTGATCTTAAGTGCCTGGTGGTGTCAAGGTCATAGGAGAGGGAGGACTCCGGGACCCCCCAAGGAGGATGATGAATCACACAGGAGCTAACTCTCAGGATGCGAAGGAAATGAAATGCAGTTCCTGAGAGAGCCTGGTGTATGGAAGACCCAGCAGGGAGACCTAGATCCCACCTTTGCAGAATGGCTGGTATAGTGCAGGAAGCCCGGGAACACCCCTGGAGAGGCAGGTGCCAGCCTGGGAATCTAGAAATCAGCTCCAGGTAACGTACTCTGGTTGGGGCAACTGTCCAGGCCAAGGGCACAGAGGGGACAGAGTCAGGGTGGAGGTGAGTGAGAGTCAGGGAGAGGGAAGCAGGAAGCCAGATGGCAGCAAGCGGGTGATGAACCCCACAGACAGAAAGGGTTTGCTTCCTCTCTCGGTCCTCGGGAACCTTCTGTGATTCTGCTCTACCACATGGTTCAGCTCTTGGGGGAATCCGGGGCACCTCCCTCCCCCGTGGTGGTGGTGACGGTGCAGGACAGTCACAGGTTTACAGCAAATGCAGGGGCCATTTTAATCTGTTATAGCAATGACAGGGTCTCCCTCTGAGATGATGATGATGTGCTCTAATAAGAAACATATTTGGTCATGGTCCCCTGATCCTGGCACAGAGCTCCTAAAACCTTTGGAATTTCCCGAGAGATTCATAATGAGCCCCTTTGAGCACATCTGTGTTTATGCTGATGAGATGATGCAGGGGAGCCCCAGATAACTTCAGAACGGGTGCTGGTCACTGGAAAGACAAGTTAAGAGAGGATAGGAACCTTTAGCTGGATACTCCAACCCCCAGGAAGAGTAGGAGAGCTGGAGATGGGGTTATAAAAACTCGAACAATGAGATTTGGAGCACTTCCAACCACTTCCGGGTTGGAAGTGCTCCATGAGTCAGGAGGGTGGCCCATCCCAGCTCCACAGGGACATAAAGCTCCTGGGCATGGGACTCTTCTGGACCTCACCCAATATACCTCTTCATCAGGACATTCATTTGTATCCTTTATAATAAACCTGTGAACATAAGTAAAATGTTTTCCTGAGCTCTGTTGAGCCATTCTATCAAACTATCCAACTTGGGGCAGGGGGCAGTCATGAGAACCCTTGGTTTATAGCCAGTTGGTCAGAAGTGTGGGTAGCCCAGGAATCTGACTGGGATCTGAAGTGGGACAGCCTTGTAGGACTGAGCCTGTTAGCTTGTCTGGGATCTGACACACACCAGGTGGGCAGTGTCAGAATTGAATTGCATTGTGGGACACCAGTTGGTGGTGGAGAATTGGTGTCAAAACAAAATATTGTTCCGGAGACCACCACCATGAAAACCACCATCCATCCCCAGCTCCTCCACTCCTCACTGCAGCTGTGCAAGGGAGACGCTATGAGCCCATTTTACATATGGGGACACTGACCCCGGACATACCCAAGGTCATAAATGTAAGTCATGTAGCTAGGATTTGAGCCAAGATCTGCCTGGCTCGAAGGCCAGCTCTCGGCGTTATCCTGCCCTGCCTCCCTGAAGATCAGGAATGGGGAGCTGGTTACAGAGGTCAAATGAGGTCTCCATCATTACTCATGAGATTAATTAATTTGGTCTCACCCTTGCTAATTAAGGCTAAAGAAGAGCTTTCAAAACTATGAAGGAGGAAGGGGAAGAATGAGAAGACACAGAGCTTGTCATCCTCCATGACAGCAACTGAGACAGCCGCGGGCATGGTGGAGTTTGGACGGCCCATGTCTCTCTTCTGTGATTACCGGGGTGACCAACCCGGGCCAGCACTACCCTCCTGCCTCCCTCTGCCCACTGGCACAGCCATCCCTCTCCACAAATGGGGCAGAGGGGGTATGGTCTGTCACCTCCGGGAGGCAGTACTCCTCAAAGCTACCCCCAAGTCCACTCAGCCCAGCTCAGTGCGGGCCAGTCAAAGGTCTTCCTTCGTTTCCATATCCCTTGGCAGGAAAACTGACGTATGTTCTGAAGAAATACAAAAATACAAAATTGACCTCCTCCGACACAAACAAGAACATAACTATGGTTCAATCAATGTCATAAAACTAGACGTCCAGGAATGAGAGCGTTAAAGTCCCAACTGCTGTCTCAAAGCATGTTCTGTTCTGCAATAGTTCAGCATGGAGAAGTCACACGTTGGGGCCTAGACCAATCACCCAAACAGGCTGAGGGCAATTCTGTGAGGCCCCATTAGGGAGTATTTCTAGGGGCGGTGGGCCAAAGACACCCATAGGCGCTGCTCAGAGGACTGGTCCAGTCTGTCTAGGGTGGCATGAAGTGAGCCCATTAACAAGACCCCTGACATGGGCCGTAACTGCTTTGGCTGCCTGGGCTTTGGATAACGACAGCCACAAATCACAGAAAAATTTAATTCAAAATGGTTTTAACCATAAGGAAAATTAAGATTTGTCTGTGGCAGCGATCAGCCCCAAGATCGGGCAGGCTAGAGATACAGCTGCTCCTTATTGTCATGGTCAGGACTCTTTCTGCTCTTCACTCCCCACTCCTGAGGTTAACATCGCAGTGTTGTCCCTGGAAGCCTGCAGGTGGCCGCTGTGGGCATGTGCTTCCTTGTTCATGTCCAGAGAGGAGGAGAGGACAAATGAGAGAAACAGAGACAGAGAGACAGACAGAAGGGAAAGGAACCTTTCCTCCAACAACCTTCCCTTTAACTTGACTGGACCAAATTGGGTCACACACATCCTTGGACCAAGGGTGGCCAGTGGAAGATAGCGATGTACTGATCCCCAGACCCAGGAATGGGCAGAAGGTGAATCACATCAGGGCTCTGTGTGAAAGTCTACTTTAGCTGCAGTGTCCTTACTCAGGCTACTAGTGAAAGCATTGACCAGGACAGGGCTGAGGACAGAGCCCTGCAGCTTGCCTCCAGACCACCCCACCTCCCAGGTGGCTTTAAAGCCACTTGAAGCCTATATCATGTTCCCGTCTGCTATGTCCTCGAAGGTATGAACTGAGGAAGTTATTTACCCTCGATACTTCTCAGTTTTCTCATCAACAAAATGGGGTAGCGATACTCCCCTCCCATGGGCCTACCTGAGGCTCACATCCGATAATGATACCTGTGAGGCAGGGGGTGGTTGTTTTTTTTTTTTTTTTAATTTTTTAATTTATTTGTTAGAGAGAGAGAGTGAGCGAGCACAGGCAGACAGAGTGGCAAGCAGAGGCAGAGGGAGAAGCAGGCTCCCTGCCGATCAAGGAGCCCGATGTGGGACTCGATCCCAGGACGCTGGGATCATGACCTGAGCCGAAGGCAGCCGCTTAACCAACTGAGCCACCCAGGCGTCCCTGGTTTTTTTTTTTTTTAAGATTTTATTTATTTATTTGATTTGATTTAAAGACATTATTTATTTGACAGGCAGAGACCACAAGTAGGTAGAGAGGTAGGCAGAGAGAGAGGAAGTGAAGTAGGCTCCCCGCTGAGCAGAGAGCCCGATTTGGGACTCAATCCCAGGACCAGGATCATGACCTGAGCCGAAGGCAGAGGCTTTAACCCACTGAGCCACCCAGGCGCCCCCAGGGGGTGGTTGTTGAGGAAGAACCTTCTGTTGTGTCTGTCCTGGGAGCGACAGGCCCAAAGACCTCCAGGAATCTCATCGGTCTCCCCCCCACCCCCACCCTCCCGCCACAGGAACCAGGAAGCCCCGGCTTCACCCAGTGCTACAGGCCAGAGAACCAGAGTCTGAAATAAATTAAGTTACAACAGGCTAGCCACGCTCTTGTGGGTACATCCAGTTTCTGGACCGATCTGTCCAACACACACCACCTGCTGGGTTCTCTTTGGCTGGGAGGGTAAAGGCCAGGGCAGTTCTGGCAGGACTGATACGGTAACTGCTCTGGATTTCATATTATGCCTGATGCCCAGCCAGCCAAGCCCCCTTCCTCCCCCCAAGTCCTTCCCAGCCCCGTCTCCGGGCCATTCTGTGCAGATCTCAATTTATGGCATTTCCAGAGGAAGCCACAAGGAATATGGGCGCATCCAATATTCCTGGCTTCTCAACCCAGTACCCATCTGAATGTTTAACAGAAAGGGCCTGGCCAGGCCCGGCTGCCAGTTCGATTATTTTGCCATATCGTCTGGTTATTTTTTTTTCCACCAAAGAGAAATTCAATTTCAGTAGCAGTGGGCTAGCAGCCAAATGGGACCAAGATTAAGTTTCAATCCCACATTCCTTCAGGATTTGATTTTTCCCCCCGTTTTTGAAAAAATGAGCAGTTACCAAGAAAAAATGATAAACCTTTGCAGTGTTGCCTTTCTGACCCACCCAGCAACGTTGCATGCCCATGATGGGGACTGAAGTCTGTTCACATTTACTTAAGCTATTGTAAAGCTCACTCGGTGCTTTCCACGCGACAACCTGTTTACTCCCTCCCAGTAGCCAAGGGGTAAATGCCATTATTATCCCCACTTCAAAGATGTGGAAACTGAGTCCCAGAAATGTGCTGAAGTTCTCACGGCAAGGAAGTGGAGGTGCCGGGTCTCGAACCTGAACAGTCGCTCTGACCGGTAAGGGGGGATGGGGTCTATCCCTACGTGCTTTGTAGCAGCAGAGCTTCCAAGTTCCCTTCTGGCAAAGATGAAGACATGATTTGGTCTTGTCCCCAGCACCCACACTTGTTTTCACAACCAGAGCCTTCGCTGAGGTTTTTCTGAGTGAAAGAATGAGTGAATGACATGAGTGGCTGGCTGACAGCACGGGGACTGTGATCACTTAAAGTCTACCTCTCTGGCCAAGATGCCAACCCTGGAAGTATCCGAGGGGAGGCCTGGCTTTGTGGCCCCTGCACAGGACATCTGGGTGAGACAAGACACTGCAGTCTGCCAACAAGGGACAGCAGGTCCACCTGTGGGAGAGGAGAGGTCTGGGGGAGCCAACACAAGGCAGGAAAGGTGGCCAGAGTCCCCTAACCAACCCATCAGGCTCCTGGGCCAAGTTCCTCAGCCAGTGCCTGATCTGGATCTGGTGGATTCTAGCAGGACCACTTGCTGTCCCTGGCGGCCCATGCCCCCTGTTCAGGGACCTTCTTCCCAGCTGGGAGTAGTGACAAGCCTGGGTCTTTCTGGGTGGAAAGGGTGGCTCTTGGCAGGGCCGACTACCTGCCTGGTGATCAGATTGCCACCAGGTGGCAGCATCTCTTTCCACAGAGGGCAAAGATCTGGTCCCACCCTGACCAACTGGCAGAGAATTCTTGAGGCTTCTTTGGGGAGGTCAGAGTGGAAGAGGAGTGGGTTAATGGGTATTGCTCCCACTTCCTCTGAGGACTCACCTTGGAGTGTTCCCCATGTGTCCTGACAAAGGGCAATCATTCCTGGAAGCTTTGGGAAGGAACATCTGGGCGCTGCATCTCTCCCAAGCCTGAGGCCAGAGGTTGTGGCCCCCACTTGGGATGTGGGTGAACAGACTGGCTAACAGGCTTTGAGGAGATGCACTGAGAAGAACTAGATCTTGTCTAAAAAAACACCTGTAGATTGGTCTAAAATTTTAACAGCAACACAAACACCACAACCATGAAAAGATAAATCCACCACAGCAAAAAAAGTTTCCAACCGAGAAAGCTAGGGTGAGTCACCATTAGGAACACCTTCCACAAGAGTTCTCACATAATAGAGTTGTCCTCACATCAGAAGGGAAATGCTGTGACCTCTTCCATGGATACTCGGAAGACATTTGTTAACATTTTGCATCCATTCCTGACAAGAGAAATTCTTAATAAAGCAAGAATAATGAATGGTTCATTATATCTTCAGTCAAAAACTACTATGATGTTTAATGGTGAAACAGCAGAAACTGTCCCAAATCTGTAGCAACAGCTCATGTCCCTCAGGCCATTAATATTTCCCAATCACCCTGGAGCCACCGGCAAATGTAATGAGGCGAGAGGCAATGAGAAGACCAAGGGCATTCATTACAGATGAAATGCTGGGATACTTGGAAAACCCAGAGGTTTAACTGAGCAGCTGTTAGAAGCCACGTTAATACACAGAAATAATAGCCTTCACGCAGCCTGGAGGCTACTGGCCAGAACATCTAATGGAAGAAAAGATCCCATTTTCAGTGGCCACAGGAAGATGAACTCCCTGCGAATAACCCCACATGAACAGAAGACATCTAGATGCTTCTGAGGAACATGAATAAAGGGAGAGACATAGCTGCTGGAGAACGTCATTGAAAAGACATGACTGCTTGTTGACCTGAGAGCTGGACCTGGGCACTCGGAAGCCTCTTGCCCCCTCCCCGGTCCTCCTGGGAATGTGGGTTCCCCTTGCCTTTCCTACTCCCAGAGGCTGCTCTGAGGACGTGGCCTTGAGATGCTGATGTGGTGTTGAGAACACCTGCATGGTGTACATGACTGAACCCGGTTGAGGCCTTTCTATAAACTTCTGAGGTTTGGTAAGTGGGCATGGAGATCCTCTGCCTGCCTGCTGCTAAAGACAAGCCTGGTATATAAGTTCTCTTTGTTGATTACACCTACCACCTGCCAAGCTGGAGTGGTCTGCCTCTTTGGTCTCTCACTGCCCTCCGAGTAGAGGAGCCATTTTCAGATTACACCTGGGAAGGTCCAGAGTGGGTTGTGAACCAACAATATCCACTTCTTGGCTAGAATGACTCTATATTTTAGGATGTAAATTCTCTCTACAGTCCACACAAATTTAATTTGATTCCAGTAAAATCCCAAAAGGACTTGGGAAGGAGAAGGAGTGAAAAGCTGACTCTAAATTTCTTATGAGAATAGTATGCAAGACTATCAGGAAAATTCTAAGAAAGAGCAATGAGGAAGACCAAGCCCTACTGGTTTGGTTATCAACATAAAATATGAAGCACAGCAACTAAAACTGTGATTCTGGCATAAAAATAGACAGAACCTTTACTGGGACAGAAAAGAGTCCAGAAATAGATCTACATACACATGGAAATTGGCTATATGGTAAAGGCAACATTTCAGATTGGGGAAAAGGTTGATTATTCAACAAATGTACTGAGACATTTGGGTTGCCATCTGAAAAAAAAAATCATTGTTTTGCATCTTATCTATTGCTCCAAAATAACTTCCAGATGGATCAAAGATAGATGAAAACACATGGGAGAGTTTTAAAAATAACCTTGAAGTGAGGATGGCCTTTTAAAATATATACTAACCTAGAAGTCATAAAAGAAAAGCTGGATAATTTTAACAACATAACATTTTCTACATTTCTGCATACAGGAAGACTATAAACAATGTTTAATGACAATGGAACCTGAAATATTACCATACAGTAAAATGAAAGACTAATTGCCTTCATCTATAAAAAGCTCTTGAAGTCATTAAGAGAAAGGCTGACAACCCAAAAGATAATGGGGCAAAGACTATGGACAAAGAAGAAAACAAGTTAAAAAAGTCCGAACAGAGACAGGACTAGGGTGGGGCTGAAGAAACAGGGAGGCACCCACAGTCCCAGTCATGCAGGATAGGCACTGTACCTCCTTAAAACGTTTGGACCCTAGGCTCATAATTCATTTTATACTGCTGCATTGCAAATAAACAGGGGCTTAGTGGCTTCAAAGAACCCACTTATTATGTCACAGTTTCTGTGGGTCAGGAGTCCACCACATGTTCGCCAGTTTCTCCACTCAGGGTCTCAACAGGTTGAACTCCAAGGTGTTGGCCAGGTGCCGTGTCTCATAGCACCCCGTAACTCAGGGTCATCCCCTAAGCTCGTTCAGGTTGTTGGCAAAGACCATTCCTTATGTTTGCAGGACTAGGTCCCGGGGATCTCAGGGTCCTCCTAGAGGACTTCCCTTTCATCAGGTAGATCATAGCATGGCTGTTTGTTTTCTGAAGCCAGCGGGACACTCTTTAGACACTTCATCTCTTTTGAAAGACTCCCCTGATTAGGTCAGGCCCATCCAGGATAATCTTCCCTTTGATCAACTCAAAGTTAAAGATCGGTAACCTAATCATTCAAGTGCTGGTCCATCCTATTCGCAGGTCTCACCCAAACTCAAGGGCAGGAGCTAATGCCAGCAGGGTGGGAACTCTGGGGATCATCTTAGAAGTCTGTCTCTCATACCTCATCCTGGTTGAGGTCCCGTTTTTAAATATATGTAAAGTTACTCAATGTCAGCCTTGTCTAGACAGATGTTTCCATCCTCTGTAGTTGGCTGCACCATCTGTGAAATGGGGTGGAATACAGCTCCCATCTCTTCACCTATTGTCAGACTTAAATGGGTTCATGTGTGTAGTTTGGGTCAGACATTGCCAGACAGCCTTAAGTGCTTCATGAGTGGCTACTCTGATATGTCACATCTCTGGTTGGAAGCCTGAAACATTGGCAGTCGGAACAGATCTGAGGTCCTTTCTGACAGAATACCTGATGTACCAGGAAGACTAAACCAGAGGAGATACACATGAACTGAAGCCACAGATTTGGACTCAACATAAGGAATGCACACAGGATCACAAATAACTGAAAACAGGCTCCTTGGGAAGGAAATGGGCCAGTCTCACCCAGAAGAGGCTTAATAAATACTTTTTCTAGATCCAGTTCGGTATGGCAAAGAGGGCAAGACCATGCACTCTGGGGCCAAATGGCACTGGACGAAACAAGGCTGTGACTGTGGGCAATTTCCTGAGCTCTTTTAAGTCTCAGTTTCCCCATCTGTAGATTGAAGCAATTTTCTTCCTCCAAGGGCTGTTATGCATTAACACAGGCAAAGTGCTGAAACAGTGGTCAAGGACATTGGCATCTGTCCTGGATGTATAAGTTAATTAACAGCCAGAAAGCAGGAGCATGACAAATGTGTCTTCTACCTCTATGATTCCATACAGACCCTATAAGAAAGACCTATAGAAAGCCTTGGGATTCTTTTCAGTCTAGAGGAAGAAGTGGTGTTTAAGGAAGCAAAACACAGTAACACCTAGACAGGAAATTATACAGAGACCCTGGAAGTTTATTCATCACCTATTCATTCATTCATTCATTCATTCATTCATTCAAGTGCTTATTTAGGAGACTGAGCCAAGAATTTGGCTCTGTGCTAGGTTCTGAGGCTGTGGTGACAAACAAAACAGAGACATATGATAAATACATGAACAAATAAATAAAATATTTATATACTGTGCTGGGAATCAGAAAGGGACTAGACAGGATGCCATGAAAGAGAAAGAGCATAACAATGAGGGGTCATCAGGCTTGCTGAAGCCTGGGGAGGAAGAGTCAGAAGCAAGTCCAAACCAGAGGCCTTGCACCAGAAGGAGCTTGCTGTGTTTAGAAACTGACCAAGGCCAGGTGCCAAGAGATGGGGCTGGGGACAGATCCTTCAAGGCCCTTGAAGAACCTGATCTTGAGGGCACTGAGAAGGCCTTACCTTGTTTTAATGGGGAACTGGGACACAATCTGATTTATGATCTTAGAAGTGTGCTCTCTGTCAATTATCATATGGTTTCACTTATTTGTGGAGCATAACAAATAACACAGAGGACATGGGGAGATGGAGAGGAAAAGGGAGTTGAGAGAAATTGGAAGGGGAGATGAACCATGAGAGACTATGGACTCTGAAAAACATTCTGAGGGTTTTGAAGGGGCGGAGGGTGGGAGGTTGGGGGAGCCAGGTAGTGGGTTTTATGGAGGGCACGTATTGCATGGAGCACTGGGTGTGGTGCATAAACAATAAATTCTGTTATACTGAAAAGAAATCAAATAAATTTAAAAAATTAAAAAAAAAAGAAGTGTGCTCTCTGCATCTGAACAATTCCGTGTGAACTTCAGAGCTCACCCTCCAACTTGCAGCTGGTCTGTCGCTTTGTCTGGGGCCCTTCTCCAAATTCCAGGGGACCCATACCTCCAGGAGTAGCCCTCAACCAAAGATTGATGGGATATTTGGCTATAAATACCTGAGTCCCTCACCTCTTGGTAGGCTAATTCTGAGCATGTATTTTATACCATTTCTCAGAAATTTTCCTGTGGAACTAAGCCCCAGTTACCCATGCCGTGACCTGCTTGATACCATGCTCTTTACCGGCTGCCTGCCCTGTCATCTCACTTTCCACCTCCCTTCCATGTTTTCTGAGATTGTCCCCCAGATAAAGGACCTCCCTGGAATCCTGGGCTCAGGGTCAGCGTGGGGGAAGACTTCTGCAAGGCGACTGGACTGGAGGGGACATAAGTGGAGGCAGGAAGACACATCGGAGGACTGTCGTGTTAGTCCGGGTAAGAAAAGATGATGACCTGGGTGATGATGATGGCAGGTGAGGCTTCCTGGGATCTCCACTCTTGGAGACATGTAGGCTCTTTGTAACGGAAGTTGTAGAAAGACTCTCATGAGCCCAAATTACCAACTCCCAGTCTTTCTGAATTCTCCACATCTCACACACTATCTAGCCAATCACGCACCCTCTAAGAGGAAGCGCAGTGTAAGGAAAGAGGCCCCTTTAAAAGAGAAAAAAATAGAAATGAGCCCACCTCCCCCAGCACTTCTTCTCCTCACTTGGGCCTCTGGGTCAAAGGCCCCCTTGGGTCCCAGGCACAACTCCTCTCAGGTTGGATTTGGCTCACAGTGAATGTGATGGTCATTAGCTCTTCCTGACCAGGGCCTGGTTGTGCCATCATCACCGGCCCAAGAGGAGAAGGCCTTTCTACATTTTACCAGAGTGAATACAACTCTGCTTGTAGCACCCCCGACCGGCCAACCTTGAGCCCCACCCAACGAACACTCTCCCACCCGTTTTGTCCACCTGAGTAGAACCAGCTTCTCACTGATCTGTTCAGAAGGGGTGAACTCTCTCTTGGTCCTCCTTCTTTGCATGATGCAGCCTGGAATTGGTGGGCTGCTACCTACTCACAACTAGTCCTTTTTCTCTCGTAGTCAAACAGCTGGTTAGCAGAGAGAAGGTCCCGGTCATACCGGCCTGCCAGAACTTGCTCTCGACTTACTCATTAGGAGTTTCAGATGCTGTGAGTGTCCTTCCCCCTAGTCCCCTGGGACCCACTCTTCCTGTAAGTACTGATGGCTTTCTAGGACAAGGGCGGCAGCTTTCTGCCATGGCCCCTTTCCGGCTGAGGGATCCGGTGTAGCTGGCCAGCACACAGGCCGGGCCCCAGGAGCCAGGAGGTCGATGTCCTCACGAGCTGTCTCAGCCACCAACAATTGGGAACTAGTGTGTAAATAACCCAGGTCTGGCCTTCACGTGAGACAACTTTGGTATGTGTTGTTCACACTCCCTCAATGGAAATAAAGAGCTGGTATCTTAAGACAGTTCTGGATAGGTTCTGAGTTCTGGATAGGTTTCTTAGCATTTCTGCAATCACTAATACGAGGTGTTAGATGGAGTTTACAGAGCATGGGGTATGATTTGTGGGAGTAAAAGGAATGCGGGTATGTGCAATGATTGTGTATTCTGTTGGGGAAATGGTATCTGTGATACACAAACACAAAAAAGCGAGTGTTTATATGGGATAACACCAAACCAACAAGCAAGCCTACCAGAGTGGGCAGTATACGGAGTTTGTACTCAGTTCCCAGTCAGAAGGCACCTCGGGTTCCTATGCTGGGAAGCCCACCTTTCTCTGACTTGCTAGTAGTGGCTTCTAGGAAGGCAGCCCCAGACAGACAGGGGTGTTGGACTTGACTGGTGTTCAGCAAACCAAGGAAGAGGTGGCACAAGACCAGTCAAGTAGCGTGTGACCACACACCCAACCTGTGTGTGCCTTGGCTACTGAGGTTTCCGTCCCCACGACAGGGCTTGGCAGCTGAGGAAGGGTCCACACAGCAACTCTGGGAGATGCACACAGGGATTCTGTGTGGAGCGGAAAACTGCGGTGTGCACATCAGGTGGACTGGGGCTTTGCAAGGGGGTGCCTCCAGTCTCAAGGCTGTGAGACACAGAGGGTGAGAGTGACCACTGTGAGTAATCAGGGCTCAGTCCTGGTAAGGGACTCTGCAAGACATGTGGCACGCACACAGCCACCCTCACCAGGGAGGTGGGGTTTTATACCCTGGCTCCCATCAGTCCTCTGAGGCTACTCCTAGAAGCAGACAAGCAGTCTGCCCTGTTTGCCCAGGACTATAGGTCCTGTGGTCTAAGAAACTTCTCCTTCCTAACCTGGATGTTTGGTCACACCACCTGGAAAGCATTAGCTCCCCAGCATCCAGCCTGTCACTTGTCACCCAGAGACACAGGTGCTGGCAATTAGAAGCTACCACACATTTAACAGTCAGACCCAAGGGGGTGAGGTCAAGGCATCCAGTCCCATTTTTGACGTAAGAAAAGTGAATCTCTGAGAGGTAAAGTAATCGGCTCATCCAGCAAGAAGGGGTCTGCGAGTGGGGGGGTTCGAGCCCAGCTCTGTCTGATGCCAAAGCCCATGGTGACCACGAGGCTACACATTCCTCTTTGTTCACAAAGCAGGCTTTGTGGACATAGGCTGGAGAAGCCAGAAGTACCTCAGGAGAGCAGCGAAGCCCATAGACTGGAAACAAACACCCACCGGCTGAGAGGTAGCATCCCTGGTTCCGGGGATGGGGTGGTAGGCAGATGTCAGAAAATAAGAGGTAGGGCCTATGCCCAAAAGGAGAGCAAGGCAGGCCCTGAAGCAGGCATCCCTCCTCAGCTCAGGCTGATCACTGCCATATGGAATAGACGCCCAATGTTACTAAACCATCCCATGTTTCAAAGGAAGCTGGATTTTTATGGGCAATCTCCAAAGTATTACATGATGTCTAAGAATTTTCTAAAAACACAAGGGGAACCAACCCTGGATGGACCAAATACAATGTATCAGCATGTGGCTACCCGAACCCTGTCCTGTGGCTCATCCACTCACCCTAGCCCGTGACTCTGAGGGCTCACATTGGTGTCTTTCCTCAGTAGGCATCCCTGGAGAGATGGGGGTGGGCTCAGTCTGCATTTAGCACACAAATCCACCTGTTGTGAGCTTTTTTCTTTTTTTGGTCTTAATTTTGGTTCTTTTTTTGGACACATTTCCGCACATGTGTCTCCACAGCTGACCAGCCCCATGCGACCAGCCCCAGCACAGCCCGGCTGTTCATCGTTGGTAAACTGCCAGTGCCTGTAGTCCTCACCGTTAACCCTATGCCCCGACCACCCGATCCTTCCCTAGAATCTCCAGAAACTCTGGGGTTAACTTCTGGTATGGCAGGGATCTCAGCTGACCTTGTGGGGCCAGAATTCTTTCTCATTCTTCCCCACCCCAGAATCGTCCCTTTATCTTCCTAGGTCTCTGCGTCTCCCCACAATTGCTTTCTTTTTTGAATTAGGTAATTGTCGTGAATGCTTGTTGATTCAAGGATATCATGTCATCAACAGGGATGTGCTGATAAATGTTTGACACCTAGGTCTCAGAAGTAGTGGGGAGTCCTGATTTGCAGCATTCACTGACAACCATGGTGGAAATACTCCCACCCTGGCCAATTTCAAGCCACCAACACGACTGAATATGGAGTTGACGGAAGACGAGCAGCAGCTCACCATTATATAATACTTACTATATAGATGCAAATAACTAAAAATACAGAGAGCAGTAAAATATAGTGAAATCATTAGGAATTAATGAGTTCTGAGTATTTATCACCTTTTTTCTAATATAACTAATTATATTATTAGTTGATATCATCTCACTTTTAATAATGCCTGTGTTTCTCAACCAGGTCACACAATTCCTGAAAATTCTGGCAATCGGCTCTTGGAAGCCCACATGAGCTGATTCCAGTACACCACTAGAAGGATAAACACAGAGGCAGAAAAATAACAAGAACAGGGGCTTGGTGGTCAAAAGACAAGGACTGCAGGGGGAGTCCCCCAGACCATCCTCAGGAGGGCAATTCCAGGGTCTCAATTCATCCCAAATCCCATTACCCACACCCCCCCAACCCACCGATTTCCACCCTCACCTTGCCCAGCCCCTCATACCTGTAGCAGGAAGTCGAAGAGCGCCAGGCGGGCCCACTCAGTGTGGTGGATGGGCAGGCAGGGGGCCTGGCTTGGCCAGCTACAGCCGTGTGCCAGGAAGGCCTGGTACTGCAGCCAGCCCAAGGACAGAGAGTTCTGGTCATCGTCTGGGTCCCCCAGGTGCTGCACATCCGGCGCCCACCAGATGACGGGCCTGGGGCTGCCATCCGTGTATCGGTAGGGCAGCAGGGAGCTGCGGAAGCTCCGGGCCACAGCAGGTAGGCTCCGGCGCAGCCCCAGCACCCGGTCCATGTGGAAGGACAGGACCTCTGGCAGGTCCCCAGGCCTCTTGATCAGGCCACAGAGCCCCTGGGAGCAGAGATGGCTGAGCCCAAAGGACGTGTTTGGAAGGGCACCCTCACTGGAGAAGCCGACCTGTAGCACCTGCCCGTGGCCGGGGACCCTGGCTTTGCCTGCCACCTGCCCTTGGGACAACAGCTGGAGTGCTTGCACATCATGCTCTGTGAACCATGGGGGAACCTGCCCACCAGCCCTCAAGCTGCGCCACAGCTCAGGGGTCTCAGCATCACACCAGACAGATCCTTGCAGCTCCCCAACAGAGCCAGGCCACTGACGAGCCCCTGTAGCCGGGGTGGTGTGCCCTGCTGGTTGCCTACCCGTCAAGGCTCTGTTCCTTGCTCCTGGCAGATTCCTGCCTGTGGCTGGGTAGGGCCGTGGGGTTAGTCCAGCAGCAGCTCTCCAAGCCTGTAAAGCTGTCATGCCGTGTCCTGTGACAGGGCCAGTTGGGGTGCCAGTCTCATTTTGTGCCTTTCCGATGGGATCGTCATGCCAGGGGGGACTCAAGTCTTTGGCTCTTGGAACCCTGTCCTCATTGTCCCTCAGGAGCACAAGACGGGAGGTAGTGAATCTCAAATCTCCTAGAGAGGCCAAAGTCATGTCCCTCCTGACCCTCCCTGGATGCCTGCTGTCCCCTCTCAGGGAACTTCTGCTTCTGTCCACTGTCCCTCTGTGGCCTTGTTCCTTAGCACACACCGGGATGGAATTCCTAGGCGAGGGCCAACCCCTCCAGACCTCTAGGTCTCTGGCCCGCTGCCTCCAGCTGGAGCTCAGAGCCTGCCAGCTGTGGGGGCCAGGGGCTCCAGTGACATCCTGGGGCTCCATGGGACCAGCATCTGGGCCAGTGGCTGGATGCTGTGGGGGGAAGCGGGTGACAGTCACCACAGACAGAGTCATCAAGAGGCAGAATGCCATCACCAACCGCCTCTTGCCACGCAGCTTTCTCCAGAGCCAAGATGCCTGGGGGACAGGACAGAAGAAGAAAGTTTGAGACCTGGGAAAATGTCAGACCCAATCCACAACACAACAGGGACAGTGAACACAGCAGCTTGGGTGTATGAAGAGGGAAGAGATGGCAGAGTACACTTAGTTGCCTTCAAGGGAGGAAAGGCAACCATAGCCAAGTGCGCCCCTGCTTCAAAGCTGAGCTTGCTTTGCCTTCCAGGGTAGCCTTTGCTGATCCTTGCAGTTGGATCTGGGCTTCTCCCCCCTCAGAGAAGCCACCCTTATTACACCAGTCACCAAACGCCCTAAGCATCTCTTATTCACACCTGTCCCTCACCCCTCTCTTCATCTCTAGGTGAGACCTTGAGCCCACTCCATAGATCCCTAATGGTTTCCCACAGATGTGCTTTTCCCTTTTCCCGGGCACGAGGCTGCCCAGCTGCACATGACCTTGCCCAGCCTCTCTGTGGCCATGTGGCTCAGTCCTTGCCTGGGCACACTTGCCCGCCCTCTTCCTCCCATGGAAGTTGGGTGCCCTGGCCTTTCTTAGCACACAGATGTGGTAGCACCAGCTCCTTGTGTGTCGGCAAGGACACACTCTGGGGCAATGATTGTTAAACATGTTGTTCCTGAAACAGTAGCATCCATATCACCTGGAAACCTGTTGGAAAAGCAAATTCTCAGGCCCCACCCCTCGTCACCTCACTCCAAGGTGCCTAGGCTGCTGGGAGCCAGCAGGTGGGTCTATGTCTCAGGGTCAGGCTGTCCCGATCCTGAACACCCTGCTTAAGCCAGGGCAGGGTGGGGATCAGCATGCTGAATAGCAGTGGGGAAATCAGAGGAAGGTAGGGTTCGGATTTCCTCCCTCTCCAGGCAAGGCCCCCAGAGCCACAGGGCAGGGAGACAAAGCCTAGAGGAGATCTTCCTCATCGGTGTGGGCTGGATTCCCACATTTACAGTCCCACAAACCTGGATTCCATCTGGAATCTCTCCTGCTTGCTGGAGATAGGCTCAAACAATGGTTTTCAAATCTGTCCAGAGGGTTCCTTCATGGTCTACGATGGAGTAAAGGTTTAGGAGAGGACTTTTGTGTGCTCTGTATCTCCCCCTCCCCCGCCACATACACACAAATGCATACACATATATACACAGACACACACATGCATATGTACACACACACTTCCACCAGAACAACTCTCTGTTCTTTCACTAGGTAGGTTTAGCCTATTTATGTTACTCGATATGCTAGACATGTTTAATCTGTTTGTCATTAAATTTTACGGCATAGTTTTTCTATTTATAATTTGGAATTCTTTCACTCTGTTTTCAGTTACCTTTATTTTGTTTTGTGGTGTATACTTTGCTGCCTGTATGCCCTTAGTTGTCTAGCTCTTTAAGCAGTCACTCGGAATCCCTACAAGAACAATCATAAAATTAGCACCTTTCCTCTTCCCCATCCCCTACCATTCTTCTGTTATTCAATATTAACCACCTGCATTGTCATTTTAATGTTTGCCTTTGTACAAGTAAATATGCCTACATTTCTACTATATTTGGCAGCTTTCAATGATATTCTTTGGTTCTCCGCTCTTATTAATGAATAGTGTGTTTATTCTCTCTCCCTGATTCCCCTTCCAAATTGGTATACTTGTATCATTTTTATCTTGTTAGAATATAAAACTTGTACATTCTATCCCTTTTGTCTAATGCTCACATTTGTTCACGTTTTAATGAAGTACATTCTTTTCATACTCTTGTCCCTTTTGCCCTAGTTTTTCATTATTTCTTGGTTGACGGAAGCCAAAAATCCATAATTTCCTCAAGAAGTGCTCATGGGAACAAAATTCTCTGAGTTCCTGCCTTCTCAAAACTATTTTTCTGCAGCATTCACACCCGAAGGAAAGTTTGGCTAGAAAGAAAATATTTTGGCCCAGTTTCTCTGAATAGCTTGTGGGTCCTCCTCCACTGAACAGAGGGGATCTTTCATCCTGCTTGGTTGCTGTAAGAATTCTTTCTTTTTCTTTACATTTTTTTTCCAGCTTTGTTGAAGTACAATTGACAAATAGAACTGTATATATTTGAAGTATAGAATGGGATGATTTGATCTGCATATACATTGTGAAATGATCACCACAATCAGGTTATGAAGCACACACATCACTTCACCTGGTTGCCTTTGTGTGTGGGTGTTGAAAATGCTTAAGATCTACTCTCTGCAAATTTCAAGTGTACAATATGGTATTCTTAACTACACTCACCCGCTGTCATTAGATCCTCAGAACTTACTCACCTAATAACTGAAAGTCTCTATATTCTTTGACCAACGTCTCCCCATTCCCCTTGCCCCCTCCCAGGCCCTGGCAACCACCATTCTACTCTCTTTCTTTCTTTTTTTTTTTTAGATTTCACATACAAATGATTCCATATAGTACCATATAGTATTTCTCCACCTGCTTTATTTCACTTAGCCTAATGCCCTCCCAGTTCATCCAAGTTGTCACAAATGGTAGGATTTCCTTCTCTCTCTCTTTTTTTAAATGGCTGATCAATACTGTGTTGCGTGTGTATACATTTTCTTTACCCATTCATTGATCAGTGGACACAGGTTGTTTCCGTATCCTGGCTATTTTGAATAATGCTGCAATGAGTACAGAAGTACAGATGTCTCTTCAAGACACTGATTTCATCTTGCCATTTGCAACGACGTGGATGAAACTAGAGGGTATTATGCGGAGTGAAATAAGTCCATCAGAGAAAGACAACTATCATATGATGTTGATATGAGGAAGTGGAGATACAAAGTGGGGGGCTTAGGGGTTAGGAAAAGAATAAATGAAACAAGATGGGATCAGGAGGGAGAGAAACCATAAGAGACTCTTGATCTCACAAAACAAACTGAGGGTTGTTGGGAGGTGGGAGGTAGGGAGAGGGTGGTTGGATTGTGGACATTGGGGTGGGTATGTGCTATGGTGAGTACTGTGAAAGGTGTAAGCCTGAGGAGTCACAGACTTGCACCCCTGGGGCAAATAACACATTATATGTTAATAAAAATAATTTTTAAAAAAGACACTGATTTCAAGTCCCTCAGATAAATACATCTAAGTGGGATTGATGGATCATCTGATAGTTCTATCCTGTAGTTTTCTGAGGAACCTCAGTGCACAAGGTTTCCCTCTTCCCCACATCTTTGCCAACACTTGTTATCTCTTGTCTTTTTGAGAAGAGTCATTCTGACAGGTGTGAGGTGATCTTTTGTTTCCTTTGAAGTCCTTGTGTTTACAGAACATATCTCAGTGTTGACTTTCCTGGGTCAGTTTTGCTGGGCCTAATATATCTTGTTAGAAAAGGTAGATTTAGATGTTTCATTTCACTGAAGTTTTCTTAGACTAAATATTAAATGTTTTCCATTCCACTATTTTATTTTTATTTTTTTTTCAGGCTCTTGAATTACATATGTGTTGGACCTCCTTTGTCTGTCCTTAATTATCTTTCATCTTCTCTCTGATCCTTTCTAACCATTTTCATTTCTGTTTGTTCATTTTTCTTATTCCTATATTCTATTTGGCTGATTGTGTTTTCCCCAATATTCATTCATCCTTGTGTACTTTCTAATTTCTACCAAATTCCTATTAATTTCTACTTTCTCCTATTTCTTTCCAGCTCATATTTCACTTCTTCCTGCTATCCTACCATTTTACCATTTTTTCTTGAGTTCTTGCATTTCTCTTTTGTAATGCTTCTTCATAGAGGGTATTTTTCCATTAAGCTTTAAAAATTGATAATAAAGCAGCAGCTCAAAATTTTCACCTATTTCAGGGTGATCTTAATCTTTCATAAACTTTGCTATTCATTGTTCCCTTTTTTCCTCACAGTGTCTTTGTATGGAGGTTGAACTCCTTTTATGAGTTGGATGAGTCAGTTGAAAGAAGTTCCTATAGTGGAGCCTGAGCTGAATTTGAAATCATGACCAGGCCGCATCTTGCAAATCTGGCTTGTGAGCAGGTTCTTCATGTATCCTCTCCTCTGCTTCAAAAAAAGGAAAAAGAAATGTGCATATTGTCTTTCATTCTCTTTGCTGCTTTCAGATGGTTTCCAGGAGACGGTGGCAAGAATGCAGAGTTTATGTTCATAGTAATAGGCCTTAGTGGCTCATTTTTAAGAAGAAAGTAACATGCCCTCACAGAATGCAGTGACTGGGCCAGGCCACAGAACAACCAACTTTTTCCAACTTCTGTGGTCCGGAGCCACGGCACCCAAACAGCTCTGGGAAGTCCAAGAGTTTGGCTCCCTCTGTACATGTTCACAAGATCTAGTCACTAGCCTTGTGGGAATGGAGTGCAGCCCCCAGGTACGCTGGCCACTTACCACCCCCAAGAGACCACCCTTCAAGAGTGTCATGGAGCAGGAAGAGAGGTGGCCCATCTATCACAGTGAGATTTCTCGGAGTCACAGAGAGGGGAAGGGATCACTAGGTCAACCAGATGTTCCCTACTTTATGTAATTTGTACCATCTCCCCCACCTCTAAAGTGTTCTTCCTGTTTCCAATCTGCTGAAAGGTAGTGCCATCCACCTAGATATCCAAACCAGAAATCTGGGCTTGATCTCCATTCCACCCTTCCCTCTGGCCCATACATCCAAGCCTTGCAAATTTTCCTCCTACACATCTCTGGAATTAGTTCATTTCTCATTGGCCACTCTGTGTCTACCTGGGCTGAGTCACCCCCTTCTTTATTAAAACACCGTATCCATCTCTCCCTCCACTCATGCTCCTCTACATTCCACTCTCCACACATTCAATCATATCCCTCAAATCCTCTTTGGAGAAAATCTAAATGCCTGAAGTGCTTGAGCCCCGCTGAACTTCTTTGAATTCCTGATCAGCTCCAGACCCTCTCTCTCTATCTCCACTCCACACATGCTGTTCCCTCTGCCTGGAACATCCCTCTCCCCTCATTCTCATTCTTTAGATCCTCCCCAGGAAGCCCCTCCATGGGCTGGATGCCCTATCTATGTGCTCCCATAACACACTGCTCCTCCCTGAGCACACCCTTTCAGTAGTCTACTATATTTGATCATTTAAATTCTGTTGATCCATATAGGCAGGGCACTGGCTCCCTTGCTGTTATGTCTTGGGACTATCATCTTGTGTCTTGGGACTATCATCACAGTGCCTGCCACACAGGAAGCTCCGTATGAAATGAGTCCTCAAGATAAGAGGGGTTTTCAGAGAGGGACAAACACCATTCCATGGCCTAGGGCACTGCAAGTCTGCTGGCAAGAAGGGCGCCTCCAGTTCTGGGGTTCTTCCCTGTTTGGGGATCCAGGAGCTTTCTCTTTGTAGAAGATGCTTTTGGTGCCCCACGTTGTAGCCCTCTAGGCCCCCAACAGATTCCAGCTGCCCTCACAGTGGACAGTCCCCTTGCACACTGCCAGCTTCCCACTCAAGTGCCTGATTCACTCTACTTTCCTGCCTGCTCTGCAGGGAAGGGGAAGTTAATACCCTTGATGACAACCCTCAGCCCCAAGGGGACAAAAGTCAGTGGATAAATGCTCAGTCACCATCCTTCAGAGGGATACTTCTGAGAGGCATGGAAATGAACCTCTTTTCTGTAAAACAGATGATTCTTGTCATCTCCTAAGATGTCTTTACCTGATAATCCTTCTGAAGTGAGATTCTAAATTTTGTCCTGATTAGATATATATTTTAATTTGGTCTTTATTACTACTTAAAAGACACACACACACACACACACACACACACACACACACACACTACATGCATTAATAAACATAGTGAAAAACCCAAATAATGTTAAGAAAATCAAACAAAATGTGAACATCTTTTCCCCTCCCCAGAGGGAGCCACAGTCATCAATTTGGATACGCATCTTTGTCAGCATGTTTCTTTCCTTTGCATTAAGATATGCACGTCTGTCACAAAGTAGTAATTACCTGTGACTGCCATAATAAATATCCACAAACCTGACAGCTTAAAATAACAGAAATGTGTACAATATCAGTTTCACTAAGCCAAAATCAAGGTACCAGCTCCCTGTGGAGGCTCTAGGGGGTAATCTTCCAGCTCTGGTGGCTGCTGGCATTCCTTGACTTGAGGTCCCATCATTCCAATCTGTGGTCACCGTGCCTCATTTAAAAACAAAAACAAAAAACTGACGTAGGGAATTTAATTTTTTTAATTTGTTTTTTATGATTTTTTTAAAAGATTTTATTTATTTATTTGACAGACAGAGATTACAAGTAGGCAGAGAGGCAGGCAGAGAGAAAGGGGAGGGAAGCAGGCTCCCCATTGAGCAGAGAGCCCAATGCGGCGCATGATCCCAGGATCCTGAGATCGTGACCTGAGCCGAAGGCAGAGGCTTTAACCCACTGAGCCACCCAGGTGCCCCATGTTTTTTATGATTTTTTTAAAGATTTTTTTTTATTTGACAGAGACTCAGTGAGAGAGGGAATACAAGCAGGAGGAGTGGGAGAGAGAGAGAAGCCGGCTTCCCGCCAAGCAGGGCTCCATCCCAGGACCCTGGGATCATGACCTGAGCTGAAGGCCCTGGCTTAATGACTGAGCTACCCAGGTGCCCCTATTTTTTTTTAAGCTTTTTTTATTTAAACATATAATGTAACCCCACCACCCTCTCCCAACCCCTCTCCCCCCCCACCCCCCTCAGTTTGTTTTATGACATTAAGAGTCTCTTTTGGTTTGTCTCCCTCCCAATGCCATCTTGTTTCATTTTTTCTTTTCCTACCACCTTAACCCCCAC
>RCUC01142545.1:0-21069 GCA_003697995.1 Taxidea taxus jeffersonii
GACCAGGCTTTAGAAAGATTAAAGCGGGGAGGTACAGACTCACTGGAGGTCTCAGAGCTGCCTGGTTCTGGGGAGCCAACCCCGGATTCCACTCTGGGCTCTGCTATTTTTCAGCGGAGGGACCTTGGGGAAGGCACTTCGTCTCCCTAGGCCTTGGGTTCCTCACACGTAGAAGGTATAATAGCACCTTCCTCACTGGCTGGTTATGTGAGTGCTCTATTCAAAGTACGAGTCAAACCTCAGGGTCCCTGCATCTTAACTGAATTTCTTTATTAGTTTAAGAAACAAAACCCTAATGTAAGGCAACTATCACCCATTTTTTTTGCCAACTTGTCTGTAAACACCTAAGGATATGGTTCAATTAGTCAAATAATTTATTAATTTAGATGCACATATGCTTAAAACTATATTATGTAAAATAGTAACTTAAAAGTAAATTCAAATGGTTTTTAAAAATCAAGTAAAACCGGTTTTTTCCCACTCTGTACCAGCTGCGCCCAGTAACCATCTAAAACTAGTGTGAGTGAGATCTTTCATGCTGGCAGGAGTCCCTGAAACAGCATCCCCTAATGTATTCAAAATAACGAGAGCCTCGGAAAAGACGGATGTAACACCATTTCTTCTTTCCTGAGGGAAGTGCCCGCCAGCTCCTGTGCAACCACGTACACATTGCTTACAGCCCTCTGCTTTGGGATTACCTCATTCCAGCCTCATCACAACCCCGGGAGGCAAACACAAGACTTCATCCCATTTCACACACAGGGAAACTGAGGCTTTCAGACTCCCAAAGCTTGCTTAAGAGCCTGGATTAGACCTCAGTCCTTACTCTAGAACCAAGCTCCTAACAGCAACCCTGGGCACCTTCTGAGCACACAGATGGCAGAATAACTGGGGGTAATTATTATTATTATTTCCCCCAAGTACAACTAAATGGGTTTGGACTCCATAGAGGTCCCCAGCCAAGATACCAAGAGTAGACGCTGTTGCTGGTTGTGATCTTCTCCCGGCTCTCAGCAGGTAGGATGCCTGGATGGCATCCAGGCAGCCGTGTCCTCGACAGAGGGAGGTCCCCCCGACAGGACGGGCCCTTCCGCCATGTGCTCTCTGGGACCCGGTGTATCTTTCTGATGCACATCACCACTTGTTTCTTTACTCCTCAGTTTAGAAGGTAAGAGCAAGTAATTGTCTTTTATAGACACTGTAATGAAGCCTGTCATCACACAAAAGAAGTTTGCTAATAAAATAAATCAAAGCAGCAATGAAAATGAATGGGGAGCAAGCTTTTACAATTAGATTTGTACTCGTTCTGCAGGGGAGAAAGGCACCAAGAAACGGGCTGATGGTGGAGGGGGGGGCGGTGTTTGCATACTCCTTGTGCCGAGGAGCCCTGCGCCCAGAACAGGCAGCCGCATTCCCTGTGGGTGAGGAGGCCAGCGAGGGGCTGGGCAGGGAGGGAGGGAAGGAAGCCCACAGCAGAAAGGGGCTGCAAATATGTCATCTCAGTGGCCAATGTGTGTCTGCACCCAAATATGTGGGGTGCCAGCCACATGTGGTCTGGCTGCTGCAAGCTATGCCCCCCGCCTTGCCACCGGCTCGAGTCTTCTTCTGCCAGTGTGTTACCTTGGGGAGAGACAAGCACCTTGGGGCAGCCAGGCCCCCAGAGGTGCCCCATGGCTATACCAGCCACCCTCCCCCCCACCAGCCCTGTCATTCTCATCAGCTGCAGGTTCTGCCACTAAGTTAGAAAAACCACTTCATGTCTCTGAGCCTCAGTTTTCTCCATTTTGGAAATCAGGCCACGGGTTAGAAACCATGATGGTGTTGGGCAAAGGGGCAAATGCTGTATCATTTCAAGGTGGTAGTACTTCTCATTCTTTTGCAAACAGAAACGATGAACATGGGGCGCCCAGGTGGCTCAGTGGGTTAAAGCCTCTGCCTTCGGCTCAGGTCATGATCCCAGGGTTCTGGGATCGAGCCCCGTATCAGGCTCTCTGCTCTGCAGACTGCCTGCTTCCTCCTCTCTCTCTCTGCCTACTTGTGATCTCTGTAAAATAAATAAATAAAATCTTTAAAAAAAAAGAAAAAGAAACGATGAACATGGTCAAGCCTGCCACGGCCAGGCATCAAGCTAAGTGCTTTTCACGACTGTCCCATTTCACGTGAGCAGCCTGGTGAGGTAGTAGTGAGCTGTCACGCCCAGGTCACAGGAGACTGCAGCTCTTGTGAAGCCGCAGTGCCACAGGTGAAGGCAACCACACAGCTGCATAAGGCAGTGTTGGGAGTGGGGAGGGGTGTGTGCCCAGAGCCCCAGGCCATGGCTGTCCTGGGTCTGAGTGGCAGCTGTCTCAGCTGTGAAGGAAGGCGGGAGAGGGCCCTAATGGTACACCAGTGGGGGCCCAGGACCATGAGCAGAACCACAGGACCTGGGATCAAGACCGCTTGTGGCCACATCCCACCCAGGGCGAGTCATGACCCTGTTCTGGGCCTCCAGCTTTTGTCATGCTCCTGGAGGGAGAGTCCCCTCCAGTCTTGGGATCCTGCCAGATAACCAGCAAACACCATAGAGGTGCTGATCACTGTGGGAGATGCTAGAAGGACTTGTGAAGAGTTGGGCGTGCCCTACATGGGCCCTTTTCAGGCTGTTTGGGTGCTCCCAGAGGACTTGGGGTTGACGGCAGCTTCAGCCAAACAGATATCTGTGTCTCAAGGCAGTTCCCATTGTCATTCGGCTGTCAGTGGGTCATGGTCAAGGCAGGGAAGCTGAAGCGTAAACCCGTCCTCCCAAACCAGTACTCCTTCTGGGCTCCGGATGTCTCGGGATTCTGAGGGTGTTTGGGACAACTCACACCACTCAGCAGACCAAGGGCATCCTGGTCCTTCAGGAATCTTCAGGCTGATGGCCACCGTGGTCAGGGCCAAAGAAACTAGAGGTCACAGCAAAGAGAAGGATTTGAAGATTGATCATTCTCTACACAAAGGAAGGTTTCCTGCCAGGCAGAGCTGGATACGCATCCTGGCTAGCTAATGCAAGTTTAATACGGAGTTCAGGGAGCTGGATGCTGGCCTAGTCAACTCTCCAGGAGGCGGTCAAAAATAGAGTGGGATAAGGTGTCCCCCACCTCCTCCGCACCACTTTGCCTCCCAAAAGGCAGGACTAGCCCAGCCACGAGCTGGGCAATATCCGCCAGACAAAAGCATCACTTCCATATCAGTCATTTTGTATAAAGGAAGAGTTATTGTTATGGGATGCTGGCGCCTGATCAATATCTCCTGCTTTGAAAATAAACTTCTTGGCTTGGCCTTGACATTAATCTACCATCAGGAGCCCATTATCTCAAGACCAATGTTCTGTTCTATTGACTTGCTCAATTTTTTTTTTCTCCCCCAAGATCAGACTATAATTGCATTTCTCCAGGCAGCACTTCCACTAATTGTAGCCCCATGCATACAGATCCCCTTGGAGGCAGCCTGGGCCGCAGTACCTCCGGGGTGGTTCGAGACAGTGGCTGGCAGAGGCCAATGAGGGACTGAGGACACCCAGGTACCTGAGGTGGAAAAGCAGCCCTTCTAGAGCCTGTGAATTAAGACATGAAGCCAGATCCCCAATATCCCATGGAACCATTCAAGCTGGAAAATACTCTTTTGCATAGAATCAGGGTTGCAAATGTTCCCACTCCTGCTCTTCATTCATAAATGAGGGAACATGGTAATAACAATAATAATGTACTGAGGGGCAGCTGGGTGGCTCAGCCAGTTGAGTAACCAACTCTTGATCTCTGCTCAGGTCCTGATCTCAGGGTCATGAGTTCAAGCCCTGCATTGGGCTCTGCCCTGGGCATGGAGCCTATTTTAAATAAATATATATATGTATGTATGTATATATATATATATACCCACGCCTATTTTATATATATATATATATATATGTATATATATATATATATTCCCAAGCCTATTTTAAATAAATATATATATGTATGTATATACATATATATATTCCCAAGCCTATTTTAAATAAATATATACATATGTATGTATATATATATATACATACATATATATATATATTCCCAAGTACAGCTGAGCCCTACCATCACTACAGCATCCACAAAACCGAAGCATGACTGCATCTAGCTGGAAGAGCCTCCCAGGCCCTCCCTGCACCCTAGCCCATTCTCCAGCCAGGCAGAGTCACCTTAGTAAAATAGAAATTGGATCATATTTTCACCCTCACTGAACACTTTTGGTGAAGACTCCTCGTTTTGCCCTGTGAGACCCTTATGATGGTCCCTGCTCACCTCTCTGACCTCTGCTCCCATCTCTGCTCCTGCTCCAGGCCTCTGACTTTCTCTGTTCAATGATGAAGCCAAGTCTGGCTCTACCTCAGGGCCTTTTCACTTGCTCCTTTCTCCACCTGTTCTCTTACCTCTCAGATCTTTATGTTACTTTTATCTTCTTATTATTTAAGTCTCATATCTAACATTCCCTTCAAAGTGAAGATTTCCCTGATCTGTGTCACAGAACTTCTCATAGATCCATACAGTGAGTCTGGCCTCGCTTTGGCTCCCTCACAACACACATCACAGTCTGAAACTGCCTTCCTGTATTAGTTCTCTACTGCTGCAGGAAAAGAATAACCCCAAAATGCCCCCCAAAGCAGCAGTAAGCAGTACCGTGAGCTTTGTATGGCTCAGGGACTTGGCAGTGGCTTAGCAGGACAGCTCTGCTCAGGGTCTGTCATGAGGCTATAGTCAAGGTGTCAGCCAAGATCACGGGCATCTGAAGGCTGGACAGGGACTGGAGACTCCCTTTCTAAGAGGCTCGCTCCCATGGCTGGCACGTTGGCACAAGGAGCAGGAGGCCTCAGCTGCTCACCACCAGGACCTCTCCACAGAACCGCCTGAGTGTCCTCAAAGCACAGCTGCTGGGGGTCCCCCAGCAAGTGGTCCCAGGAAGGAAGGCGGAAGCCACGGTGTCTTCTATGACCATCATTTCTAGACTTTTCTGTTGGCTACACGGGTCTGTCCTCACGGGACACATTTAGGAGGGAACCTCCTAAAGGTGCAAATATCAGAAGGTGAGGCTCAGCGGGGGGCCATCCTGGAGCTGGGCACTGTACTCACCCTGAGCAGACTCACCCCTGTAGGCGCTAAGCACAATGCTTGGCACGTAGTGGATACTCCGTACATACTACATACTAGTCAGATGTCTGGATGAATCACTGTGGTACATGTCCCTGCCAGGACTGTGTGCCAAGCCTTGTGCTAAGTAAGCCCTTCACATGCGAGATCTCACCCCCAAGGCCGGCTTCATTTCATCCTCTACACATGAGGAAACTGAGTCTCAGAGAAGTTAAGTACCTTGATCAAAGTCACAAACCCGGTAAGTGGCTGGGCTAGGATTTGAACCCAGGACTTCTGAGGAGGGTCCATTTAGCCCGGGCCCCCCACAGGGGGTGTGAGTCAAGATACTGATGAATTCCCAAATTGCCATCAGACCAGCAGGAAGCTCTTGGTGATGCCAGCCCGGTAGGGTAGGGAACCCCAAGGAGAAACTCGGGATTCCTCTCTGCCATGCTCCTAGAGCACGGGGCTTAGGAGCCCAGACTGCAGAGAAGTCCAGCCAGGGAGCCTGCTGCCTCTGCTCAGGGTGACCCAGCAGGAGGCTTACAGGTCTCAGAGGAGACCTCAGAACCTGATGCCACAGACAGTGAATATACAGAACCTGTGTGCCATCCCTTCCCTCTCATACCTGTGGCAGACATCATGAAGCGATCCCCAAAATCTTTCCCACTGAGCCCCCATTGCTGCCTTAGAATTCTCAGCACAGCTCTCCATGCACCTGCACCTGCTTGGAGCTCACGCTCTGGACTCAGCTGAAGCTGGGTTTAAATTCTGGCTCCGCCACTCTCTCACCTTGTGACCTTAGACAAGTGTCTTAGCTTCTCTGAGCCTCCGTTTCTTCTGTAAAATGGTGCGCTGTTACCACCCACTTTGTAGGGTTTCTGATGAGGCTTCGATGCGGTTGTGCATGGAGAGCTTGAACCATAGCGTTTGGCAAAGAGTAAGCACTCAGCGCCGTCAGCTATTTAAAACTGCTGTTGTTACTACTGTGTTTTCTTCCTCACTCTGCGAATGGAGGCTTTAGTAGACCGTCTAAGCCTTTCAATGAATGCATGGGAGGAGGGGACAGTGGCCTTTGGGGGCAGTGGAGAATGAGAGGCAGAAATAACGTCTTCTCTGTCCCTTCCCGTCCTGCAGGTGTGGATGTGTGGGGGTCGCATGGAAGATATCCCCTGCTCCAGGGTGGGCCATATCTACAGGAAGTATGTCCCCTACAAGGTTCCGGCTGGAGTCAGCCTGGCCAGGGTAAGGCGGTGACTTTCGGGGGCGGGGGGGGGGGGGGGAGATGGGCACATCAGCACAGCAGAGACCTCCTGAGACACCTGGGACTCCAAACCAAGTGACTCGGGTGTGAGGTTGTGCATGCTTCCCCTGCCCCCAACTCTGTAGATGAAACCCAATTTAAAATAACTTATTAAAGCCCTGCTTAACCACTCATTCGCTGTGACCTTGAGAGGGTTGCTTAACTCCTCCGAGCCTGTGTTTCCTCTTTTGTTCAAAGGAAGCTAATTTTTCACAACTCTCAGCGTTGCCAGAGAATTAAGGAGATGGCACAGTTTCCCCAACTGTGACAGACAAGATGATTTTAGGTGTCAGACATAGGAACATTTTTATTTACATGTGTTTAAATTAATGTGCATTAGAAATATGTATTCGTGTAGCAACCTTGTGATTTTTTCAGATATGATTACTTAGGATAAAGATGAAGTAGATGCAAAGTTAGGCCAGGAGTGATTTAAAGAAACTTGTTAGATAAATATTAATACAGGTGGGGTGATGTGTTAGTGTGTTGGGGAAAGCCTGAGGCAAGGCACTTAAAAGTTCACAGCAGGAGGGTGACGAATAAATGTCAATGTCTCTCTTCTCCCCGCCCCCTCCCCCACTTTCGCTGCCAAAACTTGTGTGTCAAACTATTTCGTTACTTTAAAATGGTTTGTATTAATCATTGCTTGAATTAAATTGGCCACTGGCTACACATAGAACTGTGTTAGCCAGAGGCTTGTTTGGGGAGTAGGTTTTGGGTTTTGGTTTTTGGGTTTTTTTTTTTTTGTATTAATGATCTTTCCCTAAACCTTAAAATTGTAAAATATTAAGTGTCCTGGGGGGGCGGGAGGTGACCACAAAAAAAAATGGGGCAGGGGAGGGCCCCAGAAGGTAAAGAGGGCCGCAGAGAGGTTTATGGGAAGCTGGAGAGGTATCCAGGTAACCAGGTAACCCGCACAGCTGTGCCTGGTGGAGACCCCTGCCGCGGGAGCCTGTTTGGCATCAGTCCAGACAGCCTCCTTGGGCCCGGCCGCCACCTCCCCGTCCCGTGTCACCTGACAGTCGATGCAGTGCAGAACTGTAGGCCAGGTCAGGGTCAGGAAGAGTCCGGGTCCTGCGTGTTACACGGAAGCCTGGGCGGCTCCATCCGGCAGCGGGACTCCCCCAGACTCCATCCGCCTGTGGGAGCTGATCGGCGGAGGTGGCAGGGGCAGGTTTGGGGCTCGCGTTGAAGAAAAAGAGAGCCAGCAGTGCCCTCTAGTGGTAGAAGATTCCGACGAGAGCCCCACAGCCCATCGGGGCACAGCCCGCGGGGGCGGGGCCGGTTCTAGATTGAGGGAGAAGGTAGGAATCACGTTTCTTCTGAGATCCCGGGCAAGCCCAAAGCAAGGTGCTAGACAGGAAACCAGTGCAGAGTCACTCAGTAAGCCCAAGAGCGGGCACAACTCGCAGCTACTGGGAGTAGTGGGACAGTGGGGACACCTCTGAGCCTGAGCAGGCTCATTTCCGAAGCAGCCTTTTCTTACCTGGTCTTTTATAAGATCCACCTGGTTAAAAGGCACCACGACCTCCTGTTTATTGAACCATAGATGAATTCAATGGGTAATAGCTAACTATAGTAGCATATAAAAACTTCCTGTGAGCTAGACATCATGCAGAACTTCTTACATATTTATAGAACTTAATTCTCATGTGCTTTTAATCCCTGTTTGAGAGATGACGAAAGTGAAATGTGGAGACTTCAACTAACTAGAATTCAGACCCACTTAGGCCTGACCCGTGCCTGGCACAGAGCAACCGTCCCTTAAACAGTGGCTGCTGTTGTTAGTGTTAATGTCTCCATCTGTTAACGAGACTGGGAAGTTTATTTCAATGTCTTCTCTGAATTCTGTGTTTAAACATTTTAACTTCTTTTTCGACTATCACATCAGTCTCAGTGACTTTAAACCAGTTAACAATCAGAGGGGGCACCCCACGTCGGTTTACAGGACCACAAAATTGCCTGAATCAAGCTCCCCTGAATTTTTATCACCCCGAATAACTACCCTCATTGAGTTGCAGATCATATTGTAAATGTTTACTTCTTGTTTTCACAGCCAAATCCGTCTAGTCTAGAGCATGATCTCCTAGAAGATCATTTTTTTTTTATAGATTTGAGGAGAGGTCGTCTAAAAGCCCTAAAAGAGCCCCATAAAGAGAGAAACTGTAGTCTTACTAAAGTTAGATTCCAGAAGGACAAACAGCTAGAGAGCAGTGAAGTGGCAATTTAAGAAGGATGAGCTACCCAGCAGCTCACCTGCCTCAAGAACAAGTAGCTGGCCTTAGTTTGTTTACCAAATTTATCAAAAATCCTCCTTGTCTCTGCCCCTGGGAAAGGGATCTTAGGGAAGGCAGTAACAGAAACCCACTCAAACTTGGCGGGGGGGGGAGCCTCTTATTCCAAGGACTAGGCAATCCGTAATGCAAACACAAGAAGAGCAGAGGGGTTCAAGCAGGACTGGGGCCCAGAACCAGGGGGGTGTCAGGGGGAAGGATGAGAGGAACACGCAGCCTCCTAAAATCCCGGAGTCCTCTGTGTGACTCAGCAAGGGGAGATGTAACAGAAGTCAGTGCTGAGTCCTTTACTTTGGTCCAAACAGTCAACTGCACAAAAGTTCAAGATCCGGGAGAGGCATGTCTAGAAAGTGCAGTATTCATTAAAATAGTAATTTGAAGATCAATTAAAATGAAAATATGTGATTTGATCCTTTTATAATTGCACTGGTATATCTGGGCACCTCTCCTTGGTCAGATTAGCCACTTCAGCCTGTGGTTGGAGAGAAATCTCTAGCAGTTCCTCATCCTCTCTGTGGCATGAGCAGATGCATGTGCCCAAGGAGCTGGGCGGGCAGACTGGAAAAGGAGAGTCTTCAGGTATGCCAGCGTTTTCAGGTTTTCAGCTTCCTCGGGGCTCAATTGTTTTGTTTTGTTTTAATTTATTTATTTATTTGACAGAGATCACAAGTAGGCAGAGAGGCAGGCAGGGAGAGAGGGGGAAGGAGGCTCCCTGCTGAGCAGAGAGCCCGACTGGGGGCTCGATCCCAGGACTCTGGGATCATGACCAGAGCCAAAGGCAGAGGCTTTAACCCACTGAGCCACCAGGTATCAGGGCTCAGTTTTAAAGATTTTATTTATTTATTTATTTATTTATTTGACAGACAGAGATCACAAGCAGGCAGAGAGGCAGGCAGACAGAGAGGGGGAAGCAGGCTCCCTGCTGAGCAGAGAGCCTGATGCGGGGCTCCATCCCAGGACCCTGGGACCATGACCTGAGCTGAAGGCAGAGGCTTTAACCCACTGAGCCACCCAGGTGCCCCTCAGGGCTCAGTTTTAAATTAAGCCCAGCCTTGGCCATGCGGGGGCCTGGCAGGTATAACACTGTTTGTTAACAGTTTCTAACCCACTGTCAGTCTCTTCAGCACTAAGAAAGAAGGAGGCATTGGGCGAGGTGATTTCATGGCTTCCTAGTCCCAAACTCAAGAGCCAGCAAAATGGAGGAGTTGGTGAATTTTGCCTTTGGCATGGGGCCCCCCTCCTGCTGGCTTCCTTCCTTGTTGCTCAGGAGTCAGCAAACTGTTTTTGTGTGGCCCATGAGCTAAGAATGATTTTTACACTTTAAAACAAGGTCAAAATATGGAAGAATATTTCGTGATATGTGAAAATCAAATTTCAATGTCCATAAAGTTTAATCGGAATACAGCCACACCCATTCATTTACATAATGTGTCGGGCTCCTTTATAGCCACCTCAGAGTTGAGACCGAACTGTCCACAAGGCCTCCCACCCCCCATCCCCTGGCCTCAGCCCCTCAGAGGGCCTGACCCTTCCGCCTGCCTGCTGCCCTCCAGAACCTGAAGCGAGTGGCGGAAGTGTGGATGGACGAGTACGCGGAGCACATTTACCAGCGCCGGCCCGAGTACCGCCACCTCTCGGCCGGGGACGTCGCTGCCCAGAAGAAGCTGCGCAGCTCCCTTAACTGCAAGAGTTTCAAGTGGTTTATGACCAAGATCGCCTGGGACCTGCCCAAATTCTACCCGCCCGTGGAGCCCCCAGCTGCGGCTTGGGGGGAGGTGAGTCTGGAGGGCCCCAGGTTGGCTATATAAGTGGGGCCCAGGGCAAGAAGGTAGAGCTCTCCCGATTCTCTCAAGCCTTGTGGTGGTGGGGTTTTTCACTTGCTACTTAATGCTGTAAGTAGGGAAAAATTAAAATCTTAAATTATTAGCAGAAATTTTACCATTCATTTTCCACTCTGCATAGCCAGTTTTAAATGCAAGCAGAAGAGCATTTAACTCATGTGCCAGATGGGTGAAATTTCACAATCTGTATTTCAGCCCTTGTACGTGCATATGTATTTCTTGCCAGAACAGTGCAAACCCTGCACGAAATGGACTCAGCTGATCTTATTTCACTTGTTGATAATGCATACTTTCTACCAAGAGGCTCTCCCTGTGGCTTGCTGATGAGTGAGGAAGGGCGGAAGGAAAGCAAACTGTGGGCTGTCCTATTCTCCCTTCTGTGTGGTTATCTGCTGCTAGTGAGGAAAGTGGAGGCTGGTCCCAGGGCAGTCACACAAGTAAGAGAATACAGTAGAGCTCCTCGGCCCAGAATGCCATGGCCCTCCTTTGTGCAGTCTAGTCCTGGTTGGAAAGGAAGTGTGGCCTTCAGACCTGCCAGCACCCCACTTAGTCATAGCTATTATAACTTGAGTCTTGCGGAACTGCCATGCAGGCGGGACCTCTGGGATTCTGTGCTTGGGGGGCATCACAGATGCTCTATGCAAACACAGAAGGCAGGCACAGTGGATGTTCGTGTAACATGTCAGCACCTCTGCTCACGCGCAGGCTCCATTACACTATCAGATCTCACTCACAGATTCAAAGATCAAATACTAAAAATCTTAAGACAACAATGGGACACTTGGGTGGTTCAGTCAGTTGAGTGTCTGACTCTTGGTTTTGGCTCAGGTGGTCTCAGGGTTGTGAGATGGAGACCTGAGTTGGGCTTTGTGCTCAGTGCAGAGTCTGCTTGAGCGAGCTCTCTCTCTCTCTCTGCCCCTCCCCACAAATAAATAAATCTTTTAAACAAATAAATAAATCTTTAAAAAAAATTAAGACAATGATAGCCAAACTTTAAACCAATGGTAGGCCATTCTGACTGAGGGGCCCTGGGCTGTTGCCCATGTCACACACTGATGAAGCCAGTCCTGCTGGGAAAGGTATGCCGTCTTCTAGGGGGAAAAGCACTCCATCACCAGATCCTGGCTCTTGGGTCTCTAAACTGAGAGGATCCACTCCCTGATAGATGGATATTTTGAGGCTTAGGGACAAGGAGCATAATAAGAGTTGGGTCTCCTTCACTTGTAGGTGATGGAAGTCCAATTTAAAGTGAAAAGAGAAATTTATTAATTCTCTTAGAAACTTTGGGTAGCTGTGGCTTCAGACACACCTGGATCCAGGTGCTCAAATGATGTCAGTTTCTTTTTCTCCTATTTACCTCTGCTTCCTTTTGTGTCAGCTTCACACTGAGGGTAGCAAGATGGTTTCCACAAGCTCAAAGCTGACAAACCTTGGCCAATCAGCAAAAAGTATATGCCTCCTTCCCAGTGAAGCCAGCTAAGGTCTTATTTTGGTCTGCAGCGATCCCTGTAGCCACTGGAGGAAGGGGACAACCAGGGATAGGACAGATACTCTTGACAGGCCACAGGGTGGGCAAGGAGCAGTAGCCCCATAGAAAACCTGGGTGTTTTTACCAGAGGAAGGACAGATGCATTTGGGCCAGCAGAAACACTAGGTATGGCTTGTTCAGGATCTTTCCTGACTAAGCCATCTGGCCTGCCCTACCCAACCCTGCACAAATATTCTAGAGGACGCGTCATGTGGACTCCCCTCATGAAGATCTTCATTTCTTTGCCAGTTTCTGGGCTTTCTCCCCTGTATTAGGCCCAGCCCTCTCAGGTGTGGCAACACCTGAGAGAAGAAATGAGAAGGGAGCCAGAAGAGGCTGGGAGATTGACTGTGGGGCTGGTCTGCCCTCTGGGAGGGGGAGAAGGGAGGAAGAAGGGCTGGGGTAGGAGGAGTTGCACTTTACAAGGATGCTGTAAGGAAGCTGGAGCCAAGTAACTGAGCCATATCAGAGGAGTCTGGTGTCCACCAGGAATGGGCCTGCTGCAGTACCCCTGTCCCCTTCCAATGCTGGCTGGAAGCAGCCCATGGGGAGCATGGCCCCACTCAGACACAGCGGATTCAGACCACGGCCCCCGGGCAGTCAGACTCCCTGCAACAGGGTAACTGAGTGGTACATTTTCACGAGTGCTTCTGTGGGCCAGGAACTCCAGCATGCGACACCTGCATGGTTGCCGTCAGCTAGTGAGGCCACTCCTGGCTCCTAACTGGGAGTCACTGGGCCTTCCGCTCCTAGCCTGGGGCTCCTCCCGGCACACCACATGTGGCTTACTGCAGCTCCTGGTGTTCTCGGGAAGGAGAACCTTTTGTCATTCACCTGCTCTAAAAGGCAGAGTCCGAGACCCCACAGCAAAAGTGTCACGTCCTTTTCTAGAGTGGTTTTCAAGGTTTCCCTGGATCTCCCAGAATGGGAATCAATTTCAGTTCCTGGACTTAGTGGATCAAATTCTCTGGGAGCAGAGCCAGGGAGTCCTTTGAATACCATCCCCCCCTTTCGGCCCCCACCCTGGCCCACCAACCTGTGACTGCATGCTCTAGGACAAAGGCCTGGAGGAGCTCCTCTCTGTGGGCTGAGTATTCTGTACTGAGAGGCACAGGGCACTTCCCCCAGCCCAGGCCAAGCTTTTTAAAGACTGTGCAGAGCCTTCCCCATCTGATGTCTCTGTTGGGTTCCCTCATCCCCAGCATGGTCCCAGAGGGTTATCTCAAGGTGCTCACTGGTCCCCTCTTTCTTCGGTCTCTATCAGATCCACAATGTGGGCACAGGGCTGTGTGTTGACACGAAGCACGGGGCCCTGGGCTCCCCACTGAGGCTGGAGAGCTGTGTCCGGGGCCGCGGGGAGGCTGCCTGGAACAACATGCAGGTAAGGGCCACTCCTCGGGCCTGGCAGCCAGCTCCCCTGTGCTGTATGCGGCCTGGAATGTTCATATGATCGGGGCCCGGGGGAAGGGCCAACGGCTCAATGATGACAAAAGTTAGCCCAGGGGATGAGTTATAAAAGCTTCCTGAACACCTTGGAAAGTGGAGTCCTTCACAGTGCAATAAAATTGCCAATCTGGTCTGTTAGTTGCGCATAGACTCTCAGCCCACATGGCCTTCAACAGAAAGAACATACTGGCTCATATCACTGAAAAGCTTAAATGATGTTCAGGGGGACCCCTCCAGGATCTCAACTCTGCCTCCTCTCCCTGGGCTTTATCCTTCACCTGGCTCTTCCCATGTGGTGGCAGATGGGACCGCCAGCAGCAGAGGCTTCCAGTCCCTCTGTGAAAAGGCATGTCCCTTTCCAGAGTCCTGGAAAAGCCCTGGGGCACTCACGTGTTGGCTTTCCCGAGCCAGTTACAATAGGAATGTGATGAGTCCTTGTATTGATTAGGCCCAGGTCACATGCCCGTTCCTGGAGCCCGGGGTGTGGTCAGCCTCACCCAAAAGATGGGGAGGAGAGTGAAGAGGGTGGCTTCCCCAGGAGATCATACCCAGGGGGTGTTATCAGAAGAATGAAGAGTGCAAGCCAGCAGTGCAGGAAGAGGCACCACTTTCAAGAAACTGTATTTAGCTTTCTGTGGTCCCCTCCAAGCAACTAACCCCAAATCACACCACATCCACTGAATCTGCTTGGTTCAAGGGTACATTTTTATAGTCTCCTTACTGTGGGTTTTCTGGCATTTTGGAAGAGCACACGGATAGAAGCCTATATTGTGGGTCCTCTGCAAAAACAGAAGTCAGGAGGGGTGCATGGCATGCGTGCCGAGAAGGAACAGCACTGCCTCTCAGATGGGCACAGTGCCTAGCCTGACAGTGTCTGCTCCTCCCTCGGAAGTCCTTGTTGCTATCCCTCCTCCTTTCTTGATAACAGTTCTTATTAGAAGTGGCTCCCCTTCACGGATTCTCCTGAGTTCGCCAAGGTAGCATGTGACTGCTCCCCACACCCACCCCACCCTAGGACCCTAAAAGAGACCAGGAATAGCCAGGGCCTGGATAGAATGTGCCCAAGTTGCTCAGCCTAGGAGAGCCTCACTGTGTGGCAGAGTCCACATTAACGCCTGAGCATTCCCACAAACGAGCAACAAAATGGTGCCTGTGGGTGTATCTGTGCCAGCCTCCCCACTCTGAAATGGGAAGCATGGTGGCCCGGTTGCCCCAATGGGATCTGTATCCCCCAGGGCTCTCAACCACCCTGAGCGAAGAGCTGTAGTGAGCCTGTAAAGGGAGAATTGTGAATCTAAAATGCAGCCCCTAAGTTACAGGGGGCCTGGGAAACAAAACATCAGGAGACAGGAGCTGCCGGTACCACTCCTTTGCCACCATTGTGTCCACTGCTGGCCAAGGTGGAGTGGAGCAATAGGGACTGGATTTACCCTCCTGCCAGAAACAACTGAAAAACAGACAAAATATGTGGAAAACTGTTTTCAAGAGAGCAGACATCAGCCAGTGGAGGACAGTTATCCTCAAGGGATAGCAAGCAGATAAGCCCTATTCCTGTCCCAGTCCTTCCTGGGTGAGGAGAGCACCAGACACAGAGGGAACTTGTGGGATTTACCAAGCTCCCCTTGGACATTTGCTAGAGTACTGAGGGCGCCACGCCCAGTGCTCACACAGGGCCAGAGATGATGAGCACTCTCACCGGCCCCGCTGGAAAACAACCCGATTCTATTCGAGAGACTGACATTGCAATTGAAAACTGTCCCTTAAAGAAAAATCCAGGCCCACATGGATTCACTGGTGAATTCTACAAAACACTTAAATAAGATATGTTACCAATTCCACAGAAACTTTTCCAGAAAAGGAAGGAATACTTTCCAACTTATTTGGTGAGACCAGCATTACCTAAATAGCAATAACCAGACTAAGACATGATAAGAAAATTGCAGATCAGTATTCCTCGTGCACATAGATGCAAAAATTCTAAGCAAAATTTTAGAAAATCCTATCCAGCAGTATATAAAAAGGCTAATCCACTATGACTAAGTGTAACTTATCCCTGGAATGTATGGTGGGCTTAATATTAGAAAATCGGGACGCCTTGGTGGCTCAGTTGGTTAAGCATCATCTCTGGGCTGAGGTCATGATCCCAGGACTCTGGGATCGAGTCCCACATTGGGCTCCTTGCTCGGGAGGGAGCCTCCTTCTCCCTCTGCCACTCTCCCTGCTTGTGATCTCTCTCTCTCTCTTTATGACAGATAAAGGAATAAAATCTTTAAAAAGAAAGAAAAGAAAAAGGTAATTAATCAGTAGATTCACCATGTTAAGAAAAACCATGTTAAAAAATCACCTTTACACCTTTACCCAGAAAAAACATGTGACAAAATCCAACATTCATTCCTGATAAAAACTCTCAGCAAACCAGGAATAAAGGAAACTTCCTCAACTTAATCAAGATTGTCTATAAAAAGCCTGCAGCTAACACCATACTTAATGGTGAAAATCTGAATGCTTTACCCCGAAGATCAGGAACAAGAAAGGGATTCTGACCTTACCATTTCTGTTTGAACTGTACTAAAGATTCTACCCTGTGGCAAGAAAAAGGAAAGTCCTGCAGGTGGGAAAAGAAGGAAAACAATGATTATTTGCAGACTCTGTGATCATCTTTGTGGAAAATTCAATTGAATCCACAGAGAAACTACCAGAACTAATAAATGAACTTACCAAAGTTGTAAGATACAAAAGTCAACTTACTGTATAATACGAATAATGAAGAATCAGAAATTAAAATTAAAAACAAGCACTTATTAGGAAAAAAAAATATGAAATCCTCAGGCCTGTCACTGACAAAAGACCTTCACACTGAAAACTACAAAACATTTTTGGTAGAAATGAGAGAAGTCCTAAATAAGTGGAGATCCTTGCCATGTCCAGTTTGGACATGAGGTCTTTCCAGACCATTATGTAAATTCATCACAATCCTAACATCTTAGCAGGCTTTTCTTACAGAAAGTGAAAAGCTGATTCTAAAATTCCTACGGAAATGGACAGGACCTAGATAGCCAAAACAACCTGCAAAAAGAAGCCCAAAGTTAAAGGACACACACTGCCTAATTTCAAAATATATAACTGTCAGTAATCAAGACAGTGCAGTATTGGCATAGAGAAAAATCAATAGAACAGAATCAAGAGACCAAAAATAGACCCACATGTACATGGACAATCAATTTTTCCCAGTGTTTAAAGGCAGTTCGGTGGAGAAAAGATAGTCTTTTCAACAAATGATGCTGGAACAATTAGATATCCATAGGCCCCCCAAAATTCTTCAATACATACCTTATACTATATGAGAAAAATTAACTCAGAATGGTGCATTGACTTAAAACCTAAAACCTTTTAGAAGAAAATGTAGACAAAAGTGTTTGTGACCTTGCCTAAGCACTCACAAGGTTTGTGACCTTGGATAAAAAAGTTTTATCTTAGATAAAACACCAAAGCACAATCCATAAAAGAAAAACACTGATAAATTGGACTTCTTTAAAAACAAAACAAAGATCTTCTGTTCTTTAAAAGACACTGTTGAGAAAATAGGCAAGGCACAGACTGGGAGGAGATGTTTACAAAACACGTGTCTGATAAAAGACTTGGATCCAGAATACATAAAACTCTCAAAACTCAATAAGAAAACAATCCAATTGAAAAATGGACAAAAGATTTGTACAGACACTTTAGCAAAGAAGGTATATTAGTGGCAAATAAATACATTAAAAATGCTTAACTCCATTACCAAAAATGGAAATTAAAATTCGGAAGGCTGACCATACCAAGGGTTGGCAGGAATGTAGGGGAACAGGAAGAATACACTGCTGGTTGGAATGTAAATGGTACACGCACTTTGGAAAACAGTTTGGCAGTTTCCTAGTTAAACATTCATCTATTTTATGATCCAGCCATACTGCTCTGAGGTATTTGTCCAAGGGAAAAGAAGGTATATGTCTATACAATGACTTGTACACAAATGTCCATAGCTGCTTTATTTGTAATAACCAAAAACTGAGAGCCACCTAGATGTCTAACAGGTAAAAGGAGTGTGTTGCAGTGAAATACTACTTAGCAATGGCAAGGAACAGACTATTGATAAATGCTGTCATAACAAAATGATGTTGAGTGGAAGAAATCAGACCAAAAAATACATACCGTAGTCCTGGGCTGCAAGGTTGGTTCAACATCCACCAATCAATCAATGTGATACAATACATTAATAAAAGAAAGAACAGGAACCATATGATACTCTCAGTAGATGCTGAAAAAGCATTTGACAAAGTATAGCATTCCTTCCTGATCAAAACTCTTCACAGTGTAGGCATTGAGGGCACATACCTCAATATCATCAAAGCCATCTATGAAAAACCCACAGCGAATATCATTCTCAATGGGGAAAAACTGAGAGCTTTTCCCCTAAGGTTAGGAACACGGCAGGGATGTCCACTATCACCACTGCTATTGAACATACTAATAGAAGTCCTGGTCTTGGCAGTCAGACAACAAAAAGAAATAAAAGGCATCTGAATGGCAAAGAAGTCAAACTCTCACCCTTTGCAGATGATATGATACTTTATGTGGAAAACCCAAAAGACTCCACTTCAAATCTGCTAGAACTCATATAGGAATTCAGTAAAGTGTCAGGATATGAAGTAAATGCACAGAAATCAGGTGCATTTTTTATACACCAACAACAAGACAGAAGACAGAGAAATTAAGGAGTCGATCCCATTTATAATTGCACCCTAAACAATAAGATACCTAGGAATAAATGTAGCCAAAGAGGCCAAGAATCTGTACTCAGAAAACTATAAAGTACTCATGAAAGAAATTGAGGAAGACACAAAGAAATGGAAAATCTTTCCATGCTCATGGATTGGAAGAACAAATATTGTGAAAATGTCTATGCTACCTAGAGCAATCTACACATTTAATGCACTCCCTATCAAAATACCATCAACTTTTTTCAAAGAAACGGAACAAATAATCCTAAAATTTGTACGGAACCAGAAAAGAACCTGAATAGCCAGAGGAATGTTGAAAAAGAAAATCAAAGATGGTGGCATCACAATTCTGGACTCCAAGCTCTATTATAAAGCTGTAATCAAAAGAGTATGGTACTGGCACAAAAACAGACACATAGATCAATGGAACAGAATAGAGAACCCAGAAACTGACCCTCAACTCTATGGTCAACTCATCTTCAACAAAGCAGGAAAGAATGTCTAATGGAAAAGACAGTCTCTTCAACAAATGGTGTTGGGAAAATCAGACGGTCACTTGCAGAAGAACAAAACTGGACTATTTCCTTACACTACACACAAAAATAGACTCAAAATAGATGAAAGACCTAAATGTGAGACAGGAATCCATCAAAATGCTTGAGAAGAACACAGGCAGCAACCTCTTCTACCTCGGCTACAGCACCTTCTTCCTAGAAACATTGCCAAAGTCAAGGGAAAGCAAGGGCAAAAATGAACTGTTGGGACTTCAAGATCAAAAGCTTTTGCACAGCAAAGGAAACAGTCAACAAAACCAAAATATAACTGACAGAATGGGAAAAGATATTTGCAAATGATGTACCAGATAAAGGGCTAGTATCCAAAATCTATAAAGAATTTATCAAACTCAACACCCAAAGAACAAATAATCCAATCAAGAAATGAGCAGAGGACATGAACAGACATTTCTGCAAAGAAGACATCCAGATGGCCAACAGACACATGAAAAAGTGCTCCACATCACTGGGCATCAGGGAAATACAAATCAAAACCACAATGAGATACCACCTCACACCAGTCAGAACGGCTAAAATTAACAAGTCAAGAAACAACAGATGTTGGTGAGGATGCAAAGAAAGGGGAACCCTCCTACACTGTTGGTGAGAATGCAAGCTGGTGCAGCCACTCTGGAAAACAGTATGGAGGTTCCTCAAAAAACTGAAAATAGAGATACCCTACAACCCAGCAATCACACTACTGGGTATTTACCCTAAAGATGCAAATGTAGTGATCCGAAGGGGCACATGCACCCAAATGTTTATAGCAGCAATATCCACAATAGCCAAACTATGGAAAGAGCCTAGATGTCCATCAACAGATGAATGGATAAAGATGATATGGGGTGGGTGTGTGTGTGTATGTGTGTGTGATGGAATATTATACAGCCATCAAAAATTGAAATCTTGCCATTTGCAGCAATGTGGATGGAACTGGAGGGAAGTCAATCAGAGAAAGACAATTATCATATGATCTCACTGATGTGAGGAATTTGAGAAACAAGACAAAGGATCATAGGGGAAGGGAAGGAAAAATGAAACAGGACAAAACCAGAGAGAGAGAGACAAACCATAAGAGACTCTTAATCTCAGGTAGCAAACTGAGGGTTGCTGTAATGGAGGGGGGTGGGAGGGATGGGATGGCTGTGTGGTGGACACTGGGGAGGGTATGTGCTATGGTGAGTGCTGTGAATTGTGTAAAACTGATGTATCACAGACCTTTACCCCTGAAACAAATACCTTATATATTAATTTTTAAAAATACATACCGTAGGATTCCTTTTATTTTAAATTCTAGAACTTGCAAACTTATCTTTATTGATGGAAAACAGTGGAGTGGTTGCACAGAGGCATGGGGAATGCAGAGGGACAGGAGAAAGAGACCACAGAGGAAGTGAGGATGCTTCAGGGGTGATGGATATATTCATGACCTTGATGATGGCGGTGGTTTCACAGCTGGAAACAAGTCAGACTTATCAAACTGTGTGCTTCCAGTGTGTGCAATCTATGGTATGCCAGCTAGTCTTCAGTAAGGCTGCTGGGGTAGGGGGTGCTTCTCAGCCAAATGCAATATGTGAACCTGGTTTGGATCCTGATTCAAACTGTGAAAAGAAACTTACAAGGCAAGAGCACTTGAACTCTAGCTACTTGATGACATTGAGGACTTTGTGGTAACTTTTTATTGCTATAATGGCACTTTGGTGAAGTCTTTACACCAGACATGATGTGAGGTCTGTTATTTGCTTCAGAATAGTGTGGGGTTGGGGGGGTCATAGCGGGGGTAAAGCTGTAACAAGATCCGCCCTGAGTGGTAACTGTTGAAGCTGGGTGATTGGAACAGGCGTGGTCAGTACTGTTTTCTGGATCTCTGTGTTTAACATTTTCCATCACTCCAAAACAGAGAAAGTGCCCTGGTTTTGCTCTCCCTGTGACAATGTCCCTGTATATACAGGTGTTCACCTTCACCTGGAGAGAGGACATCCGGCCTGGAGACCCCCAGCACACCAAGAAGTTCTGCTTTGACGCCATCTCCAACACCAGCCCAGTCACCCTCTATGACTGTCACAGCATGAAGGGCAACCAGCTGTGGAAGTACCGCAAAGTAAGGCAGGCTGTGTGGGCGCAACAGGGCAACCGGCTTGATTTAAAAAAAGACAAGCAGATAAACACTCCGTGCCTCCGTCCTTCCCCCCGCAGAGCCCACTCTCTCACATATTTGTA
>RCUC01142546.1:0-12925 GCA_003697995.1 Taxidea taxus jeffersonii
CCACTCATGCTCACTTGTGCATGCTCGTTCGTGCTCTCTCTCAAATTAAACATATATTTTTTTAAATTCATCTCCAAAAGTAAGCCCATCATCTGAGTACATTCCACTGGCCAAAAGTTGACGGTACTACAAATGAGATTCATGTAAAATGCTGAACACTAACTGTATCATATATTCCCACCAAAAAAGCCACTGGGCACATAGTAGAACCTCAATAATCCTTGGTAGATTGACATAAAATTGTTTCCATTCCTACAGCAATAGTAACAAACAGCTGCTGGCAGCCACGAGAGCCCCCCCCCCACACCCAACCCAAGGTCCTCTCTCCACCAACTCTAGTGTTCCCATCAGCAAAGAACCCTGGAGCAAGACTTGCAAGGAATCCGTGACTCAAATGTAAGTTCTGTGAAAGCCCAGCTATGAGAAATCCTTTCAAAGCCCTGAAAAACTTCTCAACACCTAAATTACGAGTCCACGGTGGGCATGCAAGGACATTCAGAATACGTACACCTTCCAGATTATTAAGCCCACGTATCTGCCCAGGAGAGCAGGAAAGACAACTCCGCTTTTCAAAGTGGCCTTTTATCTGACACCAGTGTTATGCTTTACTGCTCACATCCCCCCTGCAAATTCTGAAAAACTACACTCGCCCGTCATGTATTTTCAACTGGGCATTCTAAAATCTTTCATTCATTTAAATAGTTGCAAAGGATGTCATTTCCCATGAGCGCACATGTGACATTTGGAAAAAAACTGCCACATCGTTCACGTAACTACATCGGGAGGATGATCTGGCCCCTTCCACCATGCACTTTGAAATGCACCTGAATGAGCACTACCTTAACCATCTGTGTGATACTCCCTTCCTCCGGAGGTCCCACATCCCTCCGACTCCCACCCCACGTACTAGCTTTTCATTCCCAACTCTCTTACTGAGCACCCTACCATACTTCGCTGCAACAAAGAGATGTCATATGGAATTTAAAACTTTTTTAAATTCCTCCAAACATAAGCTCAAAAAAAAAAAAAGTCTTTAGGCTCCGAGTATTAAAATTCTTTTTGGTCCCGATCAAAATTTAAGTAATGTCACAAAGTCTGATGATTAAGCTTAAAAGCATAAAACCATAATGTGATACCTCGAGTAAAGGAGGCTTCACCTAAAACACGGATATTTTGAGGTCGGTGTCCCAAAAACAATGCAAAAGATGACGTTCTTCTCTAAAGCAGAAGGCGGGCTAGATGGGGCAGCAGGAGAAAGACACCTGTTGGTGTCTTCTCAGGCAGATGGGTTTCCGGAGGCAAACAGAATGTGCGGTTCTGGAAACTGAGTCCTGAGACGCAAGCCGGGCCGAGAGGTCCAGGTCATGGTGGGGGGGGGGGGGGTGTGAGAGACCCGGTGTGGAAGCCTTGATTCAGGGCCAACCCCCCCGGACTGGAAAGAACCCAGCAAGAGCACAAATGCAGGTCCCCCTGCCACATTTGTGGGAATGTTCTCGAGTTAGTACTCAAACACGCCATCCTCCCACACTGACAAATAGATCATCAGACCAGAATCGGTAAGTCTGTAAAAAGCTGTGGTTTACATATGAGTGCACGTAGGCAAAATGCCGAAGATTAGTAAATTTAATTATGATGGTGGGTCTGGCTGTTGATGGGCTAGCAATGTTTGGATGAGTAATAAATTAGAGATTTCCATAGTTCATAAATCATTGCATATTTACTCCATGAAAGTTATTTTCCTTGTCCTTTTCTCAGAAAAAAAGCATTAACTACCTAGTTAAAAAAAATCAAAATTTTTCACATAATTTGTATTCTATTCACAGAAATCCTCTAAGGGAACAAAAAATAAAATAAAATTATATCCAGTCTATACAATTTTCATATTCTCAATCAAAACAAGGTAAATCAAAATACAGAAATCAAAATTGCAAGTTTTTTAAAAAGATTTTATCTATTTATTGAGCGAGAGAAAGAGAGACAGAGAGCACAAGCGAGGGGGGATGGACTGAGGGAGAGGGGGAAACAGACTCCATACTGACCAGAGAGCCCGACACGGGACTCAATCCCACCACCCTGGGATCATGACCTGAGCCAAAGGCAGATGCTTAACCAACTGAGCCACCCAGGCATCCCTCAAGTCATCCTGTTATAGGTTTTCAAAAAAAAAGCTATTTTCCCTATAAATATTCCAAATGACCTATTGAAATTAATAGGAAAATTACAAATTATAATAAGTATCAAAATTTTTATCTAAAATATTTAAATAAAATTTAATATTTTATCTACTTTTTATAAACGTAACTTTCATTAAATGTGTTTATAAAAACTATCCACAGTTCTAGCATCCAACGTCCTTCTAGCTGTTGATGTAAAAAAATCAATGCATGTGTCTAGAGCTAAACACACAGGTGTGAGATGAGCACGAATTTATACTGTGCTCTGTGCTCCCCGCAAGGCTGATCTTCAGTAACACGGAGCATTATTAACATAAGCATCACTTCTTCAGGGCGATACCATGACCCACAAAATCCATAGCCATGGGACACAGGCCTTGTCTCCATGGGCATAAAAGATACGCAGATTCATTTCCCTTGTGCCCAACCAGTGTTTGTCACAGAGAGAACACCCAGAATTAGAGGAGAATCTCTGTGCCCACACTGAGTACAAGACCCCCGGGGGGCTAAGAAGTTCCGGTGAGTGGCTGAGTTTCTAGAAGGCAGAACCCAGGCCAGACGCCCCTCTCCTCCTGGTGTAAGTATGGTGCGAACATCAAAGCCCCCTAATGTGCTAATGTCACATTCACGTGTGGCCCTTCTCAGAGCGGAAGACAGGCTATAAAACGAAGATTCCAGCCCTCAAAGAAGCTAAAGCCAAGATCGAGTCACATTACCTACTTCTTAAACACATCATGGAACCCGGCATCCAGAAAGCTAACTGCATGAGCCACACGGCTTGTCAGCAAGCCCAGGGGGCAGGCACTCTCGGAGAGCCCCACACGGCTGTGTGTGTCGGGCAGGGCTGTTCCTGTCAGCTTCTCAGATAAATGCAGAAGGCATGGTCCTGGAACAGAGTGCATGGTCCTCCAACAGAGGCATGCCCTTGGAAACTCGAGCCTTAATGGGGGCAGGGGGTGGGGGGACTTAACAAGAAGCCGTAGGAAGGAACAGTCTTGCTCAGGAGCCCAGGGCAGGAGAAGGGGTAGGAGCAGCTCACCAGTGCAATGGGCTAGAGGACACTCAGTGGCACAATGGAAGGGGACAGACGGTCAGGCCAGAACAGTCAGAGATCCGAGGAGGGCCTGCTGCCCTACAGGAGCTCCATCTGCTCCAAGGTGCCTGGAAGCTTCTTAGAGGAGCTGCACCAGGGTCCCAAGGGGAGTGGCATGGGAGGCCAGCACTATCTGGGCCCATCAGGAGCAGTCTGGGGCCGGGACCCTCAATGGGGGAAGGGGGACAGAGAAAACAGGCCCTGGTAGGGAGATGAAGAACCAAGAGAGACCAACAGGAGGCCACGGAAACCTACAGAACTAACCCACCTCTGGCATGGAATCAAACGGGGTCTGACCTATAGGAGATGCTGCCGGATTAAGCAGCAGGAGAAAGGAAATGCATTTATGACAAACACCAAAAGGGAAAATCTTACCGTGCAGCTTTGCGCTTACAGTTTTCCCAGAGTGCAGAAACACCCAAATAGCATCTGATAGAATTTACATAACTTTACATAATCTCGTGATTACCACTTGGCAAGGAAGCTCCAAACCGAATCTCTTCCATTTATTTGCCTCCAAAAACGACAAGATGGAAAACATTCTGGACAAGGAACGTTCTATCCTCTTCTTAAAAACCCCAAAAAGCCAATTCTGCAACTTTTCTTGGTCATCCGTTTCCAATATCTCAAGTCTAAAGATTCGAAAGTCTTATTGACACAACTGAATCAATAAATAAATATTTACTGACCCCCTGCTATTTTCAAAGCATTGATTTCAGAAGGTGGGGGAGGAATCCCCTTACCTTCAAATCTACTTCAAGCTGTCTGGCCTGGGGACAGATTCACCCTTGCCAAGCCACATTTTTCAAAAGTAAAATAAGAATGCTACCAGCCAGTTGCCACGGGACTTCCTTTTTTTTTTTTTTAATTTTTTTTTTAAAGATTTTATTTATTTATTTGACAGAGATCACAAGTAGACAGAGAGGCAGGCAGAGACAGAGGAGGAAGCAGGCTCCCGGCTCAGCAGACAGCCCGATGTGGGGCTCGATCCCAGGACCCTGAGATCATGACCTGAGCCAAAGGCAGAGGCTTTAACCCACTGAGCCACCCAGGCGCCCCTGCCACGGGTCTTCTTAGGAGAGGGTTAAATTCCGTTAGCTGGTACACAGCAGGGACACAGTAAAAATACTGTGTGGGTGAGACTGTTTCTAACTGAGGAGCCGTGATGCCAATGGGGCAAAATTTACAACGGACTCGATCACTGGGCAAGACACCGATTAAGGGGACATGCGGGTACAGTGAGTTTCAGAAAACAAGTGCAAACACCAAGCAGGGATTAGAGGAGAAGAGACCGAAGTTTTTCTCATAAACAAATAGTGGTTCACCGCTGCCTCTACGAGGCTTTTGATTTAAATGAGGACCTTTAAGTCTGCCTTATCTTTTGTTTGTTTTTTTTGGTCTTTGTTTCGTTTTTCCTTCCATAGGCTAAAAACAAAGCAAAACAGATAAACAAAAACACACACATAGTTGCGTAGGCATCTACTCGGCGAGCGCATTTAGTTCAGAGCCCTTCTATAAATCCCACTCTGTGCTCTTTGGATCCTTACATTCAGAACGTTTCTGAGCCAAAGGAAAGCTCGGCAATCGTGCGGACCAGCATGCTGTGAGCTGGACCTTGCCCCTGAGGTCATGCGTTCGGAGAAGGCACAGGACACGCGGGGCTGTCCTGGTCCACGCCCAACACTCGGATACCGCCAGGACCCAAGCAAACAAGAACCAACACACAGGGGACAGAAGATGACCTGGAGAGCAAGCAGATGACCACCTGGACGGGCAGGGGCTCCAGGACAGTTGGGACGGCAGATGCAAACTGTGGGACCGCGTCAGTTCCGTCTCTATTGCCAAAATGTCACCTACATAATAAACTAAGTAATACAACACGATCAGATTCGACCTCTAAGAGTCCGCAGTTCAACAACCGGAAGGTCTGTCTGCCCCACAACTTCCCAGTCCTGCGCGTCACCTGCCCCAGCTCTTAATGTATGATCAACTACGGTAAAAACAAAATCCCCCAGAACAGTCCTGAGACCGGGCTCCAGAACCTGGAAGCACCCACCCGCATAACATAAGGCCCTGTTCACACTTGCTTCTAACACTTCATGAATAAACATCCCTTTATTCAAATAAGTTATATATTAACTAACTCCCGGTAATTCCGATTCAACTTTGGATGGTAAACACAGTCATTCTGGCAAGACTGCGGAGTTTGCAATTCAAATTACAGACATTTTAATAATGGAGAAAATAAAAATTAGTGGCGTGATTCCTAAAGCACCGTAATCCCAACACTTTTTACCGCGACAGTCGGAAGCGCACATAAATATGTCTCCATTTATAGGGCGAGGGGTTTTATTTGGACGGGCATCATCGCACGGACTTTCCTGCAGTCCTACAGGAGCATCCCCTATCGGGGACACAGCAGGCGCCAGCAAGAGCCCCAGACGCTCTGGCCCCAGACACTGAGAGGCAGCAATGCTCGCTCTCAGTAGATAACAGAGAAAGAGTCACCGGATTAAATGATTTCCTTACATTATCACCATAAACAATAATTATTTGGCAGTTGCCCTTTGCAGGCTTTGCATGTGCTTATGAATAAATCAAGCCTTATTGATTGACTAAGCCAAGGCATTTTACCTCTAGCTCCCCTAGTAAGAACTCTAATCCCCTACTGCACTTACCGATGCTTTAATGTAGTACGTCTCTTAATACTCTTAATATGAAAGATTAGCGCCGATGAGCTCATGAGCAGGAACACGGCTCTTCGGACGGCCCATCAGCCAGTCCGCCCAGGTCTCTCCAAACACGTCCTCGGTAACAGAGTTCTCGCCGGCTGCTCGGAATCACCCCATAGTGAAAGAGGGGGAGCCGCCCCCAGCCTGTTTCCATCCGTGTAACACTGAGCGGGAGAATGATGGCTCGCGTTACGGCAAACATTAAATTCACCGCAAACGGCAAGGCAGGAAAATATGGGACCGCGAAGGATGCTATGCGGTTGGTAAAGCTATCATCTCGGCTCATAAAATGACTGTGTTGGTGCAGTGGCTCCAAAAGATGTTTAAGATTACTTGGGACGATCCCAAAATGTCCTCCAAGGTCTTGGGTGCTACAATCCCAGTCCCCACAGGAGGGGGGGCCCTCTGCTTCCTCCAGCTGGTGGGCAAGATCACCCCACACCCTCAGGCCCTGGCTCCGCCACCCGGTACTTTGAAGCTGTCATGCTCACACGGACTGGTGCGGCCACGCTTCCGCTGTCTCAATCCAGGAAGGACGGCTCCCAGTCCTCTGGGCTCCAACAGGGAACCAGAGTCAATGACTCTCAAGATTCTTTATCGAGGGAAATTCTGTCAGTTGCAGGTGACGACAGACCCCAGGCACTCCCAATAATTTCCCAGCCTCGTGTGTACCCCGATGCACTGAAACCTGATCACCCCAACAGTAACACAGAAACTTCTGTGCTTCATACAGACTCCTGGGCTAGTCTGGGCTGCCACAGATCCTAGTTCCAAAACCAACTCCACTCTTCATACATATACATGAGGAAACTAGCACCCCTTGCTCCTCCTTTCCTTTGCAAGGACCCTAAACCCTGGCATGTTGGACTGGAAAGCTCTTTGGACATTAGGCTCATTTCAAAGATGAGAAAATGGAGAGGAAACCCACCTCGCCAGCTAGGTTAATGGCAGGGGCAAGATAAGAACCAGATCCCTGGCTCCAGCCACGATGTTTCTCCCTTTACAACAACCCCCTGCTCCCTGAGATCGGTAAGAAATTCCACCACCGTGGAGAATCCCCAACAAAAGCATTATGTGTCATGAACTTTACCTTGTGTTAATACCCTGTGATGCCTTTCAAGTTAAATCACGACAAAGACCGGGTACAGATGAAGAATTTCCAACAATATTAGCTCTCTAAGACAGAAAACCACACAAACAAGAATCCTTGTTCAAAAATAGATTCCCCGATTCCCTGCGGAACCACCGTTGCCTCTGGCTACAAAGCAATAATTATCCTGTACTACAGCGATCAATAAAACCTTTTGCCCCCACGAACCTGCTATTTCCTGACTTTGTTCTCTGCACTAAAGATTTCCAAGTCATATTGATTACCTACTAAATTTTTTTCAAGTTCTTTAAAACGGGCAATAAAGAAATTCTCAAATTAGCATAACTTGTTATTGTTTGAGCAGGCTTCAAATCTTTCCATCACATTAATGCTTCCCCCCTTTACAGGGTGTTCCTGTTTTTCATGGGGAATTTGTCATTTTTAGTGTGTGTTTCTGTCTTGCCTAATAGCGCAAAGTCAGTAGGATACAAATTTGATGTTGCTTCTGGAACTGTGACTGCTGCCACATTTTTCATCCGAGCGAGAAAGAATTGATTAATAAACTATGCCCTCTCTCTCGAGCCACAGCGTGGATTTCTACTAAAGGAGCCCATTAGCTCCGAGAGTGTTAAAATTCAGCACTCTGGAACTTGTCTCTACAACGATTCACTAGAGAATCTATTATAAAGGGAAAGCATCGTGCACCCCTTCCAAGGGCATTTAGCTGCTGACGTGTCAAACTTGGAGAGTGAGTCATGAATGAGATAAGCAAGGACAGCAAGAAGGCGGGAGGCAGCCGGAGAACCCGCCCAAGGGGGGCATGGGCATGGCTATGGGCCATATCTCTCATTCTCCAAGTAGCACGGATATACTCCCAAGGTCCCATCAGCACAAACCATTAGTCCAGACCGTTTACTTCATGAGAGGACAGAGCAGGGAAATTAAATAACCATGTATTACATTGTATCTTCTCCCCTCCGTGGCTGTTTTCATGCAAAGCAAACGGAGTATTACTCAGTCTTAAAACAGAAGTAACCTGTATCTACACAATTCACAAAAATTAACACGAAATGAACTAAAGACCTCAATGTAAGACCAGAAACCATAAAACGCCTAGAAGAAAACACAGGGAAAAAAAGTCCTAGCCATCAGTCCTGGGGATGATTTTTTGGGATAGGAGACTTAAAGCACAAGCGATAAAATAAAAAATAAATAAGCGGGACTACAACAAGCTAAAAAGGCTTCTGCACAGCAAAGGAAACCATTAACAAAATGAAAAGACAACCTATAGAATGGGAAAAAATATTTGCAACCATGGATCTGATAAGGAGCTAATATCCAAAATATTAGCTCATACAATTCAACAGCTTAAAAAAATCCAATTTATCAGGGAGATCATGTGATAGTTGTCTTTCTCCAGTTGACTTATTTCGCTAAGCATAATACGCTCTAGTTCCATCCTTGTCGTCACAAATGGTAAGAGGAAGTGCAACGGGGGTGGGGGTTAAGGTGGTAGGAAAAGAAAAAATGAAACAAGATGGGATTGGGAGGGAGACAAACCAAAAGAGACTCTTAATGTCATAAAACAAACTAAGGGAGGTTGGGGGGGGGGGGGTTGGGAGGGGGGGGTGGGGTTACATTATATGTTTAAATATAAAAGCTTAAAGAAAAAAATAAATAATTAATTAAAAAATCCAATTTAAGGGCACCTGGGTGGCTCAGTGGGTTAAGCCTCTGCCTTTGGCTCAGGTCATGATCTCAGGGTCCTGGGATCGAGTCCCGCATCGGGCTCTCTGCTCAGTGGGGAGCCTGCTTCCCCCTCTCTCTCTGCCTGCCTCTCTGCCTACTTGTGATCTCTGTCTGTCAAATAAATAAATAAAATCTTTAAAAAAAATCCAATTTAAAAACGGGCAGAAGGGGTGCCTGGGTGGGGTGGCTCAGTCAGTTAAGAGTCTGCCTTCAGCCCAGGTCATGATCTGGGAGTCCCGGGCTCCCTGGTCAGCGGGGAGTCTGCTTCTCCCTCTGCCTCTGCCCCTCCCCTCCACACGAGCTAGCACTCTCCCTCTCTCTTTCTTTCAAATAAATAAAGTCTATATTTTTTTAAAAAAATGAGTAGAAGCTTCACCCATTTCCCTTCATGTGTTTGGTGAAGGCGAGTGAGAGACTGAGGCTCCCGTTACGGAATGAGTACATCACGGGGATGGAAGATACTGTAAGGCCACGTAAGGGCTCGGGTGCGAGCTCAGCTCCTGTGGGGACAGCAGAGGATGCAGAGAAGCTGAATCGCTGGGTTGTGTACCTGAGACTAACGTAACGTGTGTCAATGGCACTTCAGTAAAAAGAGAACGAAAAACCGAGAAGCAGCTCCCAGTAGACACTTTTCCGAAGAGCACATCACTAATCATCAGGGAAATTGCAAATCAAAACCCCACGCAGGTCTCACCTCACCCCTGCGAAACGGCTGTCTGTCCTCAGGCAGACAAGGGACAACGGGCTGGCGAGGATGTGGACAACGGGGAGCCCCACGCTCTGCTGGTGGGCATGGCCACCGGTACAGCCTCTCTGCAAAACAGTACAGAGGGTCCTCGGAAACTTAAAACTAGAACTGCCTTACGACCCAGCAGTTCTGTGGCTGGGTATCTCCCCAGGGGAAGCCAAGACTCGGTTGCAGGGTTTTCGGCCCCCCCGGGTTCACAGCGGCCTAAGTTACAGCAGCCAAGACCCGGGAACAACCGAAATGTTCACTGTAGGCACATAGGACGGAATATTCTTCAGCCATAAGAAAACGAGGAAATCTTACGGTCTGCCACAGCACGGACAGCCCCTGGGGCGTGACATTAAGTGAAATAAGTCAGCCAGACAGAGACGAACACTGTGGCATCTTACCTCTGTGTGGACTCAAAAGAAAAACAAACAAACAAAAAGAACAAGTAACCCTCGTACTACAGGAGATGAGACGTGCGGCTCCTAGAGGCCGTGGGGGGTAACGGGACTGGAGGACTGAGGTCGAGAGGGACAACCGTCTGGCCATGACCGTACAGGGACGGAGAACACAATTTCTTCTTTCTGTTCCTCTTTGTCTCTCTACGAGAGGACAGCTGTGCAGCAAACTCACACACCGCTGTAGCTTCCTTCCATCTCAACAGAACTGGAAGGGAAGCGAAGGAAACCCCGGGACACGCCACACACGGACAAGGCTCGAGGACACAATGCCGAGGGAAAGTAAGCGGGTCACGAAAGGACACATGCTGCATGACTCCAGGTACGTGAGGAATCAGACGTACGCAGACCCAGAGAAGCAGGCTGTGCAGCGGAGGCTTCCAGGGGAAGGAATATGCGGGGCTGCGGCTCAGTGGGACCAAAGCCTCAGTTACGCGAGACAAAAAGGTTCTAGAGATGCGCTGACACTGTGCACACAGTTCACAAGTTCCCACCCACTTAAAACTCTGTGAAGAGGGTAAAAATAAGAGAAACATAAAAATGTGGCTTATGACAGACCCACGGTGCAGGCCAGGGCTGGGACGTGTTGCAGACAGCTCTACCCGGCTCGGCCCACTGTGTGTGCGTGCAGACCTGGGACGGGGCTCAGAGATACAGTGGGGACCGGTCACCACCCATGAGCGCCCCTCCCTCCACGGAGAGAGCAGAAACAAGGCTCACACTCGCAGCTCCAGAGACACACAAAGGCCAGGAAGAAAGGCTCTTCGGGGATTCCTCTCCTCAAGGGCATCTATGCAATAAGCAGAGACCATAACCTCCTTCCAGAGTATTCGCTCCCTCTGTGAGCACCTACTCAGACCTTGCCAAGTACAGATGTCAGCGCCGGGCCACCCAGGTGCACCATCGCCCACCACAGAGCCCGCTGCTCTGGGTAAAACCACAGGATGGAGACTATGGCTGCACCCACCCACAGCCTAATGCTGAAGCACAGTGGAGTGCAGACAGCCAGTGGAATAGTATGCAGCCAGGAAAAGGCATGACATCCTAAGCCATGCAGTGAACAACAGGAGTGAGCCTTGGGGACACAATGCAAAGTTCAAGAATCCAAACACAAGCGGCCTCATGTTCTGTGATTCCGTGTGTTTCCATGATCAAGGCTACGGAAACAAAGCAGGCCAGTGGCTGCCAGAGCCTAGGGGATAGGAGAGCAGAGTGGTGGTCTTCCCTTACGCAGTGAGGGCAACACTCTGGCATCAAGATAACGACAACGGTTGTGCAGCCTGTGACTACACCAAAAATCAGTGAAGGGCACACTTTCAAGGGCGAGTTTCACGGTATGTCTATCATCATCTAATTTGTTTTCAAGGATCAGTAAGGAGGGATGGGAGCTCAGCTCCTGTGCGGACAGCACAAGACGCAGAGAAGCTGAATCACTGGGTTGTGTACCTGGGACTAACGTAACATAACGGAGGCAAATGTGATCAACTCTGAGGGCACCAGGGGTTTTGTGAGCAAAAACAGGGTCTGAACTTGGCTGCCTATGAGCTCATGGCAGGAGGAGGCAAAGGGGTGGGAGGAGGACCTGCACATGGGGGAGCACAGGTGCAATGACCCAGAGCAGGACCAAAGGGCCCATCTCTCTTTCTTCTGGGGCATTCAGAGGCCTTGATGTCAGCCAAGGCCCAGGCAACATATCCGGTCCCTACGAACGTCGCGGAAATGCAACTCAAGCTCCATGGGTCATGGGTCATGCGTCCATGACCACCTCTTAGCAGGCCCTCTATTAGGCACGACACGGGGGAGTAGAAAGCCGCAGACCATTCCCACCAATCAAAAGAACGATATACCAGAACTTCAGAAAGTAGATCAAATCGCAAAGTCCTGGGCAAAAGCAACTGCCAATATGGGGGACAAAAAAGGAACTCGAAACTCAGCTCTGGAATGTTATGCGTCAGGTGGAAAGAAAGATATCAAGTCCAAGTTAAACTAGGCCGACAGGTACTATGAAGACATGACACAGGCTTGAGCGTCAGCACCCAGACTCTTCGAGCATCACCACTGCTGCCATCACGGGATCAAACACTGAAAACAGGATGCTACGATTCAAATATTTGGAAAGGCGGCTTTTTTCACTTACGGGATCAGATGAGCTCCTCGTTTTCTCCAAGTCTGTGCCACCAGCGGTTCGAGCCCCATGATTCCCTGTTTGGGGGACTGTCCTGTGTGGCCTCCTGGCCCTTCCACCACAGGCCAGCAGCACCCCACTGTCATAACCCAAAATGCTTCCAGACACGGCTGAATGTCCCCTGAGGGGTACGGTCGCTGGAGGGAACCACTGTTTTCCGGCAACTAAATGTACCTTCTCTCTGCAAGGTCTGACGATTCCCTTGGGAATAACATCCTTTCTCCACATCTGCCTGGTTTTCTACGCGCCTCCCACCATGACAGTCTCCCCACAAAAAGGCAAATGAAAACTTACTAGAGAAGCCCATTCCAGGGCTCTAGGCGACTGTTCAAAGCCCAGTCTCGGGGTGCGTGGGTGGCTCAGTTAAGCAGCCAACTCTTGGTTTCAGCTCAGGTCTTGATCTCACGGTCATGAGATCGAGCCCCACGTCAGACTCTGTGCTTGGTATAGAGTCTGCTTCAGCTTCTCTCCCTCTCCCTCCAGCTCACTGTCTCTCTCCCTCTCTCCTACCCCCACACCCATTTGAGGACTAGAATCCAAAGTCTTAGTCCCCAAAAGGCCACAGAGGTCTCAGCGGACACTAAAAATGCATCCAGGCCCCCCTCCCACTCGGGAGTCCTCCTCACACTGAAACTCACGAAGAACCCACAAAGCATCAGACCTTCCAATAAATTGGTTTTGGAGTCTCCACAAGCATCCAGAATGATGATC
>RCUC01142547.1:0-15477 GCA_003697995.1 Taxidea taxus jeffersonii
TGCATCGTTCAGTGCTAAAAAGAAGTGAGCTACCAAGCCATGAAAAGCCATGGAGGGATCTTAAAGGAGGATTACTGAGTAAAAGAAGCCAATCTGAAAGAGGCCACATATTCTATGATTCCAACTGTATGACATTTTGGGAGAAGCAAAGTTACAGAGATAGTAAATATAGAAAATGACTCCTAGTTGTCTGGGGCTTGGGGAGAATTAGCGAGGAATGAACAGGTAGAGAACAGAGGATTTTTAAGGCAGTGAAACTACTCTGTATGCTGCCATAGTGATGGGTACATATCATTCTACATCAGCCCAAGCCCACAGGATGCACAACACCAACAGTAAACTGTTATGGAAACTATTAATTTTGGTTGATTGCAATTTGTCAGTGAGGTTCGTCGGTTGTAACAAATGGACCACTCTGGTAGGGGATGATGGGGGGTGCTGTGCGTGTGTGAGGGCAAGGGGTTTGCGGGAAATTTCTGTACCTTCCTCTCAGTTTTGCTGTGAACCTAAAACTGATCCAAAAGATAAAGACTTAAGTTAAAAAAGAAAGATTTTAGTAAATACAGAAAAAGCATTTGATAAAATCCAACACTCATTTATTAAAAGAAAGAAAGAAAGAATCACAGTGAACTGAACATGGAAGAAAAGTTGCTCCGACTGATACAAGGCATCCATAAAAAACCAAAAAACCAACTGCAAAATTCGTGCTTGTTACTGAGGAACATGCACTTTTCTATAAGATCTGGACACAGCAAAGATGTCTGCTCTCACCCCTCTATTCAACATCATTTTGGAAATCCTAGTTTAGGAAAAGAAAAAAAGGGCATAGAAAGGAAAGGATGGAGTAAAACTGTCTGTATCTGTAGATAGCACGGTATGTGTGCAGAAAACTCCAGTGATGGACTTTTACTGTGCAGCAGATATGACATCGCAGGTGGTGCTGGTGGCGGGGAGACGAGTCCATGAAAGGAGCTAGAGAACTGGTTGCCCGTATGAAAAAAATGAAACTAGATCCCTGTATCATATAACATACAAAAATCAGTCTCAGATAGATTAAGGAGCTAAATCTCAAAGCAAAACTTTAAGACTTTTTCTTTAAAAAGCTAGATGAGGGACACCTGGATGGCTCAGTTGGTTAAGAGACTGCCTTGGGCTCTGGGAGTCCCAGGATCGAGTCTCACATTGGACTCCCTGCTCAGCAGGGGGTCTGCTTCTCCCTCCATCTGCCCCTCCACCTGCCCCTCGACCCTCTCGTGCCCTCTCTCTCTCTCATTCTCTCTCTTAAATAAATACATGAAATCTTTTTTAAAAAGAAGGTGAGGGACGCCTGGGTGGTTCAGTTGGTTAAGCGGCTGCCTCCGGCCTGGGTCATGATCCCAGCGTCCTGGGATCAAGTCCCACATAGGGCTCCTTGCTCGGCAGGGAGTCTGCTTCTCCCTCTGCCTCTGCCTGCCTCTCTGTCTGCCTGTGCTCGCTCTCTCTCTAACAAATAGATAAATAAAAAAATAAAAAGAAGGTGAATATTTTAAAACAGAACACCAGCACTAACCATAGAAGAAAAGATTGATAAATCTAATTATGTCAAGGGGTGCCTGAGTGGCTCAGTGGGTCAAAGCCTCTGCCTTCAGCTCAGGTCATGATCCCAGGGTCCTGGGATCGAGCCCCACATCGGGCTCTCTGCTCAGCAGGGAGCCTGCTTCCTCCTCTCTCTCTCTCTCTGCCTGCCTCTCTGCCTACTTGTGATCTCTATCAAATAAATAAAATCTTAAAAAATCTAATTATGTCAAAATTAAGAGTTCTATAAATCAAGACACTTTAGGAAGTTAAAAGGCCATAAACTGAAAATGTTTACAACATACATAACTGAGAAACTATCAAAAACTGTGAAGAGCTTTTACAAATTAATAACAAATCGTTTTGAACATAGGCTAAGACAGAAAAAGACATTTCAGAGAAGAGGAAATACATATGGCCATTAAAAATGCGGAGAGATGTCCAAGCTCATTAGTAACAGGAAAATGCAAATTAAGGCTACTGTTAAATTGGCAAAAATTTAAAAATTTGACAGCACCAGTTTCTGCACATAGGTAGATCCAGAGACACTGCTGATGAGGAGTAAGAACTGATGCAATCATTTTGGAAATCAATTTGGCTTTATCTTATAAACTGAACCTTGTGCATCTTCACACCAATAATTCCCATCCCAGGGATAGACCCGCTCATTAGAAGTAACCTAGATGCCCATCAACAGGAGGAAGGACACATCAGTTGTGGGATGCACACAGATGATGATTTTACAACAGTTCAAATGAATTTAAGCCTCCACTACATGCAGCATCATGGTTGCATTTTATTTTATTTTTTCTTTTCTTTTTTTTTTTTTTAAGATTTTATTTATTTATTTGTTAGAGAGAGAGCGAGAGAGAGAGGGAGCACAGGCAGACAGAGTGGCAGGCAGAGGCAGAGGGAGAAGCAGGCTCCCTGCCGAGCAAGGAACCCGATGTGGGACTCGATCCCAGGACGCCGGGATCATGACCCGAGCCGAAGGCAGCTGCTCAACCAACTGAGCCACCCAGGCGTCCCCATGGTTGCATTTTAGATACATATGTCGTAAGATAAAAAACACATCTTGCGTTTCTGAGACACATGTTTAATAAAACAAGAAAACCTAAACAACATATTGTTAAGGCATGCATATGTTTCTGCAAAACTATAAATTCATGTACTTCAAAAGCAAGGAAGTGACAAACACAAAAATCAGGATATTGGTTCTATCCAAAGGGAGGCAGGAAGATAGGACGAGAGAGGAACATATAGAAAAATATGAATTGGCGATAATATTCTAGTGCTGCAGGTGAGGTATTGGACTCATGGTATTCCTTGTATAATTAAAAATAAATGAAATAAAGGAAGACCACCTATGGACCAATAATGACGGTACATTATGAACTAAGGTGTTATGATGAATCTAATTGTATACAGCTCCTTGTCAAAGTAGACTAAAAGAAAATCTTGGCACAATCTTTGGCATATAGTAAGTGCTCACCAGAGCTGTGATCATTGTTTCTATGCTCAGCAGGTCTGACTAAACTGTCAACTTGGGTGTCGCCTCCTCCTCCAGGAAGCTTTCTCTGCTCCTCCAGGCTAGGTCAGGGTCCCCAACCCTGAAGTTGCTCGACTCCTTGGACTGACCTCGATGATAACATTTCCCAGGCTATGCAGGGAAAGGCCTGTTTATTAACCTGTCTCCCCTAGCAGGTCATGCAATCTGCATGGCACTTTTTTACTATTGTTAATAAAGACGGTTATTTTGCATTTCCTGCAGAACAACCTGAAGTCTGCATCCTCACTTAACAGTTACCCAGAGGTTTACAGGGAGTGTGTCCATCTCTACATCATGGTTGTGGGGATTGGGGTCCTCCTCGAGGGAGGAAGCAGGCACAGCAGGAGTGTATTTCAATCCCTTCTTGAAGAGAAGGTAGTAAAGCACTCTGAGTCACTGAAAACCTATGCAAATGGCCCTGGTCACTTTTGCATCTCCAGCCCTTGCTTTCTGCCTGCTGCCCACCACACTTGCACTGAAGGATCCTGTGCAAGGCAAGTGGGAAGGTGCCTGGACCGCAGAGAAGAGGACCTCAGTGCTGAGACTGTGGCACAATCTCAGAGTTTGGCAGGAGGTAGGGCCCGACCAAAGACAGTGCTAAGTCTCTATCGGCCCCAGGTTCAGGAAATAAGGGGCACACTGTCTGCAGGGAGTTGACAAGCAAGACAAACAATGCTGAAACTGACTACAAGTCAATGTGCTTTTTTTATCACCATGTGCTGGCAATTCTAAACAATGTCACTGATAAAACACTGCTCCCTCCCAAAAAGAAATGTTTGTTAGTCTTAGTTCTAAAGAATCATTGCCATTATTGTTGAATTTTAATAATAAGCAAATGTGAAGTAAGCTTCCTATTAGCACATTTTTATTACTTAGACTTTAATAAACACGACATTCTACAGGCAAGTCGGTTTGGAGAGCTCCCCTGACACATGGGTCCATTTTGAGACTAGTTTCTAACTTTTTGGAATCATTCAAACTCATTTTGAGCCTGGCCCGAATCCACTGCCCAGGGCACTACGTGTATATCCCCGTGTTTCAGCGGTGATAGTGGAGTGATTGCAGAGATGAAGAAAGAGCCTGGGAGCCACTCCAACTCTCTCATTCTCGGTGACAGCTTAGAGTTCAAACTTAAAACATGCGAGAGTGTAAACGGCGAGATGCGATTTTGTGTAAGTGCAAATTTCAGTTCATACATGGAGTAGCTGCTGAATATGAATACTATTTTTTAATACTATTTTTTTAAAGATTTTATTTATTTATTTGACAGACAGAGATCACAAGTAGGCAGAGAGGCAGGCAGAGAGAGAGGGGAGAAGCAGGCTCCCTGCCGAGCAGAGAGCCCTATGTGGGGCTCGATCCCAGGATCCTGCGATCATGACCTGAGCCTAAGGTAGAGGCTTTAACCCACTGAGCCACCCAGGCGCCCCATGAATACTATTTTTAAAGGCAAAATTTATTCTCTTTATTAATGATTAAAATAATGATCATGACTGATTATTATTTAATTATGAAACAAATAATTTTGAAATACAGAGGGGAATTTAAAAATGATCCATGCTGGGTGCCACTGGCTGGGGCCAAGGGCCAGAGGCTAGGTCTCAGTAGGAAGCGGAAGGGTGAGGATGGGTCAAGGTCAAGGTTCTCAGACTGAAGCAAACCTAATGAACCCACTGAGTGCCTCCTCTTACCCAGCTCCCTCTCTTCACCCTCAACAACGTGTGGCTCTGGGCCTTGAAAGTAAGCAGTCCTCCAGCCCCTCCTATGCAACCTCCAAAGTACCCAGGTAGGATGTTGGAAGGACTCAGCTGCTAGCCCACATGCTATCCAGTGCTGGCTCCAGCAGAGAGACAGGTAAAAGGTAATTCTGCCCCAGTGGAGAGTGGTGTGGAGGTCAGCACAGGGTTCTGGAAGAATGGAGCATAGGGGCCCCAAAGCCAGTCAACCAAGACTTGCAATACTCTTACAAGCACAACTACAATGGAGGGCTGTTAGGGATGACATACTCCAAGCCCCTCACCATGGCACTGTGGCTTAGGTAGAGTGTGCCTCGGGCATCAAGTTCTGCCCTGTCTGGGTGTGTGTGAGCTGAGTCCTGCATCTGAAAAATAAGGATAGCAATGATTTCTGTGATGCAGGGATGAGGAGAAGACCCAAAGAGCTCAGCCCAGTGGCTGGCATGAGGAAGCCAGCAATATATAATAGCCCTAATCAGTATTTTCCAAACAAAAAGTAGAGGACCAGAGAGGGATGATGACCTCTCCAGGGTCACACAACAAACTGATGACAACACTGGGACCAGAACCCAGGTCTGCAAACTCATAATCTAGTGCTCTTTCTACTGGAGCCTCTAGTTAAAGATGTGTTTGGAACCTTCCAGAACAGGGCCTATGTCTGTCATCTTCCATCCTAGGGAACCGAGGGGGCAAGTCTTCTGAACCACCCTCATCCCCTTTCCTTGGCACTTCTCTGATTTCCCATGTTGCACCCCTCCCCCGCCCAAGATAAACTTCTGCTCTGATGTCAGGTAGGGCCTTTTATGTGGAGAGGTGAAGGTGCCTCGTTAGCGCAGTAGGTAGTGCGTCAGTCTCATAGGTGGAGAGGTGAGAGGGGAGAGAGAGAGGTGGGCGACTATGTGTGTATGTATATGAGCATACTGAGGCAGTGTCATATATCTGACTTCAGAGTTTCAGGAGAGGACCCGAAAGCCATATTCATGGAGATCCTGTTCCCTGAACTGCCGAGTGGTGTGACCCAGCTACCTGGCCCAGGTGAAGTCGTTGCCTCAGTGTGGCAAGCTGGGGCGCAGACAATGGACCAGGCTATGAGTGAGTTGAAGGTGAATGTTATTGGGTCAGCCAGCTTCCTGGGCTGGAGCAGGCACTAGAGCCAAAGTTTCCACCAGAAGGGCCTCCAGCGGAAGGAACCAAGCCCTCCCATCCTGACACGTGACCACCTGCCTGTCAATTCCAGCTTAGGACGCTCATTAGCCCCGGCATGCTTCCGGCCCTGAGCGGGACCTCTGACAAATCAGAGACGACTGAGCGTATGCCACCCGCTGTGCAGTGTCCCGGGGATTTGTCCAATAATTATTCATTGAGCACCTACTGTGTGCGAAGTTCTGCGGATAAAGCCAAAGACACATAGGCAAGATCCCCACACTGTGCTATATAATGGCCACGTAGAGATACAGGGATCTGTAAGAGCCTGGAACACTCAGCCTTTTGCGGGTGGGAGTTCGGGGGGACGGGAACAGGGATGATTATTTCACGACTCAAGAGAGTGATGGCACTCAAGAAGGCAGTCCGCTCTGCCTGAGGGGTCCAGGAAACATCGACATGGGAGTGCCCATGACTCAGGTTTTGGAAGAGAAGATTGTTGTTTGCAGCAGTGGGAACAGCATACGCAAAGGCAAGAGGTATAAAGGAATGGGAAGTGGCCCGCTTGGGGAGCTATGAGGAGTTCCGCATGGAAGAGCAGGAGCAGCCAGGTAGGAAGGGTTAACTTGTATCCAGGTGACATGCAGAAGAACTTGGGGAGGGGGGTTCTTGCTGCCCCAGAGCCTGCTGGAGCCTGCTGGTGTCTCCCACCCACCCCGGAGCCCCAGAGAACCCATACTGGGCCCCCGGCTCTGCAACCATCCCCCCTCGGGCTGTCACCAGCTCTCGCCTCTCCCTGCTGCTCCAACATTTTCCTCTTGTGATGGATGGAAATTTCCCTGCTTGGGTCAAGTCAAATTTCTCCTGATTTGTTGTTTTACACACACTGAGGCTGGAGGCGGATCCTGCATGATTCATAAAGAAAAATGCGCTGTCTGTGAAGGAGAGTAATTTATAGGTGACGTTTCCCCATCTTCCAGAGATGGAACATACTGGGGAGGAAGAGGAGGAGGACAGGGGAACTTCATCCACTGCGAGTGGCCAGTGTGGCCTCTGACACTCCCAGTAGGGGCATGAGTGTGTCAGTGGGTTTTGCTGAAGCTTCGGCCTTTCCTGGCCATTGGGCCCAGAGCCAGACCTGGGAAGACCAGGAGACAAGAGGGACCTGAGGTCCCCAGCATCCTTCCCTGCTCTCCCAGTCCCTCCAGACCCTTTCCACACCCCCTCTCATGTATGAAAATAAATGAAGTCAGGTTTCCCAGCACTTCTGATCTGGAGGGACGGAGGGGATGGGGCAGGCAGCCAACGGACACCCATGTATGACCCAAGCCATACATCATGAGGGTCATGAGGCTGCCATGGACACAGAGGATGGGGAAAGTTCTGATCAGTGGCCAGCAAGATTCCAGGGTTGGACAGAACTTTACTGGGGGTGGGGTTGGCTGGGGGAGGAGTGTCAACTTTACAGTCAGAGGAGAAAAAGACCACACAGACTACGGAAGAAAGAAAGGAGCCTAGAGCTCACTCTCTTCCAGGCACTGTGTCATGAGCTTCAGGTATACAACCTCATCTCTGACCCAGTAAGGCAGCAAGAGCAACCCTGGTTTCATAGATGAGGAAATCGAGGCTCCATGAGAAGAGGGAGTGGCATCTCGAGCTGTGGGTTTGATCACATGCCCATGAAATGTCAACAGCGGAGCAGAGATCCCCCTCATCCTGTGAGAGGGGAGGAAGCGGGCAGAGGCAGGAACCCAGAATGGGTTGGGGTGCATCTGAGGATGGTGGGAGTGTGAATGGGGCACCAGGGAAGCATGAGTTAAACAAAGCAGCTCTCTACTGGGTCTCATGTCTCTCTCTGTGAGATGAGAGGTAAGCTTGTAACCTGAGGAAGGAGATTTCCAGCTGTCCCCACCCTGTCCCCAGCCATGCCTCCTTTCCCACCATTAAAACATACCTCCTCAACCTGGTCCCCCAAATCACACAAGCCCCATAGCCAGCTCTGATGGATTGTTCCTTTAGCCCACTGGCCTTCCTCCAAAGCCCACACTCTTTCCTGCCCCAGGCTTGTTCTTATTCTCACTCCCTCATCATTCACTGTGTGCCAGGCCCTGGGCTGCCTTGTAGAGGTGCATCGCCAGGGTCCCTGCCTTGAGGAGCACACGCTCTAGAGAGGGACATACCAGGTGGCCCGCCCCTAGATGGACGAACATGGACCTTCCCAGGTTCCAACTAGCTAGGGCCAATCTGCCCAGAGGAAGGCTGGAGCAGGTCTTTGAAGATTGAGTAGGAGTTTGCCAGACTAAAAAATAAGAGGGTACTCAAAACAGCAGTACAGCATGCGCAAAGCAGAAATACAAGCCCCTGCTCCTTTGCACCATCCTGTCTGTCCCCCAAGCCTGAGCCTCCTCTCTGTGATCCTGACCCACCCTCTTCTCCCTAACTCTCTGGCCCTTTCTCTGCTCGAGGACCTAAAGCTCCCACCAGGATACAGCCAGAGCCATGAGCCCCTCCAGTCTTCCCCCACCATGTCCCCTGGTGAATCTGCTCAGGGACACATGGGCGAACCATAAATTAAGTCTTCTGGGGATGGATTCTACTGAATAAAAAGCACATTCAGTAGCGAGAATATTTGTTTTTGTTTTCCTTTTCCGAGTAAATGGAAACATGCGCTGACCTCACTTTTCTCACAAGTACAGTAGCTTTCCTGAGCGGCCGTCAGGCCTGGGGTGCCAGGAAAAAGTGGTGGAACATTCAGCATCAGAAACAAGGGCCCCAGTGGCAGCTGTGGCCGGCCAGTGGAATACAGCTGTCAGGCCACTGACATGAGTTTCCGAGGGGTGGGGAGGATCCGGCCTGGGCCTCCCAGGGGGCCCTGAGCATTGCCAGGATGGGGCTTCGAGACCGCTGTCCTCCCAGTTCATTCTCTGACACTGCCAGCGGAGGGTCTCAGGCAGCAGGCAGGGAGGCAGCCACCAGACAGGCCTTGGCATCAGCCAGACCTGCTTTTCCATCCTGGCTGCCACTTTCTGGCTCTGTGACCTCAGCTAGCTAGTCCACCTTTCTGAACCTCGGTTTCTTCATCCTCAAAGTTCAGGTGACTATATCAACTTCCTAGGGTCATATGAGTTTTAAATATGTCAAAGTACAGAGAAATATTAGTCCTTAGCCCCTTCCTGACATTCTTCTGACATACCTGACTCAAGCCCTACTTCTTCTGTGATGCCCTCCAGACCCAGTGACCTCTCCAACCTAGAATCTAAAGTTCTTTTCTACTTATACTGCCTTGTGATGATGGGTACTTTTTGATAAGAACAAGGTATCTAAGCACCCACTCATCCATCCACCCGTCTACCCACTTTTCCATCCATCCATCCATCCATCCATCCATCCATCCATCCACTCATCCAACCAACCACTTATCCATCCACCCATCCACCCACCCATCCATCCGTCCATCCATCCATCCATCCACCCATCCAACCATCCATCCATCTACCCACCCATCCATCCACTCATCCATCCATCCACCGACCCACTCACCCATTCATCCATCCACATAGTTACTTATTTAGTCAGGACTATTTTGAGCAACTAAATATTGTCTCACTTTGGGGAAGGTGTGTTGTTTTCTGTGATCTGATCTTCATTACGTGTGGACACAGTGCATCCTGTGCCCTAGAGACAGGATGGGATTGTCCTCAGTTTCCTCTGCAGCCAGTGTGGGGGGCTTAGCACAGAACACTCACTTGGTAGCAAGGTAATCCAGACAGACTAGCTTAAGAAAATAGGAATCTAATGATTCATGTAACTGGAAAGTACAGGTACAGGTCTTGCTGGATTCAGATTCTCAAGTGATATTTTCAAGACCTAGTCTCGGTTATCAGTGCTTCCCTCCCTCATATAGTAGCTATGCTGGCAGCAGCCGCAGCCCCAATCTTCACATCCATTCACGTTCAAGTACAGCAGGCTTCGAAATCTTCTCCAGAAATGACCGCCAGACCACACGGTCTGAGAACTGGGGACAGGTGGAAATGGGGAGTAAATGGGGAGAGGGGTTGGATGCTAGAGAGGCAAATGCTGCAAGCCTAAGGCACCTGCACCACATAGGTGGTGGGGATCCAGAGTGAATAGGAAAGCTCTGTAAGGACCCACTAGGGGAGGCAGGTTAAGGAGCATGGATACATATATAAACAGGATGATCTCATACAGCCATACTTGCTAGGAGGATGGTAAAGCAGGCAGTGCAGTCAGAATAATCGGGGGTGAGGTTATTTTAAATAAATGGTCAGAGTCAGGCTCTCTGAGGAGGCAACGCTGAGGTGAGAGGTTGAAAGGCCCAGACCAGGAAGGGTCTCGTAGGTTCTGGTGAGGGGCTTGTATTTCCTCTTCCAAGTGACAGGCAATCGGTGGGCAGTTTTAAACATGGAAGGACATGATCTTTAACTCTTTTTAGGTTCCTCTTAGGATTTTTAAAAAAACTTGTCATTGAGGTCTAACCTACATAACATAGAGCAGAAAAAGCACGTTCATCCCAGGAAGACAGCTCAAGGTCTTTTCCTGATACAGACACCCAGGAAACCCCCATCCAGATCAAGAGATAGAACACAGACCCAGAAGGCTCCCTCATGCCCCTTTCAAGTCAATCTCCCCTCCGAGAGGTAACCACTCTTCTGATTTTAATCATCACAGATGGATTTTGCATGGTTTTGAACTTTATATAAATGGAATTAAGCTGTACATGATCTTCTGTATCTTGTTTCTTTTGCCCAATATTACGTGTGCATGGTTTGTCTGTGTGGCATAACTCATCCTTGTTCATTGCTGTGTAGCATTCCATTTCTTCCACTCTACCAGAGCTGGGAGGAGATTGTTCTCTGCCTGTGAGCTGATCATGGGACGTGGACACTGAATGCACTGCCCTTGGAGACTGACTGCCTGGGACCATCCTCAGTTTCCTCCTTAGCCAGCATTGGGCTTGGCACAAGACAGAACAAACGCCATGTTGGCTGGGTAGGGTTGAGCTGAGAATTCCCCCAGGGGACAGGACAGGTGGTCTAGGCTAACACTCCTAGACTCCTCCTTTCCAGACCCGACACCTCCCAAGCTCTGGCCGTTCCTCCGACGCCCCTCCCTCCTAACCAAATTCAGGTGCTGGCACTTGGCTGGGCGGGGGTTCTGGTGGTTGCCCAGCCCGGAGTCCCTGGTGGCCAGTGTGAGGGATGTCTCGGGAAATGAGAGGAGCTGCGGCCAGCCGCCAGGCAGTGACTCTACACCCCAAAAATGTGCTGTTGGCCAGGCTCTCCTTCCTCTCTCCTCTAGACCCTTCCAGGCAGCAGGGAGTTGGCAGGCCCGGGTGCAGATAACAGCGAGAGCCCCAGGCCCTCTTCTGTCATCACCTCCCCAACGTGAAACCCAAGATCTTGTTTATTTATGAGGAAATTCTGTTCTGCCACTCGACGAATGGTGTATGGGGCCAGGGCACATGGAGTATGGAGCCGGCCCAGCCAGGCCTTATTGCGCTGCCCCTCTCCGAGGAGGCAAGCTCAGAAGGCATTGGCAGCAGTGAGCGGGCCGGGCTGACTTGACACCCCCACCAAATGGGGGCTGGCGGTGCAGAGAGAGGTCCTCCCTCCCCCCCGGAATGGCCAGAAGCCCCCCTCCCTGCTTCCCCATAGAGCCATCCACAGACGGGTCAGGAAGCCTCAGACGGTAATAGTCTGGCGGCCGACCCACTGAACCCCTCTCAGGACAAGCAACAGTCCCTCTGTGGGACTCACTTCCTGCCTCACTTCCTGCTGGGAGGGTGCAATGAGCTTCTGTCAGTCCCCAAGAGTCTGAGGAGGGAAAATCAAATAAAAAACAATCTACCGGGGTGCCTGGGTGGCTCAGTGGGTTAAAGCCTCTGCCTTCAGCTCAGTCATGATCCCAGGGTCCTGGGATTGAGCCCCACATTGGGCTCTCTGCTCAGCGGGGAGCCTGCTTCCTCCTCTCTCTCTGCCTGCTTCTCTGCCTACTTGTGATCTCTGTTTGTCAAATAAATAAATAAAACCTTTAAAAAAAAAACCCACAAGGGTCCACAGCATGTCAAGGGTCTATGCTGGCCATCTCATTCGATTGGCGCTGGCAGGTGGAAGTGAGGGTGCTGGTTTTGTGATGAGGGGTAGAAGGGTGGAGTGACGAGATAGCTCACAGGCTAGTGCATGGGAGAGTTGTGACTCCAGCCACACTCTGCCAACCCGGTGGGACTGAGTCAAGCACTCACTGAGAAAGACCAAGTGTCCAGCTGTGGCAAACTAGAGCAGAATGGGTTCACGTCAGACTCGAAATTGACGATCCTTCCTTCACACCTCCCTGCCTCTCAAAGTGAGGGGTCCTTTAGCAGTGTGCGTGAAGGGGTCCTAAGTGGTGAGATGACATCCACTTTGAGATGAAGATCGCTCATTTTAAATTCCCTTTAGAACAGGCCCGGCACTAAGCGCAGGTCCTATCATCCAAACCAGGGTCGCTCACGGACCCTACATCTTCTGTTCACGTTTCACCTGCGTGGGTGGGGTTCGTGGCTCTGCCGCTGTGGCAGGAACATGTGTGTTTGTGAGATTCACCCCCACCCCCACTCATGGGCCCTACCAGAGCTTTAGACCTAAAGCAGTAGGGAAAAACTTTTAATGACAGAAGTTAGACCAAGGGTGTTAGCAATGATGTAAATATAAATGGCTTAAATGCTTCTAGCAAATGACAAAGGCTTTAGCTCCAGAACAACAAGCAAGATCATTCTCTTTTTTTCCTTACAAGTTTTCAAAAGGTACCCACACCAAATCTTCCAGGACTTATCTCTGTCCTTCCTAGCCTGTGTGGACTCTTATGTCTCTGATTTCTTTAATGCCAGCTGCTCTATTTTTATTCTAAGATAGTTCAGACGTACTTAACGGGATAGAAAATCACATGACACTTATCGATCTACCACGGAGATTTAATAGATGCCAACATTTGCCATATTTGCTTCAGATCTTTTTATAGGGCCCCGTCCTTTCCCTCCCATTAACTTGAAGATGTTGGGTATAACAATTTTCATGCAAGTTTAATGCCTTTCTACATATGGGTGTGTCCACAAACTGTATAGGACATTGTTTTGTGCTTTTAGAATTTACCCAAATAATATCATGTAATAGATCTTTTTCTGCAATTTGCTTTGTGGGAAATTACACATGTTGAGACACATAGATGTCTCTCCTTAATTTAACCTGCCATACGGTGCTCACTGTATAAATATGTAACAGTCCATTTACCCATTTTCGCATTGATGGACAACTGTTTCTACTTTTCTTTTTGCGATCACAAACAGTGCTTCGAGAATCCTCTTTGCCTGTTTCCATGCTCACTCAAGCTAGTATTTCTGTGGAAGTAGAAGTTCCCAGTGGGGCTGGCTTTAACACTTACCTGGTATCTATTTTCTGTTCCCTACTTTCCTCTCCTAGGATGTAGTCGAACAGAACTTCTTAACAGGATTTGAGTTGAGGCTTGAAAAGAGAGAAATTGCGTTGCTATAAAGTAAAGTGACCGCATTCTAGAAAGAAAAAAAAAAAGCCACTGAGACCGAGAGTCACATGGTATGCTGCCCTGCCACACTCTTTACACTTAATTAATCCTGGGACCCGACATGTACATCTGTTATTCTAGCTGAGGACCAGGGGGAGCCGTCCTCACGTTTGCTCTATTGGCACCGTATTAATTCTTGTACCAACTCCCATTTCAGAGCTGACGGTGGTGGTTTCTAAGCCTGGCTGTGCATCACCATCACTCAGGGGACTTTAAGAAATACACAGATTCCTAAGCCCAGGCCTGGATATTCAGGTTCAGGGGTCTGGAACTGAGCCTGGGAATCTCTCCCGGGTGATTCTGCTGCAGCCACAGACTTGCACGGCCAGTGATGCCTGGTGGGAAAGCTGTCAGGAGGATGCAGCCTCTGGTTATGCGCTCAGCTAACCTTGCCCACCCATCCCACCCCTGTGCTGCTGTGAATCTGTGTGTACCGTGGTCAAGGCTTGCTCGAGGTGCCTTCAAACTCCTCAGCGGCTCCTCATTTGGAGTGCTGTCCCCTGGATTGAAGGAAAAGCCATGGAGGGACTAGATTGTAGCTCCCTGACCAAAGGTAGTGGACCCTTGTCTCGTCCTTCTCCCTGTTTCCATGGAACAGGCTGGAGAAGGGGACTTGGCTGGGCATGTGAAAGCCAGGCTGTACCAGTGCCCGTAAGCGGTGATAAAAACAATATGAACACAAACAGCAGTCTTGGTGAGGAAGGGATATAATGATCCCCATTTTACAGTCAAGGAAATGGAGGCAGAGTTAGGAGGTAGTGGAACCAGGCAAACTGGCTTCAGTATCTGTGGGCAGAATGATGCTGCTAGGCCCTGCCTTCTCCTCGCCCTGGTAGAGGAGGTCTCCCAGGAGCGCTGTCTTAAAAGGACCCATATCTGGTCTCGACCCCCTCAATTCTGGGGTGATGTGGGGAGTCTCCAGTCTGTAATGAAACTTTTCTTATCTCAGTATGCATTGAAAACTATTTGTAGTTGTTCATGCATGAATGGTAATACAGCAACTGCCATCGCCCGGGTCTTTATTGCAACTACGTGCTAGACCCACAGGTGATGTGGGTGCAACTCCCACCACCGCTGCCCACCAGACACACACACACACACACACAGCACTGCATGGGACATGTGATGGGTTCTCCTGGAGAAAAGAGCCACAGGGGGTGGGGCCCCTTGGCCTAGGGTCACATGGCCATTTGGCTGAGCATCACCTATCATTCCACCACTTGCTGCGTATTCTAGCTCCTTCTTCAGAGTGAGGTCAATGTGCAAAATAACAATAAATGGCAGTAAAAAGTCAGCAATAAATACAGCCCCTCCCTGGAGGGAGGGGAACTTTTCCCAGGACTGGACCAATGACCAGTTTCTTGGGACTCTTCTTCCAAGAGCAGAGGGAACCAGGATGTCTTGACTGTGCCTTTAACTGCCTCATCTCACTCTGGGTTGATCACTGCAATGCCTCCTTCCTGCCCACTGCCCCCTCCAAACTCATGCCCTCAGCCCTGTTCTCCAGTCAGTGCCAGAGCCAACTTACTTGTGCTAATCTGATGCTGTCCCTCCCCTTCTCAGGGAACCTCACAGACTCTCTACTACCATTTCTTTTTCTGGTAAGAAAGCTTGGTGTGCCAGATCTTTGCTCATCCTCTGTCGCTGAGCTATCCCTGAGGCTGTTCCTTCACAACACTGATGAGTCCCACTAGGAGTTGGGGGTAAAGAGATAAATAAAACCCAGAATATTAAATATAGGGCCTGGCATGCCCCTTCCCCAACTATGTACCAAAGCCAGGCGTTGCTAGCTGATCCCAGCACACTGCAGCCTCTGCAGACCTGCCCTGCAGATCGGCTTTCCCTCCCATACCTCCTGGCCACATGTGACTATTGAGCACTTCAAGTGTAGGGAGCACC
>RCUC01142550.1:0-34036 GCA_003697995.1 Taxidea taxus jeffersonii
TGACAAAATTAGATTAGTTCATCTTCACAGACACTTACATGATCTCCACAATGTACTATTTGTGGTTACTATCTCCAGAATGACCAAGCTCTATGAAGACCTCCTTCTAGTAACATACAGCTGGCATAGGCAGGAAACATTTGCCAGGGAAATCTTCTAAAGTTTAGGTAAGAATGGACTGGCCAGGAATTTCATATATATGTGTGTGTGTGTGTGTGTGTGTGTGTGTGTGTTTGTGTGTGTGTATACATACATACACACACACACACACACACACACATATATATATATGAAGTGCATATGTATATGAAAGATTTGATTGTTTAATTAAGATGATAAAAGTCATAGAAACCCTGGTATCCATCTGCCCCAGATGAAGGGCTGTGTTGTCTTTTTGCTTGGGTCTTTAATGTGTCAAATCTAACTTCCTCAATGAACCTGTTGCTGTCAGAGGCAAAAGGATTTATGGATCTGCATTCCTTGTCTGGATTCCTATGAAGCAAACCTTGACCTTTTGCATCATTTTTAACTCTAGTTCTACAAAATCTTTGTTCAAAAATCTGGGATTTCTTTCAAAATGTGGCTTTAAGAACTGTGATAAAAGCTTGTTATGCCCATCATTGGGGTTATCAATACCATATTTGAGTTAGAGGATGAGTTTTATTTAACCCAGTGACCTTGAGATTTTAGCATTTAGGAACAGATGCATGGTCACTAACACTAAACTTACCGTTCAGACCCTAATTAAATAATTTTTTTAAAAACGTTAACTTGGTTTTTCCTCATGATTGTGTAGATATAATAATGGTACTAATAATAATAGAGGAAAAGTGGGGAGGATAAAATATATAAATGCCATCAATGTCAGTGAAATTTAGATAGAAGGATGGAAATTGGGTACTAGCCCAGAATACATTCTCTTTTGTGGATCTGGTTCCCCAGTGCAGCTGGGGAAGTTACGAAATCTGATGTGCTTGATGAGGGAAGTCATAAACATGCTTCTTTTTCATGTGGATTCATATTTTTAAGTGAATCAAATGAGACTTTAGGTCCTGACTAAATTGGCTATGTTTTGTGTGTTATACGATGCAATGTTACTATTTTATTAGTGCTAATAGATCTGTGGTCCCAAATATGGTCCCTAGCCCAGCAGTATCCACATCACCTAGGAACTTGTTAGAAATATCAATTCTTGGGTACTCCCCTAAGAATACTGAATGAGAAACGTTAGGAATGAAAAGCAGCAATCCTTGTCTTCACAGGCTCTCCAGGAGATTCTGATCATGCTAGAGTCTGAGAATCAGTGCTGTAGGCTGGTACTCTGATTCACACCTGAATCCACTTGTCCAACAAAAACTTGTCTATTAAACATTTACAGAAAAACATACTGTACTCTTCTCCATATTTCTCTAAGAATAGAAATTAAGAAAACAGAACTAAGCCAACAACCAAACAAACACCAATAAGGAAGTAAAGGAATTCCAACATGTGAATATAAAAAACAGGCGTTCTTATTTCTGTTAGTTGGAAATTGTGTTTACAGTAAGGGAGCCGTAGCAAAACTGAGGCTCTTCCTCTTATGATCTTAGACTATGATTTAAGTTGTTTGATATTCATTCATCTCCACTTCCACAGGCAGCTAGAAGAAAATCAAAGCACTGCAGACCTAATATATGTAATTCCAATGTTCCTCTTTCCTCTTTATCTTTATATATCTTCATTACCAACCCACTAGTTCAAAAGCTTAGCTGTAAGGGTTGAGGAGAAGGCATTTATTAAATCCAAATTCAAACAAATGTTAGGTAGTTAGAATCAGTTCTGGGGTAAAAAATAGAGATAAAAGGCCATTTGGTATCTTGATTAAAATTAACTAGAAATAATGGGACGTCTAGAGGAAGAAATAAAATAAACATATAATACTAATCTCCTATATCCAAATTACATAACAATTTGACTCCATTTATCATTGATTTGCTATTTTAGGTACAGCAGACAATTTTGGTATGATCAAAACTATTGCTACATACCAAAGATAATGTTTCAAGCCCTTGATTCAAAATCTTTAATGTTTTCAAACAATACATAATTAAAAGTCCACCTACCTTCAATTCTAGAAAATCATTTCATAATGCAAACTTAATTGGCTATTATTAGCAGAGCTAGATTAAGTAGCTTGTTGTGGCCATGATGAGTTTATCTATTATGCTCATAATTAGGACTCCCACAGCCAACAAACCCAGAGGGGCTCAAAGCTCCCAGCCAATCCCCGTTGCCAACAGCCACTCACACATTCTTCAATCATCGGGTTGCTATTCCTGCCACCACCAAAAGTCGTCACCGCCTACTTTTCTTTTTCTATTTCTAATCTACGATGTGGACTAATTTGCTTTCTGGGAACCTCTAGGGACTAAAGGCTTTATGCCTGGGTATGTTTGCTTTTCTCAGAAGAATGCCAATCATTAGGACAATTGGGAGCTAGAGAACCGGGGGCTGGGGATACTAATTACTGCAGTATTATCCTCAGACACTGAGAAACAAGGCAGTCTTCTGAAATGTTGGTCTTTGAGAATGTATCTTCCCATTTTATTATTATTACTATTGTTGTTGTTGTTGAAATTTTAAGCAACTTTTGTATCCCCATATACTTATAGCTTCCCTCTTTCTCACCATCTTCTGGGAACAGATAAAACCTAGTTTTCTAGTTCTGCTTTCCAATGAGAATCTGAGATAGATGTCTGTTGAAAGTAATTCATTTTTTAGGAGTCATTCTTATATACTAGCTAGAAAAGCTGTCAGGACCAATTTGAATGTTGTTCAGACAGTTGCAAAGACTGTTGTAAACAGCTGCATTAAAGTTTAGCCTATAAATGCTGCCCATAGTGACAGTGCCTTTGGGTTTTTTTTTGCACACACACACCCCCAGCAATTAGGGAGCTTTAAAATATCCTGACACTCAGTCTGTAACCCCGGTAGATTCAATCATGGTCTCCAGGAGGGGACTCATGCATCATCAGTATTTTTAAAAATTTTCCAGGATTTCCCAAAGGCAGCCAAGACGAGAATCACTATAGATGTCTATACTATACTCTCCTATAGAGTCTCCATTAGTTCCTTAAAGACAAATCTGGTTGCGTATGTTTAGCTTCTATAGCTTATTTTATTTCCGTCGGGCAATTTCTTAAATCATGATTTAAAAAATATAATTATTTTTAATGTATGTATTGGGATTGGGACTAATCAATCAAAAAATGGAAAGGTGTCAACTTAATTCAGGGTTATAGATTTTGTCACTCTTGTCCCATTTTATAGGAGTTCAGAATGTTTTCTTCACCTAGGACAGTATCTTGTACAAGTTCTGCCACATATTATTTATATGACTTTAGGCAAGTATCCTAATCAATAAAATGAAGATAATATCACCACCTGTTTCATACTGTTGGTGGGTTTAAGGAGATAAATCTTATTAAGCAATTAGCACAGGAAAGCTGACATAAAAAGGAAAACTCAGTTAATATTAGTTATTATTGTCAGTGTGACCCAAATTGGGCATTTGGAATGTTAAAACAAATACAAATGTGATCCTAGCCACTTAATTACCACCATTTTCAATTTAACTTGTCAGAAAAATGCATTAGAACATTTTATAGTTAGATATACAGAATATAAAGTGAGTTTCTCTTTCTCACATAACAACGGCTCTGGAAACATAGTTACATCCATTTTTTGTTTTGTAAAGATTTTATTTATTTATCTTTGTGTCAACACAGAGAGAGAGAGAGAGAGAGAGAGAGAGAGAAAGCACAAGCCCAGGGGAGGAGCAAGCAAGCAGGCAGAGGGAGAGGGAGAGTAGTCTCCCCACTGGGCAAGGAGCTCAAGGTGGAGCTCGAGGACCCTGGGATCATGACCTGAGCTGAAAGCAGCCACATAACCAACTGAGCCATCCAGACACCCCATCAGTTACCTTTCGTTCCAGATATTGATAATTCAATTGCATCTTTTTGGGTTGACTCCCTCCTTTAATAATCTTGTAAAGAATAGATCTGGCATTTTCTAAACAGAATTTGTGTGAAGGACAAGATGGAGACTTCCCACCTGCCTTTAGTTTATCTCATCTTAATAGGATTTGAGGAAGGAAGGCTAATGTCTATACATACACCCTTTAAAAAGTAAAGTAAAACAGCACAACAGTGTTTCCTCTAAGGCAATTCCAAAAATTTCTCATCCTAGATTTAATTATTCATCAGAGTATTTCCCTTTCATAAACATGAAATAAATATATTCCAGTGTCACTACATTAAATATGATAATCCAGGATAAAAAAATAAAGGTTAAGATTATTAAAAAAAACATGAAAAAGGAGCTCATCAGGAAGCATTTGGGCAGCTAATGAAGCTACAATATGAAAAGTAAAAATGTGTATACATTGTATTTTTATTTTCAACAGAAATCAACTTATCACTAAGAAGACTTACATCTGACATATCTATCTTCAAAAATTTTACCAATTATTTGATTTATTTTGATTTCTTATACTATACCTACCAAATACAAGATGTTGAGTCAATTTTAGATTTTAGATAGGCAACCAATAATTTTTTAGTGTATGTCCCCACAAGTATTGCAGAACTCATCCTTAACACTAAACAAAATTCTTTGTCTATCTAAAATTCAAATTTAACCATGTGCCCCTTATTTGTATTTCTTAATCTGTCAACTCTGACTTACATTATAGTTTGTGTTTTTTGATAAAACATTACAAGGGCTTTTAGCAGTTGATGGATAATGCATTTCATTTGGCCTAAATATGTGAAAGAGAGTGAACTCTTCTAAGACTGGAAAGTATGCCTATTTGATACAAAGTAGACACATTTTCAGTGCTAAAAAATATTTCTTGTAATGAGTCAAGGGCAAAAGCTCACATTAAGGTATTCTGAATGATGCTTTAATTTATTTGATTTCTTTACCAGAATTAGAGATGATAAATGTACAGAATGAGCTGTTTTGTTTTGTTTACTGAGTACAATCTGGCTTTTTTTGATTTTTAATTCACTGTGAGCAATCCAATTTATATTTAGGGAAAAAATCTGCAGTTGATATTCAACATAGATGCTCTAGAATAAAAATACCAAAATCATAAAGGGTTTTCCAGAATTAAGTACTAATAATTCATAGGAAGCATAGAATTTGACACAAGTTCATTTCAGAAAATATTAGATGCTCTCTCAACTATTAACACTAATTTCTGAAGTATACCCTGATATAGTTCTTAGGATACAGTTCTTAGCATCAGGAAGTCCAATTCCTGACATTAGGACTATTTTTATGCTACAAAATTGGAGGTCTATGAACAAAAGGGCATGTTAATTGTGAGAGTCCAATATGTAGTAAGTAATAATAAGCTTAAGGGAATATTATCTTAGGATCCTGTCTAGTGTGTTCAACCTTCTATAGTCAGCTCACTCTTGTCTCTAATTTTCAGGAAAGAATCACCTTATCAGATAAATACCTATGGCATTGTTTTGGAAGATTTCTTTGACACAGAATGGCTCACATAACCAAAAACTGGTTTAAAAAAGATGGAGGAATCCACATTAAGGAAAGAGTACCACAGAGTTATTTTGTAATTATCACACACCATCATAACCATAATTCTACATAAAACCCATTTATGTCAAACTATTCTGGCAATAATTCCAAATTTTATTTCTCATAAAATAATAGATTTTTAAAATCTGCTGGTCTGAGTCTAGTTTTCTCCTCTGTTCAATCTCTGATACCCTTTCTTCTCTTTTTCCTACTCTTTTTCCCACCCTTGCTATTCTGGAATGTCAGGTCTTTGTGTGAATCTAATTACTTTCTGCAGGAAAGAAAAAAATTAAGCCCTTGCTTACATACTTAATTAAAAGTCCCCTCTCAATACCATGTTTTTAATCAATAGTATTGTTAGGAGGAGATTGCTTCTCTCTTATTAACTTTGCAAACTCTCGGCACTATTTACTCTTTAGGACAGGTTTTTTTGTTTTTTGTTTTTCCCTTCTCTCCTTTCTTTCCTTCCTTCCTTCCTTTCTGTCTTTCCTTCCTTCCTTTTTCCCTTCCCGCCTTCCTTCCTTCCTTTCTCCCTTCCCTTTTGCAACTAATTGCTCATTCTGAAAGCCCTCTTTCATATGATCTGGGATGCACTGTAGGACCTGCATTTTGTTATAGCATTTTCTCTTTAATTTGAACACTCTATGTTCTCTGAATTGTGACTTTCATTTTTGGACCCTTTTTTCTTAGCCAAGACATGATAATTTTCATGTGCATGTGTGTGTGTTTGTGTATACAGCAGGAAACTTTTAAAGTCTGGGGAAAAAATTCTGTTGAAAGTCATGGGTTTCAACATTCCTTTTCTTGGATAGTGCCATTCTTTTGCCTTTTGGAGGCCATCATATTTTTTTTCTGCTCCTGGTATGTTTTTGTGGTTGATTCTCTTCTCTCTCCATTGCTTTGTTTATATGGCCACAGGTACAGTAAAGTTGATATTATAAGTGCCGAGGGAAAGTCTTGTTTGAATCATGAGTTTTCTTTGTGTGATAGGAAAGTGATTATTGTTATAACCATAGGGTATTTTCCTTGCAGGGACCTGTGTCAGGGCTAGAAGACTGGCAGTGTTATAGTCTGCATTGTGATCTTGGGTGTCATAAAGAAAAATGGGCTTTTGTGCATTTGGAGACCAGAAACTGGAGCAAATTCATGGCAGCAGCACCAGCCTCCAGAGTGCCACAGAGGGAAAAGTACACCCCGAGCATGTAAGCAAGTACTGTGGTAGAACAAAATGTGTTCTACCACAAGAAATGTATCCTCAACTTTGTCTATTGCTTCCACACCCAGAGAGAAACCACATCTTCCTTCAGAACTTCCTGTTGTTCTCTGTAGCCTACTTGTTTGTGTGTTCTACTTATTTCCAGTTGTCACTAAAATGTCCCAGAGTAGTGCTTTTCCCTTTGAGTTTTCAAAAGAATCACCAGGAGAGCTTGTTAAAACCAGCATCCCACCCTCAGAGACTCTGATTCTGTAAGTCTGAAATGCAGCCTAAGAATTTGCATCTCAGCTGATGATGTTGCTGGTTCTGCAACCACATATCAACTTAGCATTGTCTGAGAGTCCTTGAAGATTTTGAATTGGAAGGGATCTCGCGGATCTTAGACCAGATATAGGAACTGACTTGTCAAAGGTCACAAAGATATTCCATCAAAGTGGTGTAATGTTTTCTATTATGTGACTCAGACTTTTTTAAGTAGATTTTGCTTTATCCTCCAGTATCAGCAGAGTGCATTTCTCTAAATGGCTTCATTGGCATACATAAACCATTACCAATACAGACAGGGTCAGGAAGATATAGACCTCTATCCAATTTGCACTACTCTATGTTATTTTGGCCTTCTTAAGTTTAAGATTATTTATTTATTTATTTGATATAGAGAGAGATCACAAGTAGGCAGAAAGGCAGGCAGAGAGAGAGGGAGGAAACAGGCTCTCCACTGAGCAGAGAGCCCGATGCAGGTCTTGATCCCAGGACCCTGAGATCATGACCTGACCTGAAGGCAGAGGCTTTAACCTACCGAGCCACCCAGGCACCCCTGGCCTTCTTAAGTTTAAAACTATCTTTACAACCAGCAAAAAAGAAAAGGGTTGGGAGATATGTGCATTCTTCTTCCCCTAATATTAGGTCTTCAATGTGTGTGTAACTTATAACATCTTCACTAGGTTTGTAAATAAATCCTATTTTTCTTGACTATCTGGTATATTTCCTTTATCTGTATAAGGTGATTCCAGCTACATAATCATTTTTCTCTTTGGTGGAACAGGACAGCTTTCCATCAGGAAAGCTTTTGTGAACTCTAGAGTAGCAGAAAGATGGCTACAGTTCCAATTTGCACAAAGTAATCACAGAAGAATAAAAAAAATCATGTATAGTTTTTGTCTAGTATATGGTTCTGTACTAAAACAGGGAGAATTATCACTCCTTAGCTAGAATAGGTCTGGTGCCATCTTTTATCATTTCTTCTCTGGCAAAGTCTCCAAGATGTGGCAGATACTTTAAGTCTTCTGCGTCTTTCTCTTGAAATTAATAGTTTTTGTCCTGAATGATATATTAAGTCTTTGTGATAACTTATACTTTGTTTTTCTTTTCTGAGATTGACAAATGCAAGTTTTCAACTATTAGAAAGACCACGGAAGGGGAAGCCTTCCTACTAATATAATCATTATAATGGGAAATACCAGACCATGTCCATGCCTTCCACAGATCCACATAAACGAACCACTTTGATGGGGAATAAAGTAATCAAAGAACTTCTACTCAGCTTCAAGAAAGCTAATAAGAAAGGATGGGAGGAGAAGGAGGGGGCTAATTTCAATGTCTCTCTGAGACATAAGCTAAAATATTGTTCAAACTACAGAAAAATCCAATGGAAGGACCAATATGGATATGATGACAGATATAAAGGATTTTAAAGCAGGAGACACTAAGATTCTGGAAGACAAATTACTGTCAAGGAAGAATAATTCTGTCTGGCAGATAATATACTAAAACACTGTGATATGATATTATCTTAGGAAAAGCCTGTCAACACAATGTGGTAAGTCACAAAACTCTTGAGGAAGAGATAACCTGCCTACCACTGGGCATAAACCGTTTGCTTGGCAATTAGTATACTGAGTAGAGAAGGAATGGAATTATCATTTTTTGGATAAAAGCATGTGAATGTGTCCATACTAGGTACATTTTGAATTTACATTTCTTGCTACAGTAAGAAATCAAAGCCCAAATGTAAAAATCTGTAATAAATGACACAAACATCATAATTTTGTTCTTTATTTGAGAACTCTAAAAGACACATAAAAGAAAAGCAAAATTAAACTTATAAAATGTAAATTCAGGAAATATGCATTTAAGAGGAGAGGCAAAGGTTTGATCTCAAATTCAAATGTCTTCAGATTAAAACAAAATGTTTCATTTTCGGACACACAAGTCATAGATTACCCACTTGGGTGTGTCAGTGTGATACACCTAATTGACTTACAAATGTCAAACACATTAATAGACATAAGGGAAGCAAAAAAATGCAAAAAAGAAAAAGAACGAAAGGAAGGTAGGAAGGAAGGAAGGAAGGAAGGAAGGAAGGAAGGAAGGAAGGAAAGAAGGAAGGAAGGAAGGAAGAAAGAAAATGATCAAAGTGCTACCTACCCAGCTCTTTAGATGGTTGCCCAGATGAATTTTTTCAAACTTTTCACAACTGGATATTTCCAATGATTTTGTTTTCTTTGTTTTATAATTTCAGTGTATAGTGAAATAATTGATATCACATTGATAAAAACCTAAAAAAATACAAAAAAGTAAAGGAAACAATTATAAAATAATCACCCATGAGTCCATAGTGATGTAAATTATTGAATAAATAAATGGGAGAGAAAGAATAAATTATCCTTACAAAAGAACGCCATATAGTATATGTAATCTCCCCTCCAAGAGGTGAGTTTAATTCACCTGCTCTTGACTGAAGACTGACTTACTGAATTGTTTCAAAGAATGGAGAGAAAAGAGTCATCATTTTATAATGGAGAGACTTGTCATATTGATATCATGTATCCCTGAAGTAAAGGAATGAGAAGGGAATTTTATCTCTGTGATATTCTCCCCTCACCAAACCCAAATCCCAGTCTAATCCATGAGAAAGCACAGGCTAGACTCAAGGTGAGTAGTAATCTACAAAACAGTAGTTTTGTAGATTACTGACCAGTGCTCTTCAGAATGCTTGAGGTTGAGAAAAACAAGAAACAATTGAGAAAAATTGGAAGAGGGGATATTAAGGAGACTTAATGAATGCATACTGTGTGGTATCTTTAGTTGAATCCCAGGATAGAAAGTGGCCATAATAGACATATAATGCAGTGAAACATAAAACCTTGCTGTTTTAAGTCTTAGTGGTTTGCAACTGTGGTTACTCAGCAAAAGTTAGCCTTACTTGCCAGTTGTAGTGGGGAAGAGAGCAATTGTTCATTAAGTGGTGTAAGAGTAAACAGCCATCCTTTTCACAAAACGAATGGGTCATTTGGGAAAAAAAATATTATTGAATTCTTCACTCAGTGCTCATATAAAAATAAATGACAGATCAAAGATTTAATCACTTTAAAAAAAAGAAAAGAAATCAGTACCGGTTTTAAAATCAAATATACAGAGATTTAATATATATCTTAAATAGAAACCAAAGAAAAATATGAACTCAAATGCATAAAAAGTTAAATATACCTTTTGCCAGAAAGTCCATGGACAACAATATTGTTACTACTACTATTACTGCTACCACTACTACTACTACTATTACTACTGCTATTACTACCAAAGCACAGCAAATATAGGAAAAAACAGGAAATAAAGGCAAAGAACTCTTTCACATAAACAGGAATAACCCACAAAAGAAACAAATTCAGCAAAGAGAATTAAAAAATTTTGCTGAAAAGGAAAAAGAAGGATAAACTTGTGAAACATCATTCAATTTCATTCTTCATTTTTAAATATACAGATTAAAAATTAAAATAAGACATTATTACCCCCCTACATCTACTTCATGTCTATTCTATAGGAAAACACTTTTGTAGTTTTTTGATAAATCAAATCTTCAGGAAATAATAACCCCAGGATTATACAGACTTTTAAGTATAGTAGGAAAAGTGAAAGACACTAATTCAATTTGGTGAACACTGATACCAAAACAGGATAAGCACAGTATTAAAATGGAAATTTTTTTAAAATTTTTATTTATTTATTTGACAGAGAGAGAGAGATCACAAGCAGGCAGAGAGGCAGGCGGAGAGAGAAGGGGAAGCAGGCTCCCCGCCGAGCAGAGAGTCCGATGTGGGGCTTGGTCCCAGGACCCTGAGATCATGACCTGAGCCGAAGGCAGAGGCTTAACCCACTGAGCCACCCAGGCACCCCTGAAAATGGAAATTTAATGCCCAACCTCACCTAAGAATTTAGCTGCCAAAAAAATTATATTCATAACTTTTACCCAGCAATATTTGAAAATAATTATACATTATTACAAGTTAGAATTATCCCAGGAACATAATTTATAAAGATGGTTTAAAATAAATCTATTTAACTCAACTATTTGTTATTAATATAAAAGATAAAATATATGGTTATAAATAGGAAAATAACTGTTAACATTTAATTCCCATTATCACAACCAAACATTGAGACCAAGCTAATGAAAAAGGTTTCATTTACTTAACATATGATATAAAAAAGTTACATATCACTTTTAATGATTAGAAAGTTGGAATTATTTCCTTTAAGTCAGAAAAAGATAAGAATCCCTTTCATAGCCATTTTGTTCCAGATTTCCTGGGATGTCCCAGTCCATGCAAATGAGAGAGAGAGAGAGTGAGAGAGAGAGAGAGAGGAAGAAACCATAGATTGAAAAGAGAAAAAAAAATTATAATGGGTAGGAAGAAACAAAGCAATAGTAACAATACAAAGATTTAGTGGGTGAGAAAACAAGTTCTGTCTATCTCTCAATTCTTTCAGATACAACTACATATCCCCCCTTTCCTCACAAGCACAATCAATGGCACACTTATAATTTAATAATAACCAATTAATAGAATACAAATAAATTATTTAAGAAAAATGTAAAGAAATACAAGATCTTTCTATATTTGTATTGAAAGCCTTAAAGGAAGACCAAAATAAGTATTTTTCTTAGGTAAGGAAATACACTGTTTCTATTCAGAGAAATTAAGAAATTCAATGTAGTTTTAGTGAAAATAATATATTTTCACAAAGGTTTTGACAAGGTTATCTCAAAATTTGTATGACAAAATAAAAAAGAGAGAGAAAAATGTAGCTAAAGAAATTGCAAAAAGAGGATGAGGCTTTTCCTTCCAGATGTCAAGACTTATTATACATACAGATGGATTAAAAGGAGTATATATTATACATATATACTAATTAAAAATATATATATCAATTAAAGTACACAAATATATGAGTTGAACAAGATTTAGTAATGAGGAAAGGAATACAGAGGAAGCTCAGGATATTTAACAACTTGATAAATGAATTACTGGAGAAGAGTAGATGTTTTAAAGTAAGTGATGTTGAGGAAATTGACTCTCCGTGAGGAAAAAGAATAATATTGGATTATCTTGCACAATACACAGAATAAATTTAAGCTATACTAATTACATAGATGTAGAAAGTAAAACTTGAAATGTGTTAGAAGAAAACACAGAATAATATCTTTATAAAGTGAGTTCAGGGGAGAAAAATTTAGGATACAGAAATGCAAAAATAATAAGTTTGATAAATTTAAATTAAAAATAATATAAATTTGCCATTAGGTGCTTAAAATATATATCTGCAGTTTTATATCCAGTATATATAAAGAGCATCCTGATTGTGAGGCTGCTATATAACACCATACATACAATAAAAATTTATATATGTGCCACGATTGAGTGTATGGTAAAACCAAATGAGGTAAGTGATTTAGTTAATGATATTACAGCAGGGTTAACAATGATTTGGCCATTGTACATGGTTATGTAAGATGCTGCCACTGGGGGTCTGAGTGAAGGTATTAGGGAACTCTTTGTACCCCTTTTGTAACCTAATATTAATGTAAAATTACTTCAAAGGGCAAAGTTAAAGAAGAGTGTTGTAGGTTTTTTGTTTTTTTTTTTTTAATTGCAAAGATCACTCTGTGCTAACTGTACTGAGAAATGGTATTTATCTTTGGCAGTCCTCAGAGAATAAATGCGATGGCCACATTGTTAGGAGTTCTAAATATATGCCAGACTGCCATAAGATGACAAGGGAACCATCACATTTCTCAGCACGTCATCTTTTTGTCAATAGTATGCAATGTTATTATTCATGCTTCCAGCAAAAAAAAAAATTATAAAATAAGCACAGAATTGAAACTCTATTATCTTTTTCTTCATTCATTTCGCTCCCACATTGTATTTGTCTAAACAAACTGGCCTAAAGAACCAGTCTGTGGAGGTGTCCCCACCACTACTCTCTCTGTAGATTCTCATCGACCCCTTCACTGAATACATTTAAGAGTTTTTTTTTTTTTTTTATTCCTCTGTCTGCCTTCAATCTCTTTTCCTTCTAAACCAGTTTGTTGGCTGCTCCAAGTTTTCCTTTTCTCCTTCCTTCTTCTCTCCCCTCCCTCCTTTCCTCTTTCCTTCAGTCCTTCCTTCCTTCTCCCCTGCCTCTGTCCCTCCCAGCTTTCTTTCTTCCCTCCCATATATTAAAAACACACTATAAATATGTGTATATTATATATGCAAACATGATAGTTATAGACACCATATACATAGTATACATGTGTATAGTACATACTCATATATACATGTATGTTACATATTTGTGCACATAGGCTTTTTCTCAACATTCCCTCCTTGTTCAAAAACATAGAAGAATTCTTCACTACCAAGGATTGTAGATTGGTTGCTAAGTCTGGCTTTCAAGATCTTACAAAACAGAAAAAAAACAGCTGCTCAAGTTTACCCTTCACTTCTCTGAACTAACTGTTCCTTCATACCTTGCTCCTTCCACCCCTTACCATTGCTCTCACACCTCCTTGAAACACTGCTGAACCTCCTTATTCTTTTGTGCCAATCAAATCTGATTTATCCTTTCAAGTCTCTCTTGAGGCCCCACTGGTATCCTAAGATTTTCCTTCACATCTGAATCTGTAAGAACTCCCCTTTCTCATGTTTTGCTATACTTGCAATATGCACTGTAAAACACAGTATTTCACTTATTTCTCTATTATTTATTACTCTCTTCCTTGTGCTCTCTCCTTACAAAGACGGTAAGGTCTTGGTGAAAGGAAATAAGTTTATACTTACTTAAAGGTTTCATTGTACCTGACACAATAGCACTTTATATATATATATATATATATATATATATATATATATTTACTTTCAAATTGTACATCAGTTCTCCATTGGAATAGAGACATCTATTCATTGCTGAGGTCCTCTTGGGCTCCTGAGTTATGAAAATACCAGTTTCTATCCAATTAACATTTCCCCAAACACTTGAAAAATAGCAGACCCAAGAAGCTTGTATTCAGGTTTCTAGTCACTGACAGGACAATAAACCATATTGACCTCCCACTAAGGTATGATACTTTAGAAATCTCCTAGGCAAATAAGTAACCAGTTCCAGGAGTAAATATCTCTAGTACAAACAATTCAAGATTCTATTGATTTAAATCTGAGTTTACGTAACCACTCGAGGGTGGGCTGTGTGGGGGAACAAGACCTGCCTGAATTAAGCTAATCCATCATAACACTGACTAAACCTTTTAATCATGTTCTACAGAAGCAGGAAAGAAGTTTCAGATTTTAGGCAAAGGTGTCTTCATATTTTATTTGAAATTATTTTGTTTCACTTTTCCCAGGGAGAACATAATTCTTTAGCATTTTTCTTCATGCTATAGATGATTAAAAAAAAGAGAGAGAGAGAGAGACAAATAGGGCTTTGGAGATTTGCAGTTTGCTAAGATCTGTTATTTAGAATTTGATGTTCAAGTGCTCCCAAATCCAGTGTCAGACCCTTGAAATTGTCCTAGGTGGAATTAGCCACATTCCACAGTTTTCCTTTCATGCTCTATGGCCCACTGAGTTCACTTTGCAATTAATGGAGATTTGGAACTTGCATCCATTCTGTGGCTGTTGAAGCTAATCCAGACATGAGTTCCAGAGAGTCTTGGGTCATCACTGTGTTTCCTGGATATTGGATTTTTGATTACCATATGTTTTAGGAGAATTAAGGGATTCTTTGCTTTGAATTTATTTCAAATTCAGTAAGTGAATTTAATTTAATAATAAGATTATCAAAACTAAAAGTGAAGCTGGACTTATTTTTATTCCCAGGAAAACCTAATATTTTCATCAGCATTTATTATTTAGCAGAATTACCAATTTCTCTGGTGAAGTCTTTCTAGAAAGAGCCTTGGGGGATAGAGGGATAGATAAAGACAGTGAGAAAAGAAAACCAAATATGCATCAAATAACCAAGGTAAAAAGTTTCAGGGCAACATTAATTAAGACATTATTTGTTTTTGGTTTTGGTTTTCCTTATGTAGATGGCAGCTGTTCTTTCAAAACAATTGTTTATCAGTAGTGCAAACATCAGGATTCATTATTACTTGCACACAAGGGCACAAATCAGATGAAGCAGTGAGTATTGGATCTATGGCTTTGGACCAGTTAGAATATGGCGGGACCACTTGTTTTCCATCCCCCAGTCTGATGCAAGTTGTAAAGAAATGAGAACATTTAGAAATATGACTTCTGTGGATGGTCTTCTTTTCCTTCACCACGGCTCCAGCATGGAAAGACAAAAATGATCTTAAGGAAGTAGAAAAATGCTATAATGCAAAGAGGCGTATGTGGTAATATTTCTATTCAAGTTACCTGATTTTTCTATTGTTTCCTCTTCCCCACCCCAGTGCACTAACCAGTCCTTCTGTGAAGGATTTCCTAGTCCACTGGAGAACAGTTGACTTGCCCTCAGACGGTGGTCCCCTGTACTCTTTGGCATGTAGTCATCTATTATCAATTACCTCTGCATAAGTTGTCTTATCATGAATTTCACTTCCATCATCTGGAATGAGATAATAATATTACCTTGACCCATGTCAAATGTATTTTGAAGTCATTGTACTCAGTTGTTATAGTTAACATGTAATGGATCAAAATAATATGTCTGAACTTATCTCTCACAGTTTAAGTTCTGTGAGGGAAAATATCATAACTTACACTTAGAAGAAAATCTATAGTACCTACCCTAGCACAAAGCTTGAGACATAGTGATCATTTAATATAGTTCAAATCCATTTGGGCAATTATAAGTACTGAACTATTCAATGGATACTGAACTATTAATAAATAATTAATAGATAATTTATATGAAAATGATTTTTGCACAGCAAGAGTAGATTATCTCCCCTGACATCGTTCATTAGGTCTTTGCTAAAAATCAGGTGTTTATTTTAACATTCTATCTAGTCAGTATATTTGAGGGAGTGAAATTATTTTATTTTAAGAACATGAAGATTTATAATAATACAAATCATAATCATGTCAGCAAATGTAGAAAAGAAACCAATGCTTAATCTAATTATGCAACATTTAAAGACATTTTGGAGATTTTACAGTTTTGGATCTGACTGACACAGAATTATCAGATGGCATTTGCTCAATTAATGTCTGTTGAGTAAATAAATGAGTTAAGAAATTAAAGAGTATCCCAGCTTAGGGGGGCATGGGTGGCTCAGTGGGTTAAAGCTACTGCCTTCGGCTTGGGTCATGATCCCAGGTTCCTGGGATCAGAGCCCCACATCGGGCTCTCTGCTCAGCAGCGAGCCTGCTTCCCCATCTCTCTCTCTCTGCCTGCTTCTCTGCCTGCTTGTGATCTCTGTCTGTCAAATAAATAAATAAAATCTTCAAAAAAAAAAAAGAAAATATCTCAGCTTAATCCATCTAGGAATGTCCATTATCAATTTTCATGATCTCTTCTTTACCTCAATGACAGAAAAATGAGTCTGTTTTTTCTTTTATTTTTGTCTGTTGTTCTTTTTGTTTGTTTTTCTTTTAAATTGCCTCTTATTTTATACACAATTCAATTTTTTCCTTCTTTATTTGTTTTCTGAGCCAGGAGTTTCTTTTTGCAGTTCTTTTGCTTATTGCTATCCTGGATTTGAGTAGAGTAAGTTTCCACCCATATCCCAATTTATAAATCTAACTAGTTTCCATATGTATAAAGGTGATGCCAGACTTACTCCCTACTGTCAAACCCAATTTCTTTCATATCTTGAATTTAGGGTCATGAACTCATTCCCACTTCCCAGACTAAGAATCTCCTACCCATTTTCTGAATACTCTGAGGATTCTATTCACTGTTTAGCATTTCCCCACTTCACTTAGTCTTAATTAAGCACATCTTAAAATTTATGAGACACTGAACAATACAGATTCCCAATAGTCTCTCAGGAACTCAAATGCATTTTGATAATTATAATTAACATAAAATGCATGTATGCAAATTATATTAATTTTGCAGTTTGCTTATAAAAATCAGAACCTTACAAAAGTCCAGTCTAAGGGAGTCTTCATAACAAGAGCTGTCTCCATTATGCAGACAGGGAGGACTTTAGACAAGGGGGTTTCTTATTGTTCCCTGTCATTGTACTCCCCCTGACTCTATTCTCCCAGACATCTTCATCATAAAACCTTCAATTATCCTAAATTGTCTTTGAATGCTTCAGATACCCAGGGCATGAAGTGTTCCATTTCTTTCCAACACTGTCACCATTATCTCTTTCTTCAACCTTGCCTGTTTCCAGCTTATCCACTTTTTAATTTTTTTTTCCATTTGCTTGTTCTTACGGGGGACAAGAACAATTCCTTTAGCAGAAATATGTGGCACAAAACTTGGTTAAACATCTTCATAGTTTTAGGTCTAAAGAATATTCTACAGTTATAATGAAATATGCTATCTATGGAATTGTCCACTGAATTATCAAATGCATTTCAAAGCTTACAGAATGTCCTCATTTGGCAATAAATAGACACTTTCAGGTATGGGCCCGTGTCAAAGATGATTTTTCAATGGCCAAGAATTCTCTAAGATTTTTCCTGCTAACCTAAACCTGTGAATTTGTTACAATTTAACTCTTTCATTATCTATTATGATAATTTAACAGCAATGCTTATCAGTTCCAATTAGTTGAAGAGAAACACAAGGTAGTCTATGAAATTTCTCATTTATCCACAGACACAAGATCAGTTTAGCACAAGATATAAGTTCTTTCTTTCCACTCAGGACAGTGGACAGTTAGATATATACTAGTCAAACTTAAATAGCTGATAACCAAAAATAAAAATAAAAAGCTTAGAAGACTGAGATTCTGTACTTTTTTGTCTCTGAGGTTTCCATGGAAACGACCCATCTTCCTCCTGTAACTGAAATGTAGGTGATTGGAAGCACACAGACAACTGAATTTAGAATCAAAAAACTTAGCTGAATGGTTATGGCTTCACCAGAGCTGGTATTGGGACTCTGCCCTGTATCTCAGTCCACCTCGAAGTTCACTGGCAAAAATCTAAGGGTCTTATTAGTGTTCTTTTTTTAACTACCTGTGCCTTTTCATCTCTCTGCATGGGCATGTTCTCTAGTATCTTCAAAGCATGCTAAAAATCATAGGAGAGGCAGCCCTATAGAGGCTGGTGTTTAATGTTCCTAGGTTCAATACTGATATAGTGAGGATGGGAATGGTGTTAAGGTCAACCTGTCAGCTGCCCTGTCCCTGTTCCTCAATGAGACAATGCTGAGATACATGCTGCCTAGAATCTCCAGTGAGACTGAGCCCGCAGCAATAGATCACACATTAATGAAAACATTATAGGGATATTTTAGCTTTGCTGTTACATACCCCCCACACTTGTACTTTCTGAAATGACTCCTATACCCAAACCCTTATTTTAGCGTATGTTTTGGAAGAATATCGAATTCAGGCATTCTCCTTGAATAAAAGATTTTTACCCATTTTAATCTTCAGCTTGTACACTTAAAACATTTATTTAATAGTATATTAAGTAGAATTTGACCTCTTGTTCTGTAGTCCTAAGGTAGGGAAAAATGGTGGTGACGAACAACTAAATACACCTTTTTTAAAAATGAATTTAACACCCGAGAGTACATTTGTATTCCTATGACTTAATATCCACCAACAACCACCACCACTACCACTCCCCCACTCCATAACCAGCCTACACACTCCTACCTGAATCCATAGGAGAGGTAACTCAGCATAGGAAGAAGTAGGAATTTAATATCAAAACACAATGTTTTATATCTTAAATACATACAATTTTATTTAAAACGTAAATGTGACTCTCTAAGAAAATTGCTTGCTGAGTTGTTGACTACAAAGAATGGAAGGCTAATAGTTCATTCATCCACTGAATGTCTTCTTAAAGAATGGACTTACTGCTGTTCCCCTGTGCCTACCCTTGCAGGGTTTCTTTTCCTTTAGTACCTGAGGTTCTTGATCATGTCACTTCAAAGAATGATGAGGTAGACAGAAGAAGAGTGGTGGGCAGCAAAGCACACTTAATTGAGTGATAGTACAAAGCTCCAGAAAAGAGTTGCCACCAGAGTTTCTAAGTTTAGGGGTTTTTATGAGTTCTTTTGTGGAACTATCTTAAGCAATCAAGGGATGCCGAGTCATGCCAATTAGGGTTTTGATCATGTGTCTGTCTGCCTACTCGGTTAATGTCTATGTGGTGATAGTCTTTTTTTGATTGCCTCCAGAGGCTTCGGTCTTAACTGCCCCTTGCCCATGATGGTGACAAATGCTTTGTGATTGTTTCATCTTAGAACATTTAGGACTACAAAACAGAATGCTAGTGCGGTTCTGTCTAACCTGTAAAGACGTTAGTGCGGTCTTATCCTCAGTGTCCTGACTCCATATTTTCTTGTTGGGGACCCTGGCCCTGACTAACTGTCCAATTCACTCCTAACAGTCCCAAGCAGGGTAAAAGCGAATGCACAGAGATGGCAAGGAGTGACAGAAGAATGTCACCTGAGGAACCTGAAGATTCATCAGATGAATTTTCTGATGTGTGAACTTCTCCTGTGTGTGAACTTTCCAGTGAACACTGCAGTGTAACTGTGTTTGAGCCACTCTGCAGGCACAACAATCAAGTATTTACCTTCCAGGTAGCTGAAGAAGAAAAGAAAAAAAAAAAAATAATGAAAAATAATGAAGGCTCAGTTAAGAAGTTACCAAAATACAATATTTAGTTGAGAGTGAGATTTTTATATATCTGTTGAGGAAGAAAAATCTAGATAGGCAGGAAATTCCAAGGAATAGTCGAGAACTAAAGCAAGATCTATACCTCTACACACACGTACCCTCCAGAGATAAGCAACTCATGAGAAAGTGGGAGAAGGAAATAAACAAGAAATTTCCTGGAGGAAACATGCCAGTAAACATTGGAAAAGATGTCTAGGCTCAGTAATGATGGGACAAATATAAGTTAGGTCAATATTTTATTGTTATTTTACACCTATTAAATGGGCTGAAATAAAAAAAAAAAAGGATACTGCCTTTTTAATTGTTTTTGTTGTTGTTGTTGCTGTTGTTGTAGTTTTTGTTTTTTCCTGTGGTATGTGGAGAAGAACCCAGTCATATTCTTCTTTCTCTGGGTTCAGAGTTTGTAGATTTGTGTGTTCATTTGCATTTATAGCTTAAAACCATGTAGAGATGTTTACTTTTAAAGATCTTTCTTCTGGGCATTTTATTAAGGTCTTTAATAAAATTTGTACATAGTTTAAAAAGCCAATTCATATTAAACATTTTATAACAACATCTGTGTCTTCTTCATCGCCTACTTACATTCCCTGGAGGCATCTACTTTTATCTTTGTTAATGTTTCTTCTGTTATTTAACTCCGAAATGCTAATTTGAGGTTTTCTCTCTTCCAGTATCTATATCTCTTCATTATGTATTTATTTACTTTTTAAATTTTTTTAGAAGATTTTATTTATGTACTTGAGAGAGAGAGGAAAGTGAGAGAGAGCTTGAGAGGGAAGAAGGTCAGAGGGAGAAGCAGACTCCCCATGGGGCTGGGAGCCCAATGTGGGACTTGATCCCAGGACACTGGGATCATGACCTGAGCTGAAGGCAGTTGCTTAACCAACTTCATTATGTATTTATTTCACAAAGATTTATTCAATCAGTAATCCCTATCTACAACCTAATAGTGTATAAGTATTTCTTTTCAGGAACTTATCAATATCCCAAATAGACCAACAAATCTATCATAAATCTATTAGTACTCCTATCTAAAAGTTCAAAATGTTTAGTTATCTACTGTTTGTTTGTTTTTCCTTTTCTATAGATCATAGTCCTGATGACCTTCCTTTCCTGATTTGATTTGTGATTTGCATTGAAATACTCCAGGCCTATATAGTGTTTTATCTTACTAATATTTTTATATGGTATCCTGGTTGTTTCCCCCTTTTCCTGAATCCCTTATTTATTTCTTTCATTCATAACGGCCATGTTTGAGAAGTAAATATTTTAAGCTTTTGTATGCCTCAAGCAGATTTTGTATTTTTTGTTTTTAAACCTCACATTTGTTGATAGTTTAAACAATACATAATTCTAGGATAAGAATAAGTTTTCCTTCGAATTTTGAAGGTGTATTCTACTACCTTTTTGGTTCTAGAGTTGTCTTTGACAAATTCGCTATTCTGATTCCAACAGTCCCAACACTTTTTTAAGTGTCCATGTTGCTTCGTCTTTTTTTTTTTTCTTTCTTTCCTTTTTCTTTCTCTCTGCAAAAAGCAATCATCCTGTGAATTGTGACTTATACTAAGAAATATATGTTTTAGTAAAGGGTTCTTTTGTTATGTTAAGGAAGTGACTTTTGGAATGCCCCTAGATCACCTAAGGATGGAATGTTGGTTGCCAGAGAAACCAACCACATGATTAAAGAGTGGGAACTTTTAGTCTCAGAACCTGACCTCCAGGGAAGGGAAAGAGACAGGAGGTTGATTCTGTTCTGTTGCCAGTGATTTAATCAAACATGCCTATTAATAAAGCCTCCATAAATCTCCAAAAATCCTGGTTTTAGAGAACTTCTGGTTTGGTGAAACACACAGAGATTTGTGAAAAATGGCACTTGGTGGCCTCCTGGAAGCTCCTGGTCCTTCCCCTCTACCTTGGCCTACACATCTCTTCCATCTGACTGTTCCCGAATTATAGCCCATAATGATAAACTGGTGATTTAGTAAGTAAAATGTTTCTCTGAGTTCTGTGAGATGCTCTAGAAAATTGATCAAACCTGAGGAGGAGGTTGAAGGAACCTTTAATTTATAGCCAGTTGGTCAGAAGCACAAGTAATGATTTAGACCCATGACTAGTGTCTGAAGTTGATTGGGGTTGGACTTCTAGAACCTTCATCCTGTGAAGTCTGAGGCTATCACAGATAGCATCAAAACTGAGTTGAATTCTTGGAAACCCTGCTAGTATCTGAGAATTGTTTAGTATTATATGGAAGCACCCCCCCCACACACACAATACACATTAGAATTGACACAGGAACCTGAAATACCTCCCCAAAGTTCAGTGCTTTAAATAAAATTTATTGGTATCCTTCATGGTTCTGTGGGTTGAATAAACTTGCCTGGGTCCCTCATGAGGTTGCAGTAAGATGGTGGTTGGAGATTAGGTCACTTGATCCTTTGCATAGGGTATTCAAGATAGCTCATTTGCATGGGTTGCATGGGATGCTGAATATTAGTTGCACAATCAGTTGGGACTGTCCATTAGAGTGCCTACATATAGCTTGCAAGTGCTATGAACCTTTCATTACATGGCAATTGATTTCAGAAGATCCTAGACAGAAACTAGACAGTTTCTTGTGACCTAGCCTTGCAAGTCCCTTAACACCATTTTTGGCACATTCTAGTTGTTATAAGACTAGCTTTGATTGAAGGGTAAGATATCTACTCCTAGTGTGAGTACTGGTAAGTATGGTTCATTGGAGAATTGTATTTGGACACTAACTACCACATCTGATTTTCTAAGATTAGCCAATGACTTTCATTGCTGAGTGTTTGCATAAGTGCTTCATTCATTGCACTGGACAGGATGATGACTCTTATAACCTAGAAACCCACGCTTTCAGTTTCAGGAAATGTTTATGTATTACATTTTGATATTTCTTTCATTTCACTTTCCTTATTACCTTAAACAAAATATCATATTAGTTAGATACATTGACTTCAGACTATTCTTTGTCTTCTCAGTTTCCTCCTACCCTTTTGTTTTTCCCTCTACCTGCCTAGAGATTTCCTAAATTATCTTCCAAAACTTCTGTGGAATTTTAATTTATTTTTACTACACAAGAACACTAACATCTTATTTCTTTTTCTCTGATCCATTTCCATAATTTTCTCTAATTTTTAAAAAACGGGTACAATATATTTGTTAGTCTCTGAAAATATTAATAGTAATTATGTTGGATGTCACGTGTTTTCTTCCATATACTGTTTCATCCAAATTCCCTTTCTGTGTTAGTTCATTTCTTATAATGAAGAATCTGTTCAAATGTTGTGATACTTAATGTTCATAATTTGGAATGAACTAGTATAAATGGATTGGAAACTCAGCAGGCATAGGCAAAATATTCAGTAGACAACTTGTGGAATGCTAGGCAATGAATCATATTTTTCAGAGAGCCACATGGAATGAAAATACCTATAAATGAATTTTTTCTCCTTTTTTTTTAAGATTCTCAAATAAATAAGTTGCGGTTTGGATGTAGGATGGGGCAAGACCTGTTAGTTCCACCTTTATTTATTCTTTATTTTTTTATTTATTTTTTTAAAGATTTTATTTACTTGATAGAGAGTAAGCTAGCACAAGCGGGGGTGGGAGGAGCAGCAGAGGGAGAGGGAGAAGCAGACTCTCCATGGAGCAGGGAGCCTCACACAGGACTTGATCCCAGGACTCTGGGATCATGACCTAATCCGAAGGTAGACACTTAACTGATTGAGCCACCCAGACGGCCCTCGTTCCACTTTTAGATTGGTGATGTTTTTCTAAATCCAACATTTTCATCTTACCCCTTAGGTTTCCTTCAGGTGTGCCAGGACCCTGAGCACTAAAGTATTGTCAGTCTGTAGCTGTAACTGTCAATTTGTCCATCCATCTGTGAATAGAAAGAAGTTTACGATTCCTCACACCAAAAATTATTAATGATCGTTCCCATTCGCCAAGAATAGATTTTTATTTTCATGTTTATACTTGAAGTTTCTCGCAATGTTACTTTACTTTTTAATTATTTAGCAGCAATCCTATCTATGCTGACTGTAGAGACAATTTGGAAATAGAAAAACAACCTGGTTTTCTGGGAAGGAGAGAGAGAAGCCCCTGGGATTGAATTTTTATCTATACTGCACACCTGTCATTTGCTCACCTGCATAGTTAGTGCCTTAGAATTCCTTGAGCTGCTGTTAATGGCTGGCTGCATATAACCTTGCAGTTGGCTTATTTAAGAGGGGGTTAATAGACAGAGCTATATTTTCATAGGCCTAGAAGTAAGAGGATATATTGGACCTTAAACATTTTGGATAAAGAAAAAAAACGTTCATTGGTGAATAGAGAGAGTCTCCTCTTTGAGACAAGACATTTCTTCTTTTCTCTCAATAAGACAGACAATATAAATGAGTTGCTTCCCATTGTTGAGGTTCCAGACACCACTGGTGAAACTCTCTATCAAAAGAAGAGCACAAGGAAACGGTGTTTTAAATTTTGACCCATGTTCTCAAATTCCATGACAGACACAAGGGTTCAGCAAAGTAATCCTGAGGGGGAAAGAAGAGAAATGTTCTTGTTTTTAAACTAGTCATTACAAATTTTGATGAGTGATGAAATAAAAACTAAAACAAAGGACAAGCACCGTTTGTGTGTGTGTGTGTGTGTGTGTGGTCAGAGGGGCATATTCTGAAGAATGACCTTATCCAAAATATTAAATTATCTGTTCTTAATAACATTTTTAAAGAGACACTATGTGAGTTTTCTTCCTTTGAAATAGAAGGTAACAAGAAAATAAATGTAAAAAATATCCATTAAAATATCCCCTAATAAAAATTCTAATTTAGCATTGAACAAGACTAAATTATTAGAAAAAATATGTTTTTGAAGAATTATACAAACCCAGTGAGAGAAATAATTTTTGAAATTCTTTCAATCATAGAGATAGTCATGAATTGTTAAGTGTTGTGTATTCCAAAAATGTATCTATAGTTTGGTAATTTAACAATAACTTCCCATAACACAGTATTCTATATGACATTTTAATTTCTAGGCCAACAAATAGAAAGTTACTTACATATAATACAGTTTTAAAATTGTCTTACATCAATATGCCCTTCATATTCTTGGAAAGCATATGTCCATTTATGTTGTGTATACAGCTGACTGTTTGCACAGTCAAAAGTTCATGTGTAACTTTTAACTGCCCCCTCCAAACTTAATTAGCCCATTGTCAACCAAAATCCCTCCCTATAACATAAATGGTCAATTAACCCATATTTTTTGTTATATGTATTATCTATTATATTCTTATAATAAAGTGTTAAAAAGAAAACCACATGCTTAAAATGGTAGCACTTAGTCAAAGCCCCCAAACTAGGGGTTAATGCCTAATCTAATTGTATCTTCTACTTCCCCCAAAATGTAGTATCAACAGATCAAGAATTCTCTGATCAGTGATCAGTTCCAGTGAGTCTGCCAAATGATCCCCCTCTATTCCTCAGGGGAAACTGAGGTAATTGGCATAATAAGACCCCTTCTTTTTCCCCCTAAGGGAAAGTGACCTTGCCTGGACCAATTTTTTTTTTTTTTTTGTAATAACTTCCTTGACCCACCCTCTTTCCTATAAAAACCTCTTCAGAGCTTCCCTCTACTTGCTAGGTGTTTGCTGCCAGATTCTTGAATCGCTTAATAAAGCCAATTAGATCTTCATATTTACTGTGTTGAATTTTGTTTTTAACAAAAATAAGCTAGAGAAAAGAAGAAAAAAATATTTTTATTTATTTATTTGACAGAGAGAGACAGCGAGAGAGAGAGCACTCTCTCTATGGATAGTCTCTCTATGGATACTTCCTCATGAAGCAAACTAAAGATTCACTTATTATTTATAATAGATATACTATGAGACATTTTACAGATGAAAAAGAAAAATAAAAGCATGCATCCATGCTTTTTGGGGGGTGATTTCCATTTTAACAAACTTCATATTACATGTTTTTATGTACATGTGTGGTATTTCTGTAGACTAGATCTCTAGAAAGGTAATAGCTGGAACAAAGAATAGACAAGTTTTAAATTGTGATAATATCCACCAAATTGTCTTGCACAGACTTTGTAACAGTTACAAGCTTAACAAAACTCACAGGAGTTTCATATTGGTGCTTATACCATTACTGAGTGTAAATTTATTTACCTTTTTTTTTTTTTTCTGATTGTTGAAATTGTTTGAACTTGCATTTCTCTCATTATTAGTGACAGCAAAGATGTTTTGATATGCTTAGTCACATTTATATTCCTTCTTCTGATTTGGTTGTTCATGCCCAATGCCAATCTACATTTTGAGATTTTTATTTTCTTACTGACATATTTTTCCACTTACAAGTCATTCTCTTTATCACGTTTCTTGTTGTGTCTCTTTTGCATTTATTTTATGATTCTTAGTAGACTATTCCATCTTCTTTTTTCCTTTGTCATTCTTCTGTTAAATTGGGACTTTGAGAATTTTATGTTATTCATGTATTATCCACATAAGGCCAGCCTTGTAATTTTAAGAAATACATTTCCAACTGTCAAAAATAAGTCACCTTATGTGGCTACACTACTTAATTTTTTTGTCTTTGTCCCACTATATCATCTTTCAACTACAGTTAAATTACCTGACATTTTTTTCAGATTGTTTTTGGTATTTTTATTTAACATTGATTTTCTTTTATGCTTTTACTGAACTACTATTATATTTTTTACATGCATTATCAATAATAATTAAAATGACATATTGTTTCTCTAATTCTTTCATCATCTTATGGTTTACATTTATAGATGTTCTTGAATTAAGTTTTTGACTTATTGAAACATCTCCTTAAGATTTCTTATATTAATATGAGGTGTACATGAATTACTTTTAAAGTCTTTATGTGGTTGTTGATGTTCTCATTTAATTCTTACAGTCAAATATATTATTATAGTTGGATCTACGTCTAGATTCAGGGTCTTCTACCTTCAACATTTCATCATCAATTTCCAGAAATTTTACTGAAATTCTGTAAAAGAAGAAGTGAACAAGACCAATTAAATAGGCAAGGAAGATTCTATTTAATACTACTGTGAAGGGAAGAGAGGACTCAATCCTATAGAAACAAAAGGTTGAAGAATTTTTGAGTGTTGAGTGAGCTAGCAAAAAAACACTAGAAGACATGAGGGGTCTCCTGTAGAGACTGGAAGGTAGAGGCCATATCTTTCCTGATGATTACATTTTAAAGGGATGGTACCCAAGTCCTTGGGAAGATATTTGTAGGTAGTAGATGATTCACATCTTAAAAGAGCAGAGAAAGAATTTACAATTGCATGTTTTCTAAAGTAAATGCCCTAAGAAAAGGGCATTAAGAAACCTGTCTAAGCTGAAGTGCACAGGGAAGCTGTTTTAGTTCCCTTAAATTGCTTCAATGTTGTTGTTTTCTGTAAACATTAGGACATTCTCTGTATTCTTAGAAATTATAAATTTCATCCAGATATGTGAAGTTAAGAACCATTGAACGTTACAGTCTTTTATTATATTGGGTATTATTCTATTTAATAAAATAGTCCCCTATTTTTGTTGCTGTTATTGTTATTATTCCTACCGTTCATCTTTGAAATCCTTTCATGCTCTCTTAGAAACAGATCAGAGATCTCCTAGGTTTAGTTTTTTAAATAATAATGCTCCTGTCTTTGACATCCTGAACTATGTCCTCTGACATTCACTTAACTGCCACTCCTGATAAGTTAGCTGATTTTCAGCCATTTCAATTCAGTTATTTAAACCATGTTATTGGTTTTTCAAAACAGAATTCATTTTTAGCATAATTTTAGATAGACACAAAAAATTGTGAAGAGAGTTCAGAGAATTTCCAAATACTTGGAACCCTGTTCTCATTATTATTAACATCTTACATTAATATGATACATTTTTTGCAATGAACCAACCAATACTGAAGTCCCTAACTTATTCAGATTTCCTTTTTTTCATTAGTATCCTTTTTCTGTTCTTGGACCAAGTGAGGACACCATACTTCATTAGATATTCCTTATGATCCTCATGACAGGAAATTTCTTTTACTTCCCTTGTTTCTGATTTTTTTTTTTAATTTTGAGGAGTACTAGTCAGATATTTTATAGGATGTCTTCTATTGAAATTGGAAAATCCTGGGGTCCTGAGTTATTGAAAGGAGGACCAGAGTTAAAGTGTGCCCTCTTGATCACATCTTATCAAGAGTACATACTATCAACATGATTTATTACTGCTTATATTGACTTTAGTCATCTGGATGAGGCATTGTTTGCCAACTTTCTCCACTGGAAAGTTAGTATTTTCCCTCCTTCTCTAGATCTATGGAAGGAAGTCATTATGTACAACCAACACTTAAATAGTATGGAGTTACTCACTCCACTCTTACAACTCAATGTATTAATCAATTTGGACTCTGAGAGTATAAAACGTGGCTCTGAAGTACAATGCATAGTGTGGATCTCAGAAACTTTAAAGTAAATTTCTCCAACTATGGCCTCATGGTCCACTCCTATTCCTATTTCTGATGATGACTTTATTTCAGTTCTGCTAGGAAAATGAACTCTCTTTTCAGTGATCCTATATGTCATCAGTATTTTTTTTTGGTGGGTTCTCTGTTCTTTCAAAATGCCGGACAGCTGCTCTTTTCATCTTAATTCTGGAGAAAAATCAAGAACAACCAGCCCTTTTTCACTGACATTTTCAAATAAAGCTGATATCTTAAAACCTTTCAATCTAAGTTTCCTAGACTGCATTTGTCATCTTTTAGCATGAGTTATGGTCTCTGGTTTTAATGGAGATATATTACTGACCAAAAAGAATACTTCTGGTATCCAAGAATCCCTTTGGCCTAAGATTAGTGCAAATAATAGGGACTGGTATATTTGCATCTTAAAACTTGGAAAGTTTGAGCAAGTTTTTAAGTTAAAGCTGCCTCAAAAGGCAACACTGATTAGACAATTAGAAGAATCTCTTGAGCCAAATATCTATTTCCCTCTGACTCTGAACAATTCTCCCCATCTCAACCTTCCCCATTGCATGCACACTCACACACACACTCTCACACACACACTCTCACACACACACACACGCATTTGTGCACAAGTTATCATCTTACTGCTTCCTTTAAAGAGTTTCTTACTAAGCAACTCTTTCAAACTGCCACAAACTACACTATATTCCTCTACCCTGTAGGTACAAAATAACTTTCCGTGCATACTTGTTATCCCTCTCCCTATTAGGGTAAATGGGGACCCCCCATCACTGGATAAATCAATGGCTCTGATCTCAGTTTTCTCTCATCGCCCACAAACTGTTCTTCATAAATAGGTAATTATATCTTGCACTCATAAGAAAAATCCTTGGCTTAGTAATTTATTTGGATTGTCTGGGTTTTGCCATTTGTTCCAATTGTATGTTTCAGACATGGGTGTGAAACAGTTTACTGGGTCTATTATACATTATCTCCATGTGTTTGCTTTATCTTTATATCTCAATACTAATGCCTTGGCTCACATATCATACCAAGGACAGTTCTTTTTGGTCCATGACTTGTTACTATATTTAATGTGAAAGATAATCTTAATGATTTTCTGTTTTATGTGAATAATGAAACTACTCAAAACTAAGAAGAAAACTCAAATATGACACTTTATTATTTAAATGTTACATTCTCATTCATAATAGAATGGATATAAATATAATATTATTCTGAACTATGCTATTCTTAGATTAAAATAATTACATATGTAAAAGCATGTTATATAAATGAAAGTCATGGTTATTTGCATGGAATTGACACATAATTTGGTTCTAGATTTTTAATAATCAGTGAGATGGGGCTTGTGGGTGGCTCAGTCAGTTAAGTGTCCAACTCTTCATTATGGCTCAGGTCATAATTTTATTGGTAGTGAAACTGAGCCTTGTTTTGGGCTCCATGCTCATCAGGGAGTCAGTCTGCTTAAAGATTCTCTCCCTCCCTCTCTCCCTCTGCTCCTCCCTTAATGCACACGCACACTCTCTCTCTTTCTCTAAAATAAATAAATAAATATTTATATAAATAATCCTAGATGGTGATAATATAAAAGGAAGGAGTTGAAAATGGAGGTTTTCAGAAAACAGTAATACTTATAAGATTTTTCTAGACATCCATGATAAAATAATTATTAGATATTACTTCAACATTATTTTTTATTCCATTTGTTTATGATTCTATTAAATAAATGCACTTATTTGTATCAGAGAAGTAGTTCATGCTTCTTATAAATTGCTGTAAAGAACCTACTGAGAAGAGGGAAATAAACACTTTGAATTCTTTAATGAAGTTTGTGAATAAAGACTATTGGAATTACAAGAAGAATGAATGATGTAAGTTATGTTCAAAGATTATTTTACCAATTCTTTGACATATAATCCAACATGGAAAAAAAAAATTCTAAAGTTACAATGGCCATCATTAATGTCACTTTTTTTTTTTCCTTTACCTGACACATGAAGAAAAATCCAGAAGTTGAAAACGAGTAAGCACATGAAAGTCAACCTCTTCATTCACTGAATTATGAGTCAGAGTCAATGTGACCATTTCATGTCAACCTCTGAACTCCTGGACAGAATGAACCTGGCAGCTGATGTCATTTGTTGGACATACTCTGATGAAAATATTATATATAAACTTCTGCCATTGAGGAACTGGATAGGAGCAGTTATATTCCTTTCCAGTTATATTATCCAATATGCATGGAATGATAATTGTTTATAATTCCCCTTAAGTCTTAGAAGAACTTGACCAGACCATCCCTGCAAACCAATCAATCTTGATTGAACTAAAAAAGAGATCTCAAATACAAGAATATTATTCTTAAAAAAATATTTCCAAGCCAGAAGATTTACTTGATGCAATTAGAAGAAAACTTCAGAGTAAGAGGTTGGAAACACAGATGCCTTAGTATTATCAGTTTTGACTTTAAAATGTGGCCTGTAAAAGGTAATAGGGCAAATAAATTACACATTACCTCTACTGGAAATAACTTTATAATATTTAATTTTTTATTAATTTATATTCTTATTAATTTGATGATATTGTTAGATAATTCAAAATAAAATGTTTCTCAAGAACTCTTTCTCCCTGCTTTCAGAAGCAACCAAAATGTTAAATTATCTGTATGTCATTATTGATTCTTACACATTTAATCCAAGACTTGGTTTTTTAGTAATGTTATGGAAGCCATTAGCTTGATCTTTCCTTTTGCTAACTGATATTTTTTTTCTATTTCTAAATATATAAACTAGATATTTGAACTATACAGAAACTATGTATCTCTGTTACTAAATATGTAGAAACTTTATTTATATATTTAAACCATCCTTGAAACTTTCTAAAACATAGAAAAAATATTACTTTTGTACAAAATTAATAAGATTAAGGCTCTAGAAAAATTACCTACTCTTTTTGAATCTCTTTTGTATAGAAAACAATATTCGTCATAACATCTTCCCCTTTCAATATTACAAGTTTCATATCTAATCATATCTTTTGAAGAAGGAGGTGAAGGAAAATTCAAGGTGAAAGAGAGAGGAGTCTAATATTTACTGATCGTGTAGCGTGCAATGTCAAGTGTATAAATTAAATCATCTCGTAATGAGAAAGTGGTCATGATCATCACCAATTGTAAAATGAGCCAACTGTGAATTAGAGATATTAAGTAACTTTTCTTTAGTCATTCAACTTTTAAGGAAACCTTAAAAGTGTCTAATTCAGAAGAGTGTATTCACAAACTTCTTACTCTGCATATATCAATTTATTTGGAATTCTTGTAACTCACCATGTTCTTTCACTCACCCTTGTCCTCAGCTCTTCCTCCTGTGTCTTTTTGTGACCTGTCCCTTGTCAAAGTCTAATTCAGTTTACCAGGCTCAGGTCTCATCCAACTTTGTTTCTAATAACTAATCGATTTTTTCAAGCCGATTAAACCATATTCCTCCCCTGATGCACCCTGTTTAATGCAAATAAATGCTGAATATCACAACTATTCTCTTGCCAGCCATCTTTAAAAACAAAAAGGCAATACAATATGGTATTCATCTTGGTTTCCAGAGAACCTGAAATGTGTGTGAAGTCTTTCGTGCAACCTTTTAAATGAAGAATGAACAAAAGTGAATGAGCAAAGATCCTCCAAACTGAGTGACCAGGTGGGGCGGGGGAGGGAGTGTATCATGCACAATGTTTCTGCATCCACCAAATGTGTTAATATTTTCCTACACTTTTAAACATTTTTATCACAGTGTGTCACAGTTAAAAATATTGAAGCTTGGGGCACCTGGGTGGCTCAGTGGCTTAAAACCTCTGCCTTTGGCTTGGGTCATGATCCCAGAGTCCTGGGATGGAGCCCCACATCCAGCTCTCTGCTCAGCAGGGAGCCTGCTTCCCTCCCTCTCTCTCTCTCTGCCTGCCTCTCTGCCTACTTGTGATCTCTGTCTGTCAAATAAATAAATAAAATCTTTAAAAAAATTGAAGCTTGATTTCTAAAGAGTGATTTATATTGTAGACTTTTTCCTACATTGGTTTGGCATTCAGAGGCTCTTCTTTGTCAATATTTATTGAGTCTGCAAAGCAAAGGAAGACATCTTGTTTTGTTTTGTTGTAATACCCACTTTTCCTTTTATAGAGGCTTTTACTATTTTTTTAATAATGCCAATAACATTATGTCACGGTTATAAGAATTACATTTAATAAGAGGAGTTAAATAATTTGGCCCTTGGAAGCAAACTTTGGTCAACAACTTTTTTTCTAAGATGCGTGGAGTCAAATAACAAATGACCAGGGTAATGTTTTAGTATATTGGATTTTTAAAACTTAAGGCACAACCCAAATTGTGTGAGATGATAGATGGGATTTTAAATGGGGTATAATGGAGGAAGGGAAAAACAGAATGAAGCTTCTACTACTTGGGGAATGATTTGGGGGAAAATCAGAGGTAGTAGTAATGAATTGCTAAATTTCACTTAGTGGACTATACAATAAATCCTATTTCCTGCTCCTTCACAAACTTTTCAGTAAAATCTGTATGACTAACATTTGCCTTTTAAACTTGGATTCTTTTGCTGGAATACAACTGCATGCTCATTTACAGTTGGGGTGGATACAGGGTGAGGTTAGAAACAACTCATGGAATGCAGAGGCATCTGGGTAAGTTATCACTGTTATCATTCATTTTTCTTCATTTAAGGATAATGCCATAATGGTGGTAGTAAGTGTACGTGGGGAACTTTAAGGTGCTTTCCTACCTAGCTGGACCCTTTCTAACCATCACCTAAACCCTCTGCAAGAGGTCTGAGTGTTCCCCATGATAGGTCCCTAAGAGAAGAACTATTTTCCACTCATATGCATTCCCTTGTAATAAGCTGACATAGCTCTTGACTTCTACTTCACTCTGTTACCAGTTTTTTTTTTTTTTCTAAAGTCCATTCACTCAGGTTTGTTTTAACTGATAGATTGAAGAGCTTCCTTTTCCTTATGCATAATACAGGGAAGGCATTTGGAATTACAAGTCTTCACAGTCCCACATACATCAGTCTATGAGAAAAACTAGATGGAATCAAACAGTCTAGTCCACTAGCAGACACAAATTTTGGGATGTAGCTCAGGCTTTACCATTTCAAGGCATTAGCTTATTTGTCATATCAAGAAGTATAAGACCGGGACAGGATCATTATGTTCATTAATTTTTAGGCCTTTTGGTTGAAAAACTACCTTTAAAAATCACATTATCTATACTCAGAGATTTGGCAGCTCCCATAATGAATATATAGATCATAATTCTGATCCTATTCATGTGAATAGAAAAATTATAATCCTTGTCTTAAGTTTAAGAATTTTGTGTGATTATAACTTAAGTTTTGGTCTTTTTATGAAAGGAAAATTAGTATTTAAGCAGAATTATATAATTTGCTAATAAATAACATCTTATTTTAAAAGTACACATTTTGCTTTGAAGATTTCCAACAAAAATCACCAAAATAACTTTTTGGTATGTTCCATTTAATATAGATAATAGCCTTGCATTTAAACAAACAAAAACAAAACAAAACA
>ML104781.1:0-105722 GCA_003697995.1 Taxidea taxus jeffersonii
CCATGAGTTGAATTTAAAAAGTCCAAAACCTTATCTTCTACTAGAATGAATTAAATGATTTTATAAATGCTGAGGCATTTGCTTTCAGAAAAGTCAGATTTCTTGGTTTCTTAGATCACAACCATTGTGCCGTCACATTTTGGGCCTTCTTCCTTTTTGCTTAAAAGTTTTCTAATCAGGGGCTACAGTAAAATATGTAGATACCTAGTATCCAACATATACTAAACAACTCCATACCATGTAGTGAATTGTCAAAGATTATAATAAATAATTATTTATTATAATTTATACATTATAATTATAATTTATAAAAATATAATTTAATTATAATTTATAATTATGATTTATAAATTATAAATTTATAATTTATTTATAATAAATAAATATATACATATATAAATACTTATCATGAAATACTATATGAAATATTAGATATTCTAAATATTTTAGAAGCAGCCTGAGGTAACCATTTCTGAAAGCTTTTTCTAGTTTTTAATCAGCCTTGTTTTATAAAGTTATTTATGTATAGCCCAAATATATTTTGCTACAATTTAAGACCATGTCTTATAGTTTTAGCTTTACAAGACTGGAATAGCTCCTAATTCTATGACATATGAAACTCCTTCATGTGTTTTTTAAACTTTCTCTTCAGCCTTTTTTTCAGATTAAATAATTCCCAATTAAATAATTCATCACATTTTCCTGATCTACTAATCATTTTGAATCCATTCCTCAATTTATTCTATTCATTTTAAAATAGAGCAAGTCAAACTGAACCTGATACTCTACTAGTTAAAAATAGTTGAGGCAGATTATTTCACTACTTTTGCATATCTTTCCCTTGCTAAGATGAACCAAGTTTTTGTTTGTTTTATTGTTATTTTCCTGATATCTTCTGGTCTTTGTCTGCTGTTCTGGGCCACACTGTTTATATTCCCCTGTGACTGTGAAATTTCTCTGGGATTCTGTGACACTGAAGCAGTAAGAGAATATAATTAGATAGGATCCTCATCAGAAAGAGCAAACAAAAACAAAAAACTATGTGCCTCCTTATTAAGATATACTTAGCTCAGATACGTATTTCAAATATGCGTTAATAAAATGTGTTAATATAATGAAACAAAAGTAAGTCCCTGATCCTTCCTCCAAAAATATTTCTTACAGGCCTAGTTAGTGTAATAAAATAATCCTGTCATTTTCAACTCGTTAGTTAGAAACTCTTACTTTCTGGGAGGATTTTGTTAATAGCCAACAAAAATCAGTATAATACTGTACAATGTTCACAGCAGCCCAGCAGGCCCTTTTCACTTTTCCATTAAACATTCCATGGGCATCCATCAAGTCATTACAATATTCCACATATCTGTCAACCTTTGCCAGGCTATCACATACAAGCACGCACCCTAAAACGATCCTTATGAAAAATTCATAAACATTTTCAAGTTACAAATTCTTCTCATTCAAGATAAGATTTAATGGCAACGGTTTCCCGAAGAAGTTAATAAGAACTCTTCTCTAATAATAAACAAGCTGAGATATGCAAGTGCCCTGTGATTTCACCAGGCACTGTGGTTGGGAATAAATTCAACACCAATTCACGTTCAGTTTTCTTTTGTTTAGGTGCCTACGGTTATGTCTTCCCGGCTGTCAGTAATCTGATACAAATATCAGAATTCAGTCAATGTGGATGAAGAGGGATTTAACTGTAATGACCATATCCAACCCCCCTGGTTGATTTTTAGCATACTTCGCAGGGAGAATATCAAGTGATATCCTTTACCCCTTAAATTGGGTCAGATTTAGGACAGCATAAATTGATAAATCTGAATCGTCTGATTAGTGTGCCTGATTGACAAAGGGCAGAATCTGAAAGATTCTCCACATAAATGGGAAATCTCATCCAAATGGAAAGCATGTCTGTAATCACTCAATCTGTTCTCACTGGAGGTGGGAGAAGCTAAATAAACGCTAGAATATAGGCATTTTAAGGCACCTGCTGAGAATCCTGGTTAACTTCAACCTTACCCCTGCAACTTTTTAATTTTAAAAATTTTAAAGATTTCAATAGAAATGGTAATATAGCAAGACTAATTCTCACATACTAATCACCTGACTTTTCCAGATGTTAATTATTCTCTCCACTTTTGCTTTATCTTTGACCATCTTTCTCATTCTGAACCATTTACAAGTAATCTAAAAACATCTTTTAAATATATATATATATACATATATATATATATATATAATTTTTTTTTTTTTTTGAGAGAGAGAGAGGGCTTGAGTGGGAGGGGCAGAGGGAGAGAGGGAGAGGGAGAATCTTGAGCAGACTGCACTGAGTCTGAAACCCTATGTAGGTCTGAATCTCATGACCCCAAGAACACCACCTAGCTGAAACCAAGAGTCAAAACCTTGACTGACTGCACCACCTAGGTGCCCCTAAAAACATCTTTTTTAGTTGTAAAGAACCATGATTGAAGCCACAGTGGTGCTAATGTCTGAAAGAAGGCACCTTAAGGTAAAGGTTCTTTCATTAATTCATTTTTTAAAAAATATTTTATTTATTTACTTGTCAGACAGAGAGAGAAAGAACAAGCAGAAAAAGAAGCAGGCTCCCCGCTGGGCAAGGAGCCTGATGCAGGACTCAATCCCAGGTATCTGGGGTCAGGACCTGAGCCAAAGGTAGGTGCTTAGCCAACTGAGCAATCCAGGCATCCCATCTTTCATTAATTCAGATAAATTAATAAACTGTGGGGATCAGAGGTAAGATTTGGAGTAACAGTCCTAGCCTTGCTAATATTAGGCATGACATCGAGTAAACACTCTAACTTTCAGAGACTCAGTTACTGTAGAGGAGTGGCCATTCCTACACATCACAGTGATTTTGTAAATACTATGAGTGTTTACACGAGATAATGTATCTGAAAATTACAGTTACATAGGGTATCATTCAGATAACTATATTTTTAAAAATCTCCAGTGAAAATAAGAAATGTTCCTTTACCATGGTTATAACACAACAACAATAACGGACATTTATGAAGCATTTACTAAAGGCCAGGGAATATAAAGACAACATTAGCCTACTGATTTTACAAGGAAGAAATCAAGTCTTAAAGAGGTTAACGGCTTGAAGACTGACTCAGCAATTAAATGGTAGACCTGGGACTCAAATCCATATAGTTGGTCAAGTTCTACACTTTGGCCATGGAAAATGAGGTAGGAAATTTTTTATGAATAGCAAACAAATAATAGATACAAAGACCCTTGAGGTTAAAATAGTGAAGAATTCAAATCTGTCTTTAGCCACCTCTTCTACACCTAGCCCCTCACCCCAAATAGTCTGCTTACTCTTTTCTCTGTGCTAAGGATATGAAATTAGTTTTAAACTGATATCAATTACCTTTCAATAAAATCCTTATAAATTATCTATAGTATGTATAGTGACATCTTAACAAATTTCCCATTAAGTGTATCAAGTAGTAACTTTTAATTTCTAGCATTTAACTAAGATAATTTAGGCTAAAGAAACCTTCCCAAAGCCTCTCAAATTACCTGAATACAGTCTTATACTCTGTCCATTTGTAAGTACTATCTGCATACATGTGTTTCCTAATTTTAGGGCAAAGGGCTTTAAAATTGCACTTTCTAACCCATCAGAATTTTAAAGAGCCTCAAATTACTTACAAAACAAAATTCTTTCCTAGCTTATCAGTTTCCTGATCTCTATGTGACCTTATTTTTTTTTTTTAATTTTATTATTCATTTGAAAGAGAGTAAGCATGAGTAAAGGGAGAGGGAGAGGGAGAAGGAGAAGCCAACTCCCCACTGAGAAGGGAGTCTGATGTGGCACTTCATCCCAGACCCTGGAGATCATGACCTGAGCTGAAGGCAGAGGCTTAACCATCTGAGCCACCCAGTGGCCCCTATATGAACTTATTTTAAAAACAGATTGTCTCTGCCTGTTTTGTGATTAAAACACACACATGATAAAGATCGGCAAAATAAAAGAAACGGAATCTATATAGTTAGCAAGTCATACTAGGAATTTCATAAAAACCCAAGGAAAATATTTGTACATGTTGTACAAATCATCACATAAAAAAATACCACTGTAGCCATGCTTTTGTTTTTGTTTGTTTGTTTGTTTAAAAGATTTTAATACATTGAGAGAGAGCCAGCAGAGGAAGAGGGAGAAGCAGGTTCCACTGAAGAGGGAGCCCGACGTGGGGTTCCATCCTAGGACCGCTGAGATCATGACCCAAGTGGAGGGCAGACACTTAACCGACTGAACCACCCAGCCACCCTGCAGCCATGTTTCACTTCATTATTTCCAGCACAGGTCACTCTGTTATTTTACCCAGACCGCTTTGATTCCAATTTAGCATAAAACACTTTTGAGTTTTGCTATCTACGAAGAACAGACAATAAAGGATCCAAAATATTGCAGACAATTTTGAAAATTTTAAAATTAAATTATTTTTTAATGATCTCCTCATTAAGTCTTCTGATCTAATCACACTCAGCTGCCTTTCTCTTTGGTTTACTTCAAATAGACTGTTGTATATCAAAACATGTTGAAACAATGACTATAGATATTAAAACATGTATATCAGCACACATAATAACACAGGAAGCCAACGTGGGCAGAATTGCTTCATTTTGTTTACTGTTCTAGATTAAAAACAAAAATTTAATACAGGTGCATGTGTGAAAGATTTAGATAACTTCCTACAGAGTCACAGAAAGCTCAGTAATGAAGGATAAGAAGTAGGTAGAACAATGCTTGTGTATCTGTCATATAATAGCAACTTGGGAGGACAGCCAATTCTATTTTAATATACTAAATATTACAAATTTTATTTTTAACCAGTTCTTTTCTTACGTTAAGGAATCCTCGAAGTTGTAAAATTTATAAAGCTGACAATAGAGTGGATACCACCCAAAATATAAGGCGAAGAAACATGTTACCATTGTTCTTTTCTTAACAGAATAGAAATTAAATTTTAGATTTTATCACAGATTTTTTAATATCCATAATGCCCTCACCAAGTTGTACTCCTGTCCAAATATAGACATGACACTATTTAAAGACAAAGAAATTGTATTAAAAGTCAATTTGGGTTAGAACAACGTCAGGTATGTATGGCAAGTTACAACTGCAAGTGTTTCTCTTGCATTTCATTCGGTGACTCATTTTATATCTTAACATTGTTTGAAAATTTTTTAGTGTGAGAATTACAGAAGTTTGATGTGGATAATATATCCACATCAAAAAACAAGCCTCCTCTTTCCCCATAGGTAAGGATAGTAAGAACGTAATAGATTTGGATAAAAACAAAAATAAAACCATAACTGAAAATTCAAGAATAAACATGATCTTTTGGAAGAATCTGCTTGATAGCTCTTCCTTGATTATGAATACTAGTTCAAATTGAAGTCTGCTATTATACTACACATATTCTTGGATTATAGTGACTCTAATTTTTCTAATTCCAAAATAAATTTAATTTAAAATGCAGAATTATTCCAAAATGATTGGAACTATCAGTGTTGCAAGAGCTTTAAAATGTAGTTGGATGACTATAATATTCAAATAATGTACTTATTATTAATTGAAGAAAATTTATAAGGAATTTATTACACTAAATGAGATTCCTAGGTGTAATCTAAAGTTCAATACAAGAGAAAACACACCAAATACTTACATGAAGAATGAACAAAATTTGTAAATGCAAATCTAGTAAATAAAAGTAACTTTCATTTTACCTGTAATAGGCTTTTTTCAAATTGCATATTATTAAAACCACAAAAGCTTTATTTTTAACTATAATATATACTGGGCTATAAAATCTTCCTAATAGCTTTCACATAAACACAGTAAATATATATTTTCAGTTAAAAAGCAATTTAATGAATATTTATGAGAATAATAAATTAACTTATATGTTAATAATTATTGATTAAAATAACAATTTACTCAGTGTATATTATTTTTGAAGTTCAAGTGAGAATATTTTAAGTTTCTATAGCTAGGTTAAGGTTTTATAACTTATTATAGGTTAATTTGTTATAAAAACAGGAAGTCTATTGATTTCAAAACCAGCTACAATATATTGTGTGGCTATAATTTTAATTACATGAATTTTAGGGAGAGGTTTTGGGGATTTTTTTGCCAAACAAATATTAATTTTTTTTAATATTTCTTGCCAGAAGTAATTTAACTATCTCCACATATTTTATGGCAACAGCAAATGAGTAAAACCCAAGCTGCTGAATAAGATTCCTTAGCAATGTGTTCCTCAGCAACATAATAGTTAATTTATTTTTATTAAAAGACAGAAAGAGAAAGAGCTCCATGGCAAATAGATAGCAATTAATAATTAGACAGCAGGTGGTTTTTCAAAAACTTCGTTAAATATAGAGCCAAGGTTTTATTTACTTTTTAATTTTTCAATTTTGTTAACACCCTCTATGAAATTTCAGGAATGGAAGGAACTATGCAAAAATCTCTAAATAAAAGTTAATTTTAGGATATTCTAAATCCAAATAGAAAAGAAAATCTTCAATGTCATAATAATTGGTGACATAATAAACCCTCTACTGAAGTACTGAGCCTTACGTAGAACAAACAAGGCAGGGATTATACAGTGTATTGAATAAGATCTTAGATTTTGATTACACAATATAGTGACCATTAAGGAAATGAAATGCAAACAAAAAATACAGTAACTGGTAAACATTTTGGTGTGATTAAATAAAATATTGGCTTATATTCAGTTAAATGCTTAGTATGTTCTAGACATTGTGTTGAAAGCTTATATGTATTATTTCAATTAATTTCTACAATAACCTTAGGATTCAGGCAATTTCATTCTGTTTTTGGAGCCATATATGATACCTCCACTTTCACAATAAATTTAAAATTTGTAGATACTTATACTGCTACTCTGTAAATATAATATAGTTTTAATTACCAAAATATTATTTCCATAATATTATACAATTCTATCACCTCAAAAAAAGTTTGTGCATAAAAATAAACACTGAAGAATGTAAAATTGAAAGCAGGCACTATCCTGTCAGGTCATTGTTTATAATCATCCTTCATCAATTTATATTTATTTTTAACATTCATTTCTCCATTAATTTATATCTGTCTTACTCGGCAAAAAGAATTAAAGAGACAATTTTAATTTTTTTCCTCCGTGATTTAAATTATGCCACATGGCATCAACATAATTCTTATTGTTAAATCATGCAAGAGTGCAATCTTTAGAGATAATATTTCTATAATTGATTTATCTAATAAGTATATTATTGTCTTCAGTTCAATTCAGCAAGTTTGAGAGAACTGACATTTCCTCATTATTAAATTCATGTCCCTTCCCATTAGATTCTTGGTTTTTAAGGGCTTATCATAATATTGATCAAGAGTTATGATTGCTGGAGCACCTGGATGGCTCAGTCAGTTAAGTGCCTGCCTTCAGCTCAGGTCATGATCCCAGGATCCTGGGTTCAAGCCTGCCTGGGGCTCCCTGCTCACTGGGGAGCCTGCTTCTCCTTCTCCCCACCACCACTCGTGCTCTCACTCTCTCTCTAATAAATAAAATCTTAAAAAAAAAAAAAAGAGTTATGCTTGCATTTTCAAATTTAATATACAACCTTAAGAGTTGATATTATTTTTATCACCACTGCCTAGAATATAATTAAAGAGGGAGAGAGAGAGAAAGAAAACCAAACTAAACCTCTAAGACTTCAGAGGTATTAGATAATATTCTAAGGTCACCTAAACGTCAAGAAGAGTCAGGACTTGAGACTGTATCTACTACCGTTGCATTCTGCCACACTGTGCTTCATGATTTAAAACAAGTTACCTGTCAAACACAGAGCAAACATGGCAGAGTGGAAGCATGGGGACACCTATCTACAGCAGGAAAAATAAAGACCGTCAACTATATGCAGGGGGAGAGGGAAAAACTGAAATATTTAAAACTAAGCTCCAGATTACCACAAAGCCATGTTACTGCCATAACAGACATCTACAATTCCCAAAAGTTAAAATATGTCTAAAGCTTACTCTTTCAAATTTTAGAGTAATATGTAATATATTAAAAAATATTTCTGAAACATGTGTGACTTTAGGGAATGAACTAGGAAAAAAAATCAGTTGTTTTTTTTTTCTTCCTTCTTTCCTCCCTCCATTCTTGTCTGTCTCTAGCTTCCCTCTCTCCCTTTCTTGATTTCTTGCTTTTCTTAATTTATACATTTAACAGTTAGGAGCAAAAACATGCTTTGCACCCTTTCTTTTGGTCCCAAACTTGTGTGAAGACATCGGGATTATTTTTGTTGACCATATTACAACATATATGCAAAAATCATCTCTTCTGATACATGACGTTACTTGTTTTGACTTTTTTTATTTGAGATGGTAAATGTAATTAAATTATATTATCACATAAGTAAAATACAGACATGACTTTCAAATTATGGGATTCATTCACCATGAATGAATAATTCAGACTTTGAAGACTTATAGCCATATCTTCATTTGGTTTTAAGCCATAAAATAATACTCTAATATTAGGAATAGGATCTGAAGCATTCGATTAGTTATTCTTATCCTAAACTCACTTTCTTAAAGTCTGATTACCAAGTGGCAGAATAATGACACAGTCCAAAGTTTTTTCATTATAACTTATGACTGAAGTTGTATTTCAACAAAGACTACTTAACTTTTGTAGATATGGTGGTATTCGGTCTAAGTCATTTAGAAAAATAAATAAAGTCAGTCAGTGGAAAATGGAAAGCATTCTGATTTAAAAAAACAACAGCAGATCTAGCTTTTAAGTACATTAATCCATTGTTTTCTGACTTTGTGTTCTAGTCTTGACCATGTTTTCTATGATCAACAGAGCAACTCTGGAGTTTTATAATTACAAAATATGGAGCACTGGTCTTTTGTAATTACTTCTGAGAACTGGGTAGGAAGTATCTCATTAAAACAGTAAGTGAACAAACATACCCTTTCTAAGTATCAAGATAGTGTTTGTTTTTTATTTTCATAAAATACTTTCAAAAAGTGTCTTAAGAAAAAAGGAGCAAGTCTGCTTCCATACACAAAACCATATCTAAAAGCACCATACAATGGTGCTAATATAAATACTTTTTTCATCTGAAATAGTCATAGAAAGTCACATATATAGAGATCCACTAGGATCATCAATACCAGGGGAAATTATAATACACTAAAACTTTCAATAAAAATGGGGGTCTTCAGGACACCTGGGTGGCTTAGTTGGTTAAGCTTCTGCCTTCAGCTCAGGTCATGATCCCAGAGTTTTGGGATGCATCCCTACATCTAGCTCCCTGCTCAACAGGGAATCTGCTTCTCCCACTCCCTTTCCCATTACCCCCCCCACCCCCACACCATGCTTATGTACTCTCTCTTGCTTACTTGCTCTCTCTCTCTCAAATAAATAAAATCTTTTTAAAAAGTTTTCTTTCCTCTTTTTTCCTATCTTTGTAGCCTCATTGCCACATCACAAATAAGATTATACCAGTGTGCCCATGCATATATTACACACATATAAAACATACCATGAATATTTTATCTCTAAAAAATATTGAATACCTTTCTAAAAAGATTTTATGTATGTATTTATTTATTTATTTATCAGAGAAAGAGAGAGAGAGTGAGCAGCACAAGCAGGGGAACAGCAGACAGAAGGAGAAGCAGGCTCCCTGCTGAGCAAGGAGCTGGATGAGGGACTCAGTCCCTGGGATCATGACCTGAGCCAAAGGCAGACACCTTATCGACTGAGCCACCTAGATGTCCCGAATCCCTTTTTTATGCACATCGTTGTATTATTGCACTAGGCACCACATATTTTTGATGCTCTTAGGTAAATACATATTTTAATTTTAGGGCATAAGAAATTAAATGTTAATTTTACCATCTTAAACTTCTACTGCTTAAAGCAGAGGAGATGCTGTCTATTATTAGCTAGAAGAAAAAATTATTATTTTGAACATGGTTATTATATTCTGAATTATGCTGAATTAATTGCTGAATTAATGCTACCAGAAAAAAAAGAAAAGGGACTGAATTAATGCTATCAGGAAAAAAGAAAAGGAGACTGGAATGAATTAAACCACAATTCAGCAAATCTTTAAAGCATACAAATTGTTTCATGTGAAGGTAGTTTTCAAATACCATGTTTCTCAGCATTTACTTTACCGTAACTAGAAGATTTCTTATTGACCATCCAATTGTCCATTTATTTAATACAGATTGGGAAATCACCAATACCTATAGATATTGCCTCACTAAATCCCCAACTCAGCATTTTAAATTTAATTATTTTGTAAATTAAGTAAATAGTATGAAGTTTACTTGTCTTTAAATAATTCTACTTCTTCCTAACCTGTGGAAAACATTTTGTTCAAAGGTATAAACACCTAACAGTTGTTTCCTACCTCTCATTTCCCTCTGGGCTCTTCTAAGAGGCCTGTGTAAGAATGCCTTATGAACTTAAGTAGTGGTTGGTTAAGTTACACACTGGCCAAAGAGTATACAATTAATATTAAAATATATATCTTATTGGATGAATAGAGTGGAAAATGGTTCATTTGTAGGAAATTACAAAATCATTCAGATTCCTGGATCATTAAAATTCTGATTATAAGGATAAAAATTTAAATAAGGAAAATTTAAAAACCAGTTAATACTTATGAATATATCTTACTATGTAACAGTGAGTACTAGGAATGTGCTGTCTGTTACTCCTTTTATTAAAAAAAAAAACAGCAATAGCATTTGTGGATTTTTATGTGTAATTTTACCATGCAAAAAAGGCATAAATATATGCATTCATCTGTAATTTCACTGCATACAAATTTAACTCCTGTAAGACATGAGGCTGATGTGTGGTATAGACCTAGATAATGGCCCAGCCTCCATGTTTCAGAAGGATTTATATGATTTCTAGTTGTCACGAAGTATACCGGAATTTTTTTTTTTTTATTATTGCTTTAGTGAAAATGGCTCTAAAAAGAAAGCCAAATGCTTTTATTGCATTTATGAAATAAATTTCATACTAGAGTGCTATTCGGCAATTTGGGAATATCTGAGGGTCTTAGGATGGGCTTTACTAAGTTTCAGACTGTCACAGAGAAATCTAAGTGAATCCATTATGACATCTAAAATAATATTCTGTCTGGAGGCTTAAAGAATTAAAGCACTCTCCCATAAAATAAGCTGCTAAAATACAAAACTAAAATAAACCTAAAGACTTTCCTCTAAGGTTTAAGCTTAAGAGAACTAGCACAAGTTAGATCTGGAGAACTGGATTGGCTCTCTCTTGCAGTAACAATGTATAGATGAAGCAACATCTAAAAGCCATGTGCCTTTCATCGTTCCTGCTTCACAGTACAGGGATTTTCTCATCAAACCCTTCATGGAGACTAAATTAGCACATGGGCAGTATTTACATTAAAACTAGTGAGATTTTCTCCTTCCTGACCACAGATTATTTTTCTACTCATTTTAGGAGATAACTTAATTCATAATTAGGTTCCCTTTTTGCTCTATCTCAGATGCAGAGAGTCTTACCTAAATGTATTTTTGAACTCTGATTTAGTAGCTACTGCACAAGTAAGAAGAGATGAACATTTCTCTTTACTCATTCAGCTGCATGTTCCCAGCCCAGATAGATGTTTATTGAGACTCATGATGAGCAGTTGTGATACACAAAGAAATCAATTGGTTCTCTGCCATTTTCAATCCAGTTGTATCACTATATTGACTTGCATTCTACTGTCAGCCCCAGAATATACTTGATGGACCAGCTAAACATTTTCAGTTGTTACCATGCTGTACAACCTTATCTAGTCCATGCTTCCTTTTTCTATGTGAATGTGTACCAATAAATGTATTATCAATGATTCCCCCAAATATCTGAGATAATCCATAGAACACAAAGACCAGCTACAGTAGAATTTGAAAAGTTAAAGAAAGGGATACCTTCTGTCCTCTGCCAGGAAGATATACTAAGTTCGTGGCAAGGCTCTGTCTTGAGGGGGATTCTACATATATCTCTTTGTTAAATCTACTCATGGGCTATAGATAAGGTGATGAGAGGAAATATACCAGGTTCTTAATAACTGTGTCCTACTTCAGATAAACCACTAATTCATTGCTTTGTAGATATGGCCAAATGGTATCATAATGTAAATATTCCCTGTGGAACATAAAGTCAAATATAAAGAAACTTGCTTTGTTTTAATTCATAATCTACTGGTAAGGATTTTGAGTATTTGGCCTATACATTCTGTTACAAAAGGTTTTTTGAATGTCTTATGTAACTTGAATTTTTCATCATCCATAATTTCACCAATCCAATTTACATAATTGGTCCCTTCCACAGACAACATTTTAGTCCCCTATGTCACTGGAAAACTAAACAAGCAGAATTCAAGTACCAGAAACAATGTTGCTTGGTTTCACATTGTCCTTTCAGAACATACCTAGAGAGGACCCCCAAACACCTAGAAGAAGACTTCTTCTGATTACTGGTAATTTTAAAAGTCCCATAATCAATTTGAGTCATGTATTTTAATAATTAGAACACATCATCTCACATCATGATCAAAACTCTACCCTTGATTTAAAATTATCTTCTTGCCCTCCACCAACTCAGGTCTGTTATTAAAGAAGAAGTATACTCTGTTTTCTTTCTTTCCTCATGCACTAATGATACTTATCTATGGACTGAAAATAATAATGGTCCCTACTTCAATATTATGGTTATTATGAAGATTAATGTAATAATACATAAAAAAAGCTTAGAAAAATATCTAGCCCATACTACTAACAATGGGAAACTATAAAGAAGTAGAAATCATCCAAAATTCCATTGACCCAATTTATATAATTGGCCCCTAGAGGCTGGAGTAAATAACACTAAAGAGCTGTGAGTCTTTTTGGGTCAAAGGAAGGTGCATCAGAACAACAGTGATGGGGAGTATGAGCAGGTAAAGCATTTCTTGGCCAGGAGAAATAATCCATTCCCACTAGTCTAGCCCAGACCAGAGAACTACAGATTTGACTAGATCTGAACTCAAGTAGCTTAACAAAAACATGTAATTACTTATACTCTTTTGTTTTACTAGGAAATATACCTAATATAAATTAGTTTTGCTTTTTGGATAGTTTTCAAATCAGTATGAATCTGTGTTACCTCTCTACACTGCATTCTACCTTCTCAAGAGTCACTATAAACATTAGTGTATTCTCTAGACCAGAAGGACTAGGCAGGCAGCTACTTTGTATTTTTTTGAAGAGCCAATTATAGACACTGTTTCTAGGTTTCTGACAAATATCGTGTGTATGTATATATAACTGTATCTACCTATAGATATACAGAGACATAGATGCTACATAAATATATAAACACACATATATTTTTCTGCTCCCAGCTCTGGAGGGACAAGTCAATCCCAACACAGACACTCCTTTTCTGCTCACTTATTAGATGCTGAGCAAACCCATCTCTTACTTTCAGGTTTCTAGGGTGAGTCAGGCACCAGTCTATCCTGTCCCCCATACTGCAGAGGTCACACATTAAGCCCTCCACATGGTTCCATTGAATTACCAGTCACTAAGCTTACAGTGTAACTTAAAATAAATATCTCCAGAGGTGCCTGGGTGTCTCAGTCAGTTAAGCATCTGCCTTCATCTCTGGCATGATCTCAGGGTCCTAGGATTGAGTCCTAGGCTGGACTCCCTGTTCAGTAAGGAGTCTATTTCTCCCTCTCCCTGTGCTCATTCTCTCTCTCTCTCTCTCTCTCTCTCTCTGTCACTCTGTCAAATAAATAAATATAATCTTAAAAAAATAAATTTCTCCAAAATTTATATTCATAAAATCTCCCTATTTCATCTTCTAAATCTTTTATATACCAGATATAAGAGGTTCAACAACACTCTAACATGTTTTTAATTATTTCCTTTGAAATATTGGTATTGGGTAGTTCATATTGAAATACACATCCTTGTATATATTAGAGCCTCAGTTAAAAATTCCAATTTATCGGGGCACCTGGGTGGCTCAGTGGGTTAAGCCTTTGCCTTCAGCTCAGGTCATGATCCCAGAGTCCTGGGATCGAGCCCCGCATCGGGCTCTCTGCTCAGCAGGGAGCCTGCTTCCCTTCCTCTCTCTCTGCTTGCCTTCCTGCCTACTTGTGATCTCTCTCTGTCAAATAAATAAAAAAAATCTTTAAAAAAAAATTCCAATTTATCATCTTGATTAGCTAGCTACTGTAACTATACTTACACATTAAAGACTCAGAATGTGAGGTGGGACTGTCTGGGTATATATCCTGATTGTTTCATTTGATTATCTGATCACCTTTGAGCCAGTCACTTATTTGTTTCCTGCCTTAGTTACTTCTGTACAATGAAGATAATAATTGTCCCTACCCAACATTATGAGTATTGTGAAGATTAATGTGACAATACATTAAAAAACACACAGAAAAATATTTATCCCATATTACTAACATACTTTCTTTAGAAGTAACAATATATACAATCATTACTATGATAATTACTATAAATGTCTACTTATTTATTACTTATTATTATTATTATTTATTATTTATTTACTTATTTACTTATAACTTATTCATCTTATGAGGATTTTCACATACTGTTCAGTATTCTTTTTTTTTCAAGAGTTTACTTATTTATTTGACACAGAGAGAGAGAGAGAGCATGCACAAGCATGGGGAGCTTCAGGCAGAGGGAGAAACAGGCTCCCCACTAAGCAGGGAGACTGATCTGGAGCTTAATCCCAGAAGCCAGGATCATGACTTGAGCTGAAGGCAGATGCTTAACCTGTTGAACCACCCAGGTTCCCCTCAGTGTTCTTTGCATTGTAAATGTATAGTATTCAGCCATACAAATAGCATCATTTTCAATATTAAACTGAACACACAAATCATCTCTAAAATTTGTCACATCATTGATGATCTTTATGTTTATCATCTCCGTTTTTCCCTCTATATAGCATGCTAGTTGAACTGGAATTAATGGATCAAAATGTGATTAAGTTATTTAATATACACTGACAAATTGCACTACTAAAATTAATATCACATTGATACATATATACCATAATCTCAAATATAAAGTATTTTTAAGACTACCTTAAAATTCTAGACAATTATCAACAATTAGACATTGATTTAAGTATAATGGCATCCATGGAAGGTAATGAGTAACAAACACAGGATGTTCTCTTGTCTCCTTACAGAGTGTGCAAACAGATTTCTGGAAAATTTTTGAACTGGGAAGCAAAGATCTTTAAGTGTTGGATGAGGAGAAATCCAATATACGTTAAGAACCAGAGAGTTCCAGTGACGGAACTACACTGACCATTCTTTTTTTTTTTTTTTTTTTTTTAAGATTTATTTATTTCCGAGAGAGAGTGTGTGTGCATGCAAGAGAAAGCAGGGAGAGAGGGAAGAGGATGAGGGAGGCTTAAACAGATTCCATGCTGAGCTGGGAGCTCCATGCAAGGGCTCAAGCTCACAACACTGAGATCAGGACCTGAGTGGAAACCAAGATTCAGATGCTTAACTGACTGCACCATCCACATGCCCCTGACCATTCTTTTTTAATAGAAAAAGAAAATGAAGTAAGAATGAGCAGTAGTAGCTGTCTATCGTGGTGGTTCATTATGAGATACTTAGAGTGAGCTGCTTTAATTATGTAAATGCATCTAGTGGATGAGTGTTAATAAACTTCTATTTAAATAAAATAAATCAAATTTCTGTTTCTCCTTAGCATATTATATTTTAATTAAATTTTTGAGCACAGTCAGTAACTGTGAATTTATACAGTTGACAAAATCAATCACTAAGGAGTGTAAATCTGCTAGGTACTAGTCTAACACAAAGCACACAGTAATTAGTCAGTTTTGATAATAGAAGCTTCACATATGTCATAAGAGGAAACTCTGGTTCTCATTTCCAGCATTCTACATTGGTATTATTATAAAGAGTATGGACAATTTTATCAAGGTCCCACAAACTCCAAAACCTGGCTTAAATTATCTTCTGTTTTAGGTAATAAGAATATTATCTTTTCTCTTAAAGATTTTAACTTAAAATGTTCTATTTTGGTGAAGTCATTTCCTGTGACATTTTGACTTTTTGTGCTTCTCTTTCTCCCTCCTTCTAGGTCTCTCTTTCTTTCTCTCCACTTACAGAGGAATGTAACTCAAAAAGAAAAAAAAAAAAATCACCCCACCACCAACAAACAGCCATCAGACCAACCTTATAAAGTAACGGCAATTTTCCTAATTTCAGGAGTGCAATCTGATTCGTTGTATTTTTCATTTTTTGAATCCTTTTTAAATTATCTGCATTTCCATAACTCACATCAATGACTTTAGCCTGGAAGAGAAGAGAAAAATAAAGTCTTACAGGAAGAAGCAGAGCAAACTGTCCGTTTAGTATGACAAAATCATTCACAATAATTTGACATATTCGAAAAAGAACTATTTCTACTCTTATCCTGACCCAATCACCAGAGATATGATCTTTCTATTTCTAACAGAGTACAACAATTCCTCTGGTCACTTAAAAAAAAATCATTTAGAGTCACAAACTGAGGGGTGCTAGAGGGATGGTAGGTGGGGGGTAATGGGCATTAGGGAGGGCAGTTGATGTAATGAACACTGGGTATTATGTGCAACTGATGAATCCCTAAATTCTACCTCGAAAACTAATAAAACACTATATGTTAACTAAATTGAATTTAAATAAAAAAAATTTTTTTTTAAGTTTTGGATTCATTTTTCCTTTGCCTTGTCCCTTCTAAATAAGTCACAAACCCAATTCATTCCTTTAACAGATGATCAAGTTTGGTCTATTATATATTTATGTTTCTAGAATCTGAACCATTTTACAAAATACAAGATTAATTTCCTTAAACTTCAACAATAATCCTACCATTACAAACAATTCAAAGGCTCTCAATTTTTATCAAAATTAAGTAAAGTCCATCATACACAGCTGTTCAGGTGGTACATATACTCAGTGTGAATGACAAATCCTTGGGTTATACAGGATACAACCTGTATGGCCAACCATATGCACCAATCTGATGTAAAATCTTCAAGGATTTTAGAACATGAGATCAGACTATGATTTCTGTCAAATATTCACTACCCTCCCTACAGTTATCTTTTATTCTACATCAAATATTTCTTATATTTAGAAGTCCTCTTTTTATTAATGTTAAAATTATCTGCCTCTCTGGAGATTCTAATGAGAATCCTCTGATGTAGTTGCTCCTTTCCTTCTCCTTGAAAAGTACCACACTGAAGGTTCTATCAAACACATATTCCTGTGATCCAAGATGATTTCTTTTAGGTTTAGTTTCCATAATTTCTATCATTAAGATAGTAAGTGTTGGGGTGCTTGAGTGGCTTAGTCAGTTAGTTGTCTGACTCTTGTTTTCAGTTCTGATCATGATCTCAGGTTCATGGGACTGAGCCCGATGACTCACTCCCTGAACAGCAGGAAGTCTGCGTGAAGATTCTCTCCCTCTGCCTTATACCCGCCCCCCCTCCAAAAAAAAACCCAAAAAACAAATAAGTCTAATAAAGTTATGCTTTCCAATGATAACATTGAGACATTAAGGAGTTAGTGGAGGCAAATAGTGAAAGAATACAGATGGAGAATCTACACCTCTAACTTCCCACCTTTCTCAATTGGAGCTAATTTCTTCTACTAGTTTCATGCAAAGGATTTCCATAGGAGACTCATATGAAGAGAGAATTCTGTTTTTAGAAGCACATGTGAATAACAAGATACCAGCAAATCTGTTAGAAGAAACATTTCTGGCATGAAATATGTTCTTAACCATTTCATTCAACTGCATCTGGCAAAACTTTACTGATAGAAAACTTTACTGATACCTTTTCAAATGTTACCTTCTGATGAACTGTATTACCCTGCTGCCCAAGTATATGTGACTTTCTCTACTTTGAATCCCACAGTGATTTGTTTCTGACTCTCTTGAGGACCTCACTGGACTCATCTCCTTATATATATATAAAATATTTCCTCAATGAAGGTCCATCATGTAGCTTTCTCACCCTTCACCCAGATGTGCAGCATATATTGTTGGCTTATTGGTCTTAAATTAAAATGATTATAGTTTATATGATATCTCTGAAAAGTTGAGCTATACTTTCAAATGATTACCTAAAAAAACCTTCTTGTTAAAAACACTTCTGTCTGAATGGTTTTGGATAATAATTTTGTTCCTATTAAAATGTGATTAAAGCAAGGCTTATTAATATAATTTTTGAGTTTGCTAATACCATTACAATATAAATAACTATGGATTTATGATTTTAAAATCCTAGTTGTATAAATTATTGCATAATATTAATAATCATCATACTGAAAAAAATGAGAAAATTCATATTATTCATTTAAATTTTTAAGCCACCTATTAATTATGTGTGATTCACTGGTATCATCTTAAAACAGGAATTTTACTCAAATATTACTCAAACATTACTCAAAAACAGGAATATTACTCAATTGGTTATATTAATGAACATATTTTTCATACTTAGGAGAGGCTGGGGGAAGATCATGTTGGTTTGAGACAGTGTGGGCTAGACTTCCACTCTTTGTTTGTATATAAACCAAAAGGTGTGAGAGTTACAAAATACTAGTTTACATTACTGGAAAATAGCAATAGCTTGCCTCAATAATGGCAATTTTAATTAAAGAGCTCTTCAATGATCTTCCTTTTAAATAGCACATCGATAGATTCAAGCATTTTAAGACATAAGAGGGTTTTTTTTTTCATTTTTCACAAAAAAAGTCCTCAATACAGCATCATTATACCAATTTATTTTGGCTTGTGCATTAAAAATCAATAATTACAGAAATCAGTGTTCTCATGGTTTGACAGGTGAATAATAAAAATGTATCTTATTGCCTTCAAAAGATGTCTTTGAATCAGGTCCTTCCTGAAAGTTTTTCCTATTTACCTTTAAGCAAACTGAAAAATCACAGCTGCAAGAAAGCACATTGAATTTTTCTAAGACAGAAATCAATACACAATGATATGATAAAATGTCAAGCCATTTCTTTCCACACATTCTTGTTTCTACAATGGACCTTTCTTATTGTATGTATTCTGTCACACTAGAAAATCATCCAGTCAACCAGTTGAGGTACAATGTTTAATTTATGTCCAAATACCAAGGGGTAAGTTACATCTGACTAATCCTTTTGGAAAGCATCAAATGAGCAGGAACCTATGTACTTGTTAAACTATTCACTTGTATGCTTTTCCACTGAGGACTTCCCTGACACATAGGAGGAGGTAAGTGAGAAGTAAAGTAAAATGGACTAGTTCTGTTTTTTTTTTTAATTATTATTATTGTTATAATTATTATTATTATTTAACCTGGGAAAATAAAAAAAAACATTAATTTTTATTTAAATTCTATGCATTAATTTTTGATTAAGAACAAAAAACATAAAATGATAGCCACAGCTGTAACAAAAAACAAATATTTTATACTTCATTAAAGATTTTAAAGTACTGAAATGACAGTAGAGAATAGTAACAGCTAAGAGAGAAAATGGCACAGTTTAGAAATAACCACTATATATTAAAATACAATTATCTTTTGTGGCAAAATATGTGATTAGGAGGAATCATAAACCAGATAATTAGCAATAACGAAAACTCAAAACATTAAAAAGTGATATTTTATTATATCAGTGGTTTTATGATTCTACACAAAAATGGTGAGAATATCCTGAGCAGAAGCAACAGAAAGGAATAACTAAGAGAAATGAATAGAATTATTATTTTCTGTGGTCAGCTAAATAAAATAAATAGAACAATCATGGCAGTTACTAGGTCAGAGAAGACTATACGGGGCCATCCACCCGTGGGGTAGCCTGTGCTACACAGTGATGAACAATCCAGTGCCATGTTTCTCTTCTATCTTTAGGTAGCAAAAAGTATTCAAGCTTATGAAATGGCATATGCTTTCAAATTTTTCAGACTTGACATTTTCAACCAAATCAATCACTCTGGATCCTCTTAGCTCTTCTCTAATAGATTCTGAATGTACAGAATGTTTGAAAAGCATCGCGGCTTTGACTAAAACAGTAATTTTCTACTCAGAGTCAGAAATGGTAAACCCAAGCATACTGACAAAATACAGTGTCATCAGAAGTACTAGTCACCTAAACACAAGTTTTACTTCAGAAATTTACTACTATCTTATATAATCTAGCTTTGAATCCTCTTCAAATTAGTGTTCGTGTCTATTAAAAACTTGTAAAATCAAAATGTCCTCCCAGGTTTACCTCTGTCTTTTCTAGAAGGCATTAATATATTAATATTTATGAAGATTTCAAAATTCAGAGACCACTAGAATTGTATTAGTACTTTTTTTTCAAGTTCACTCAATGGCTCTCCATCACATGGATATTATCATGAAAACCACACCATACCAGAGCATGAAAATCAATGCTGCTTCCTTCCACTCCTGTGGCAGACATCACTAATCAGTTACCACTTTTTCAAACTCCTTCTCAGGATGGTAATCTAGTTAATGAAGACCAATTGGAGTTGGCATAAGTAGGGAGCTGTATAAAACATTTAATATCTTAATGTTAAATAATTATTAATATTTAAAAACTATAAATTATTTAAACAATATTTAGCTATTTAAAATATTTAAAAACTGGAACACAAGTGCTAACCAGTTAAAATGCACTCCTAACCAATCAGAAGAGATACCAGCTAGTGTGCTGAATTAGTACATACTAACTGAATCCAGCATTAAGCATGAGAGAGAAATCCATTTTGCTGTTGGTGGTGAAAAAGATCAGATAAAGAGGTGGCTTGTCAATTTTGTCACTTTTTTTTTTTTTACTGTATTATATACACTTGCTGAAAAAAGTATTTGCTACAATGATATAATAAATGCAAGGCTTGCTGACAGGATGACCACGACATTATGTGTCAAGTTATATTTTAGTTTCTGAAGTTATGGAGGAAAATGAGTTACAAAAGGTGCCTTCATGTTCTGGTGACTTTCTCCTGTTAGGTCAACAATAAAAGGTAAACAAAGACACTAACAAGTCAGAAGATTTTCAGTTATGATATGCCCTAACAACAATAAGGAAGGGGTAATATATTAGAGGGTGATAAGGAATTATTTTAATAAGGATGTCAGGTTAAGCATTGCTATGGAGATCATATCCAAACAATGAACATTCATATTTGCAAGGTATTTCTGCCCTTTTTATAGATGAGGAAACTAGAGTTTAGAATATTTAAATATCTTTCTAGTGCTCACAGTAGTTTCAAGCCATACAATTGCTTACCTACCTGTTGCTATTAGACTGTCAGCTGCATGTGGACAGTGTCTATAGAGCTTTCTTATTGATCACTTTGTTCCCTGTAAATGGCACTTAAGAGGCATCCAGTATGTGTTTGCTGACTGCTGAATGTTTGTTATATTAGTGAGACAGGAAGAGCAAGTTAATAATCACAGCGTACTTTATTTAATAAATGATACTCAACTTATTAAGGTAAGAATATTGAAGGAGTTGCAAATTCATTCAAGAGAATTCTTCCTGGAGGCCACAAAAGTAATGTGACAGAATTCCGCTTCTTTTAAAATCAATTACATTAGTGTATTGAAATAGTACATACACCTCAGGATTGACTTTTCCATAGACCTTTCTAGTTCTGAAAAATTGAATTCATAGCACCTACTGGAATTAGGTAAATTTTACCCATAAAGTACATATTTAAATACTAGTACTTCATGGAGATTAAAATATAAATTAAATTTGCTAAAAATGTTACACTATCACTTGGCAAGTGATTATAACTTGGCAAGTGGCATGCTTTAAATCATGTCAAAACTAAAAATAAAAATGCCAACCTAGAATTTTCTGTCAAATAACAATTATGATGATTCAGAATCCTTAGAAAAAACGTTAGTCAAATTAGAACTTTGTAGTCAAACACTTTCCCACTAAAAATGCCATATTTGTTTTAATGAAGAGGGAAAGAAAATTCATTGCACTTTAACCAGTTAGCTGGATTCAACTATCTTTGTTTCAAAATTTTTATTTCATTAAATGGGCTTTTGTTCTCTTTCCCAAATAGAAGATGTAACTTCTCTAACAAATTATTTTAACTCTGGACAACATGTTGTGATAGGTCACTTCTATATTTGTAAATGCTTCTGTCTAAATTTCAAATACAGGAAAAAAATGTACTTTAGTATGTGGAAATTAACCTCATGGTTGTTACGTTCAAATAAAAAAGCAGAAATTATGGAATTGTTTTGTTAACTAAGTTGGTTCATGCACAAACTCAAGAAACCAGAAAGAGAAGGCCATATTGGGCCAAGAAATTTTATGCAGAGTTTTAAAACATAACAACATTTTATACAAGTGTGTTCACGCCCATTCTCACAGTGGTGCACGGTTGACCAAAAGATGGATTCCACAAGAGAAAAAGAAGGGAGACAAATAAAATGCAAAGTCATTTTCAACATTGAAAAAGTGCTTGTACCAAGATCACATTTTTCTGTTAGTGAGACAGTAGCTTCATCTTCTTACCCAAACAACAAAAGTTTAAATAATGTAATTCCATTCTATTCCCTTTATTTAGCTTTCTGATGATTTCTTAAATCTATAATAGGAAGCATTCACAGACAAACATATACATCTCTGCCTTTTGCCATAACACTCGATAAGTTTGCTTTTGTTTGAGAATATTAAAAGAGAAAGACAAAGTTTTCCTAACTATGAGAAAATAGAAATAAGTTCTCCAAGGACTCCATGTAGTGGTTTTATTTTCTCTTTAAGACTACTTGGATACAATTTGACATAGTGTTTAGATTTCATGTATTATACTATGGCTTGATATTCTACAAAATGAAGACAAGCAATGCTCTTAGGCCCATGTTGCCATGATTTGTCATTCTGCATTCAAAAATTAAATATTTACTCTTAGTTTCTTTGAGCTTTTAGTTTTAAATTAAAGATATGATCAGATATTATATGTATTTTATTATTTATTCATACTTAACAAGTCATTTTCCTCCCTAATGATTAATATTTGTCATATTAAACAAAAGACAGCAAGATTACATTCAGACAATATGATAAAAAGTTTGTACTTCCAAATCATGTTATATAGTTCTCTTATTTTAATTCCTCCCATTTAAATGTGTTTATTTTATATCACACAATAACAACATTTAACAGTTTCAGAGTGCTAAGTGCACTCAATGCACTTTACATGGTTTGCATCATTTCATCCCCACAACCACCAACTGAGGTACTATTATTTTTCCCCCTATACAGATAAGAACACTGAGGCTTAGAGCACTAAAATGACCAACCCACAGATGTGCAGCTAATAAAAGGTAGGATGCAACTCTAGGCTCTCTGAGGAATGGAACAGTGATAAATGTGTTGATGACAATCTACCTTGTACAAGGCTAATGAGTTGCTGAAAATAAGTTTCTCCATAAAATTGTATTATTTGTTTTTACTTTCAGACACAAAATAATACTTAACAGAAAAAAAATTCCCAAATCTATGAAGTGTATTTACATGAAAACAAATTCTCTGCTCAAAAACATAAACATACTAGACTCAAATCTCACTAACCTATATTAAATATTGTTTCCTTTGCTTTTCTGATTCTGTGTGGGTTTCACAGAGGACCAAAGAAATAATTGCACAGAAATTACATAAGGCCATATATTCTATTTATGAGACTGACTAGACATTGTCAGCACTCACTACCAATGTCTTTAACTGTATGATGATATTATAGTTGCTATTTATCTTTTAATAAAAATATAAATCACTGTTTATTCCCTGAAGCTAACCTCACTCATGTTAAATTATTTATGTATCCATTTTAATATGTATTTTGCATCTGACAGGACAACTCTCTTTAGGACCCTTTTACTGACCCACCTGTCATTATGATGGGGTAAACAATGTCACCTTTCTAGCACACAATGAATTACAAAGAAGTTGCAAAGTACACCATCCATCATGCTGGCACTAAGTAGGTTTTCGAAGTACATCTCAGATATCACAAATGCTGTTTAGACTGTTAACAGAAAGCAAGAATTGGAAGCTTATACAAAGTGGTCATATGAATGGACATGACAGCTCTTCAAAGAAAAGGGGCACTCCTCTTCTACAAATAACCTTGTCAAAAGCAAAAGTAGTGGGGAGCTCTGCTGGCAGTCAGACTAGAATAATTTAAGAACTTGTTAATGGCTCAGCCTGATAGAAATTCATGCAAATACAATGTACTCAAAATCAAAAAGTAGGTATGCCTGAATTATCAGCAGCAACCTCTCAAGCTTGATTTTAATTACGAGTGGTCCGAAGAGATACAGAAAATCACCCACACTCTATTAATTAGAATATGTGAGTTTCAATAATACATCAGCCTAAAACTTATATATAAAATATATGGAAATATTCTATATGCATATAAGGTAGTCACCAAGAAATTACTTTGCTTTTGAAAATCATACTGCTAATATCTTTTAAGTTAAAAAAAATCAACATCAACAGGTTTATCAATATAAATATTTAAATTACTATGTGCTTAGTATAATAAATTTGAGTTATTAATATAATTCTAAAAATAGTTATCATTAGTGTCATCATCTAATTTGCATGGTTAATTTCTCAAATTATGTTCTTCAAATATAAGGTGTTTGTTTTATCCATAATTGCATTTTAATTCCTTTAATATTATTACCTTTAATTTAGGCCTGTATTTCAACCATAGAGTATATTTCTACATCACTAGTAATCCCTTTTAGCAGCTTCTTCAAATCTTCCTCAATACTTTTTTATTAAAAATGGTAGTTTTTATAGAATTTATAAGTGGTAGATGGTCCCAAAATGACTTATGTTTTCTGTAGACTTATGATTCTATAGTAGATCTTGGTTTCTTTTACATGCAGCAATGAAAATTGAAACATTTATAACTGATGAGACAAATGTGTAGAAAATTCTCAGAGATGTGGCTATAAAGAAACACAAAAAAATAATCCAATGGCCCGCAGATTATCAGAGGGTCCTGCTGAGGAAAGAGGGATACAAGTTGTGATGTTATGTCTTTTCCATATTACCTAGATCAAGGAATAACAAGTAATTTGCCAAAGCAAATTGAAAAGCAAATAGATGAGGAATGTATCACAAGGACCCACTCAAGCTCCTGGAGGTTTTGTTGTTGTTCTGTGTTTCAAACATGTTTTGTTTTGTTATCAAGGCTAGGAGATTACTGTGCTGAATCAACTGGGAATAGAGAGCATGCTGGAAATGCATGGGAGCTAATGAAAGTTGGGGAGTCTGAAGAAAATCTGTGGGATAACTTCAGACTCTTGACTTGAGACTAGAGCTTCTGAACCAACAAAAGGGTGCTGGCAGGCTCACTCCTATCATAGCCTTACCAGAAATAGCAATATATTAATCAAGTCAAATTACATGAGTCCTGCCCTAGAAATACTGCAGATATTTAATATTATATTAACTTTTAATTTATCATAAGGCTTTCCATGGTAGTAGTTATATGCAGTTCTTCTACTAAAAGTCAGAGAATGATGTAACAGAGTGCAAATGCTAAACCACCAGTAAAAGAACTCACTCCCCACCTTCCTCCTAAAATGAATAGCAAACAGACAAAAAACAAAAACGATGAATGTATCTGTGAAGTAACTTCAAATGATTTAAATATTTAATGTATTAATCAGTTAACAGTCTGAAAAAGCTATGCCAATAATTAACAACAATCAGAAACATATAATTATTTCATTTGTATTAAATGAGGCAATCTAAAGGTTTGTAAAACAAAAACTAAGTGTTTATTAAAGCGGTATTTTTATATGGAGACAGAAAATGTTCCTAAATAAGGAAACAGGACCAATTATATATTGAATCTAACTAGTATTTTGTCCTTACTATGGGCTAGGCTCTGTTCTCCAAGGTCTCCATATATTAGCTAGTTTAATTTTCACAACAACCTTATAAAGCTGGAACTATTTTTATCTCCATCACAGGGAACTCAGCCCTAGTTAGGTAAGTAATAGTGGGTAATTAGGGAACTGAGATTTGAAACTCGTCTACGTGGCTCTAGAAGGCATGCCCTTCAGCACCAGCAAAAAATATAGCTAAGCTAGAAACATAGAAGCAATAATCTATACATGGCTCCTTATCTCCTGTGTTTTCCACCAAGAAAGCGGGAGCACTATATTTCAAATCTATGAATAATCACATCGATTTTCCACTTCCTTTCTTAGGTGTACACACGATCTCAAAACACAACTGCCTTCATTTCAATCCCTTCTGTCCATATCAATCCATTAAAGTTTGCCTCTTCCAAATCCTCCAAAATAAAATGAACATGTCCTATACCAACCAAGAAAAATGTGAATAACTCGATCACATATTCAACACATTGGAATTAAAGTCTTCTAATGCGTTTCACTTTCAAAATATGACAAGAGAAAAGGTCAGACAATCCAAATCTTCATTCCCCTTCCCTGGCACCTCCACACTGAGAACATTTAATGGTTACTTTTTTATGTTGCATCTTGCCAGTTAGTTCAATTTAGATGAAAGCTGTTGTTTTCTAATTCCATTTCACTATAAATGACAGAGACAAATGGTCATATTACCTCAAGAGTTCCTTTGGCAGAGTAGGCTGCATATGAGTAGAGCAGATCTTGGCTGCTATGTGTTCTGGCTTCCTCGCTGCAGGGCTGGCCATTAGGATGAAAGCATTGGCCGCTGCTGCTCAGAGTCACAGAGCTGACAGAAGGGCCTGCCAGATTAAGCAGCACAGAGTAATTTGCAAACTGTACATCTTCTAGGCCCAAAGAAGTCCAGTGAGTCTTAATCTTCTTTGAAATTTCTGTGTCATCTTCACTTTTATACAGCTGTACCAAATTTCTGGAAGAAATTTTAAAAGAACACTCTAAGAAAAAGCAAAAAAGTATTCTGTTGCGTTATAAATATTTAATACATGAACAATTATTAATAGATGTGGGATATGAAAGATGAGTGGAACAGGACACCATACAAGAAACTCACAGTTTGTGCGAGGTGATGAGCATGCAGAGAAATTATACTAAATCAAAGCCCAATGAATTAAGTTCTTAAATTAAGAACTAATAAAGTACTATGGGATCGCAGAGAAGGGAGTGATTAATGCCCACTAGTTCTTTTATTAGTTCTGATCTTTCTATGGACATCAACATAATCCATTCAGAACTCAGTTCCAAAACTAGGAGTCATGCTGGTGGAGATAGTTTTGTATTGCAGTTAATACGATTCCATATAGAGTTATGTGATTAATATATAGCCGTTGCTATTTAAAATGAGACAGAGAGAACACTTTTGATACAAATTACATGCCAAATTTCACGATCCTATGAGCACAATGATATTCAATAAAATCAGTATATAATGGTGAAACCAACCACAGATTATCAAATCAATAAGAAATTGGCTTGTGTGTGCTTTCTGTAGCCTATATATTTATTCTTACACCTATTCTGAAATCTAGTGACACTATTGCTGTTTATGACATCCTAGAAGCCAAAAAAAGTAAAAAAAAAATATGTGCAGAACCTAGAAAAAAATAAATTGTGTGAAATTTAAAAATAATAATCCAATAAAGTTTGTTCTGGGCTGGAATGCAAAGAGACCAGTTTCCTTTTTGGCAAAAATGTATCTTCTTATAAGAATTTTATTGCTATCCAAAATATTGCCTAAATGGATGCTACCTAAGTGGATACTATTTTTATTTTGGTTCATCATATTGTTTTTCTCACACACAGTTGATTCTTTTAGGGCCTTGTTTATACAATAACCCCCAAATGAAACACATCTGGAAATGGAATACAGAATACACACATCAGAAAAAAAATACATATACGATAATATAGAAAAGCATTACTGGAGACAAAATGTAGGCCTGCTGACACAGCTAAAAGCTGATTGATGCAAGAAGTAATTTCCCAATTTTTTCCAAGGTTATTTCAATTTTTTAAATATGTAGTTTAACCAATTCTCAATGCCACGTTGTTTTGTAAAAGAGATTATTGAAAGAATTTCACTTTTTATTCTGAATGAAACCGGTCTGCCTTCTGTGTGTGTATGTCTGTGTGTGTGTGTTTGGTAGGGGAGGCTTTTTGTTTTTGACAAATGAAATTATATATATTTAAAGTGTACAACATTATTTGATATATGTGTACATTATGAAATTATGACAATGTAAACACATCCATTACCTCAGAAGTTACCTTCATGTGTGTACTGATCTACTCTCTTAGCAAATTTGAAGTATACAATGCAGTATTATTAACTACGGTCACCAGGCTGTACGGTAGATCCTCAGAAATTATTCCTCCTATAACCGAAGGCTTGTATCCCCTTGACCAACATCTCCTTCTGCCTACCGCCAGTCCATTGACAACTCTGATTCTACTATAAATTTGTTAGTTTGTTTTTAGATTACACATGTAAGTGATAATATGCAGCATCTTTCTCAGTCTCTGTCTTACTGCACTTAGCCTCTGAGATACCCATATTATCACAGAAGGCATGATCCTTTTTTTTTAATATTGAATAATATTCTATTGTACATCTATCTCACATTTCCTTTATCCATTCATCCATCCATGAGGACTTAGGTTGTTTTCATACTTTGGCTATTGTGAATAATGCTGCAATAAACATGAGTGCAAATATCTCTTCTGATTTCATCTCCTTTGGATATATACCCAGAAGTGGATTGCTGGATCACATAGCATTTCTAGTTTTAATTTTTTGAGGAATACCCTCATTGTTTTCCATAATGGCTGCAACAGTTTAGATTCCCACTAACAAAGGTTATTTTCTTCACATCCTCACCAGCATGTTGTTTTTGCTGTTTTCTTTTTTTTTTTTTTCGGTCTTTTTTTTTCAGTTTTGTTTTTTAATAACAGACATCCTAACGGGTGTAAGGTGATATCTCATTGTGGTTTTGCTTTTATTCCCTGATGATTAGTGATATTGAGTACCTTTCACATATCAGTTGGTCATTTGGGCAACCTTTCTGAAGAAATGTCTGTTTCTTTGCCCATTTTTTAATTGGACTATTTGTGGGGTTTTTTTTGCTACTGAATTGTGTATGTTCCTTATATATTTTAAATATGAACCCATTGTCAAACATACATTATGCAAATATTTCCTCTCATTCCACAGGTTCTTTTCATTTTCTAGTTGTTTCCTTTGCGTGCAGAAGCTTTTTAGTTTAATACAGTCTCACTTGTTTATTTTTGCTTGTGGTCTGTGCTTTTGTTGTCATATTAATTAAAAAAATAACTGCAAGGACAATGTCAAGAAATTTTTGTTTGTCTTCTTCTAGGAGTATGGCAGTTTCATTTTCACATTAAAGTCTTTAATCTTTTTTGAGTTGATGTTTGTGAAGGGAGAAAGACAGGAGTTCAATTTAATTCTTCTGCATGTGAATTCCATTTTTTCAACACTATTTATTGAAGAAACTATTCTTTCCCTATTGTCTGTTCTTTGTTCCTTTGTTGAAAATTAATTGACCAATTATATACAGATTTATTTCTGGGTCCTCTATTCTGTTGCTTTGATCTATTTTTGATGATTGGATCTGTTTTCATTGGTCATTTTTGATTAAACATATCACTCTATACTTCCAATGTCATCCCAATCAAAATTCCACCAGCATTTTTCAAAGTGCTGGAACAAACAATCCTAAAATTTGTATGGGACCAGAAAAGACCCTGAATTGCTAAGGAAATGTTGAAAAAGAAAAACAAAACTGGGGGCATCACATTGCCTGACTTCAAGCTTTACTACAAAGCTATGATCACCAAGACAGGATGGTACTGGCACAAAAACAGACACATAGACCAGTGGAACAGAGTAGGGAGTCCAGATATGGGCCTGCAACTCTATGGTTAAATAATCTTCAACAAAGCAGAAAAAAATATACAGTGGAAAAAAATCTCTTCAATAAATGGTGCTGGGACAGTTATGTACAGAAGAATGAAACTTGACCATTCTCTTACACCATACACAAAGACAAACTTGAAATAGATAAAAGACATCAATGTGAGGCAGGAATCTATCAAAATCCTAGAGGAGAACATAGGCAGTAAAGTAATCTCTCCAACATCGGCCACAGCAACTTCTTTCAAGACACGTCTCCAAAGGCAAAGGAAACAAAAGTGGAAATGAACCTTTGGGACTTCATCAAGATCAAAAGCTTCTGCAGAGCAAAGGAAAGAATAGACAAAACAAAGACAGCAAAGGAAACAGTCGACAAAACAAATAGGCAACCCACAGAATGGGCGAAGATATTTGTAAATGACAATACAGACGAAGGACTGATATCCAGGATCTATAAAGAACTCCTCAAACTCAACACACACAAAACAGATAATTGCCTCAAAAAATGGACAGAAGGCATGAACAGACACTTCTCCAAAGAAGACATACAAATAGCTAACAGACATATGAAAAACTGTTCATCATCATTAGCCATCAGGGAGATTCAAATCAAAACCACATTGAGATACCACCTTACACCAATTAGAATGGCCAAAATCAACAAGACAGTAAACAATGTATGTTGGAGAGGATGTAGAGAAAGGGGAACCCTCTTACACTGTTGGTGAGAATGCAAGTTGGTGCAGCCACTTTGGAAAACAGTGTGGAGATTCCTTAAGAAATTAAAAATAGAGATACCTTATGACCCTGCAATTGCACTCCTAGGCATTTACCCCAAAGATACAGATGTAGTGAAATGAGGGGCCATCTGTACCCCAGTGTTCATAGCAACAATGTCCAAAATAGCCAAACTGTGGAAAGAACCAAGATGCCCTTCAACGGATGAATGGATAAAGAAGATTGGTCCATATATACAATGGAGTATTATGCCTCCATCAGAAAGGATGAATACCCAACTTTTGTATCAACATGGACAGGACTGGAAGAGATTATGCTGAGTGAAATAAGCCAAGTAGAGAGAGTTAATTATCATATGGTTTCACTTACTTATGAAGCATAAGGAATAACACGGAGAACATTGGGAGACAGAGAGAAGTGAGTTGGGGGAAATCAGAGGAGGGGACAAACTATGAGAGACTGTGGACTCTGAGAAACAAACTGAGGGTTTTGGAGGGGAGGGGCAAGGAGGGTTGGGTGAGCCTAGTGGTGGGTATTATGGAGGGTATGTATTGCATGGAGCACTGGGTGTGGTACATAAACAATGAATTCTGGAACACTTTGAAAAGAAATAAAATTTTTAAAAAATTTTAAAAAAATTAAAAAATCATTAAGTTTTTGAATATTTATAGTAAATAAAAAAAAGAAGATATGGTCCATACATACAATGGAATATTACCCCCCCATCAGAAAGGATGAATACCCAACTTCTTTTTTTAGTTTTATTTTTTTCAGTGTTCCAAGATTCATTATTTATGCACCACACCCAGTGCTCCATGTAATATATGCCCTCTTAATACCCACCACCAGGCTGACCTAATCCCCCACCCTCCTCCCCTCCAAAACCCTCCAGTTTGTTTCTCAGAGTTCACAGTCTTTCATGGTTTGTCTCCCTCTCCAATTTCCCCCAACTCACTTCTCTCCTTTTCCTAATGTCCTCTGTGTTAATTATCATATGGTTTCACTTGTGGAGCATAAGAATTACACAGAATACCCAATTTTTGTACCAACATGTACAGGACTGGAGGAGATCATGCTGAGTGAAATAAGTCAGAGAAAATTAAACCCCTTTATAGTAACCTGAAGAGAACCACTGTATCTATATATCTATATCTATATAAAGCATCCTGAAAAATATTAATGAAGTTTTTATATACACATGGTTATAAAATCACTGGTCTTTAAAAAATGATAGCAGAAACAATATTTTTAATATATATTACCTAACATTTCAAATAATTAATAATAAGTTAATAAATACTTGTCCAAATCCAATTTCCCCAAGATTACTTTTTAATTCTGTTGCCTTTAAAACTGTATTTTAAGTTTGTCAAATTATTTATACTGATCTTGTCCTCCGCTCAAAGAAGACTTAAATGAGCTATGTGAGTTACATGTTCTGAAATTATGTAACCTTTAAATCTAGATTGTTTTAAATAAATCAGCGATCACTAAGAGAAATTCTTATTGATACAAATGATTTTTTTTAATTAAAAAAAATTATTTATTTATTTGACAGAGAGAACAAGCTCCCCAAGCAAGGGGAGCAACAGGCAGAGGGAAAGAGAGAAGCAGGCTCCCTACTGAGCAAGGAACAGGATGCAGGCTCCATGTGAGGCTCCATGCAGGGCTCAATCCCAGGACCCTGGGATCATGACCTGAGCCAAAGGCAGAAGCTCAACTGACTGAGCAACCCAGGCGCATCAAAAGATTCTAGTCATTAACCACTTCAAATCACTAAGAATATTAAAATGCCTAAATTTTATTGAGACTTTCCACTATTTTTCTTAATGTTTTTCCCCCCACAATGGGCATTTTGGGATTTATGGTGAATGGTTCTGTTATAATTAGGTAATTTACTATATTTAAAGACAAATGTTATTAAGTAATTAACTATAATATAATCTCAATTTATTAATACCAGAGAAAGCTGCAAAACTGTGAATGTGTCACCTAAAATCACAAGGTATTTGACAGAAAGTTTTATTTTGCCTTAATTTTTAAAATAAGAGTTTCCATGGGCCAGTAGTCTTGGCAGGCAGCATAATGAACCGTCATGCCTGAGACTTGAATTTGGGAGTTTTGCATTAGCATTCCTTTGGCCAGGGGAGACTGGAAATGGGGGATTTTGGCTTTGGTAGACAAAATTCTGTTTATATCAGTGTTCAACACCTGCTACTGGATGAGCCACAGAACAACACTGATGTTAGAATTGGAGGAAGCGATGCATGTACCAGGGTGAGTGCCAAGATTACATTGTAAATGAATGGGGAAAGAAAACAGCTAAAGAAACATACTAGCAAAGAAAAAAAAACAGAACATTTACTAAAGTTCACTGAGATTTTATTGTGTGTGTGTACATAATAACATGCCCAAGAACTCATACTATACCAGCTGGTATTTTTCACATACTAAAAAATCAAAAATTTCTTTAAATTTGTTATCTGACTGGCTATCCAATGTAGTAAAGTTCCATGAATGATGATATGTGTGTAGTGAATTTAAACACTAAAGCATATCCTGTGAAATTCTCCCATTGGCCCCTTCGCTCTTCAAGGGGTGAACACTGATCTGTTTTCTGTCACTAGGTTTTCATTTCCTAGAATTTTACATAGAATCATATAATAGGGCTATGTTTTGTTTGGCTTTATTCACTCAGCATGCTTTTTGAGATTTATCCATGTTTTACATATCAATGATTCACTTTTTTTTTTTTAATTGCTGTTTTCCATCTTATGGAGATACCACAACATTTATTCATTCACCTGTTAATGGACACTAAGCTTGGTTCCATTTTTCGACTACTGCAAATAAAGCTACTATTACAAATAAAACTATTATTAAAAACATAAATAAATGGATAAACATTAAAGCATAAACTGATTCTTTATCTTTTAATTTTGCTTTGGAAATATAAAGACTAAAACATGTGGTAAAACTGCATCACAAATAATATCAAGAAATTAAATTGTCAGGAGAACATGGCAGCATCCCCTTGCCTGCCTTGCCGGCCAGCCACTAACACGGTGCCAAATAAAAGCATGACTACTTACTCAACTATTTCTTACCTTCTAAAATAACATACTAATTTTAAATCATGTATTGAATATATACTATTAGGACTGAAAACATTGTGCAGGTTCGTTGCATAAAAATCTCTCAAATACTGTTACCATTTTATAACTAAGGAAATTGAAAATCAGGTAATGTAATCAAGATGGAAAATGTTCCAGATTAAATAAGTCAGATTTCTCCTATACTACATTGAATTTCAGATACCCACTACACTACTTTGCTCTTTGAAAAAAACAGTCTCACAATCATAGACACTTTCCAAGTGCTAAAAATACGAAGTGTTAGAAAGCACAGATATTCTGGGTAAAATAATCAAAATCAGATGGTGTGAAGCTGGAAGGTAGATCTTTAATGCTGATGAGAAAGTACAATTGAGGGAAATCAAAGGAACTGTTTCAAGAATACAATACACCGAATTTCAGAGTTTGGGAGTCATCTAAATAAGAAAGAAGAAAACTCCTCCTTATACATTTCTTTAGAAAAAAATTGGCACATAAGTAGATTATCTGAAGGAGATCTTAATATCCCCTCTCTTTGTAGTCCAGAACATGGCACATATAACTGTCTGCTTTGCAAGTTATGAAATGTTGCTGATGCACCTGGTGACTTCCTGTTAAGTCCCTAGCATAAAGATCAATAAATATTTATTTAACTAATTTGATATTTTTTTCAAACTTATGTTTCACAGACAGTAAAATACAAATATCACAAAATAGTAAGTAAGCTTTATTAAAAACCAGAACACAGAGAAATAAAATAACATATCAACACATTTGTTATGACCAGGTGGGGGTAAAAAAAAAGAAAAAAATAGTCTAGTGATATAATTACGTCTTCGACCCTTGCATATAGGATATAACTTCATCTCTAGCATACCTGGATTACAATTTAAAAATACAGTAGTGGGGTGCTTGGATGGCTCAGTGGGTTGAACATCTAACTCTTGGTTCTGGCTCAGGTCATGATCTGATCATAATGTCTGATTTCTGAGACTTTTTCTGTTTTTCAGAGAGAATTGCTGTCAAAGGTTACTTTTCAGATTAAGATACCTTAATTTACCTAAACCAAATCTAAAAGCAGACTAACAAAATGGTCAAGTTAATCCAATCAGTAAGACATTACAAATAGTTTCTGAAGGTGGTGGGAATGGGGTAATTGGGTGATGGGCATTAAGGAAGGCACTTAATGTAAAGAGCACTGGGTGTTATATGCAACTGATGAATCACTAAATTCTATTATTACAGAACCTGGACTGGATCCTGACGGAAGAACCATCCATCCTCAATCTGAGACCTTGGAGGATCAGAGGTTTATTTAATGTCTGGGGGCTCAGAGGAGAGCTATCTCCCAAGGTCTGAGCCCAGAGCACAAACAAAGGGGATATTTTAAACGCTTTCAGATCTTTACCTGTGACACTGTTAACGCCCAAGGCGGGACAGGCAGGAGGGAAAACCCAGAATGGCTCTGGGGCAGGCACTGGGATTCTCCTGCTGGATTGGTCAGCCATCTTAGAACATAGATTTCCCTTATCAGTACTTCCGAAACTAATAATACAGTACCTGTTAACTAAATTGAATTTAAATAAATAATTTAAAAACATTTAATTTCATCTTCTAGTTTCTCTAAATCAATGACATGAACTTGGGTGGTAACAATATTTATAGGGACTTAAGATTTAAAGAATCACTACTCCATGATCCAATTTTTTTTTTTTTAGGTAACTGAACACATTACTAAATAAATATCAGGAGAAATATTTCATTTCATTAAATTGTAACAAAAAATGGCCACTCTCCATCATACTTCAGAATAAGCATATTTACTGAGAATTTTTTTAAGTACCTAAAACACTAACATGATTTTCTTTTCTTGGCATTAACACAAAATTAATCAATATGACTTATTTTAAAGAATAAACATTTTAAGGACAAGTAGTGAGTCTTACCTCTTTCAACACATCCTTAAACTCTAACTACAATGTCTTGCACCTAGTAAATGGTAACTGTAACAAATTTTCAGTAAATATTTTTATTAAATATGCCTTTAAAACTATATTAAAATATAATTTTATCACAGTATATATATATTTTAGTTTATTTTCCAATATATCAAATTAAATCTTTGGTACTACTGTAAGATTGACTGAAACAATGAAGGTATTTTACATAATGGAAGGGCCAAAAATATATATATAAATGTATATATATATATACACACACATATGTACATAGTGTGTGAATACATATATATATACACACACTCACATACTTTTCAAAGATTTTATGAATATATTTATTTATTTATTATTTATTTATTTGAGAGAGAAAGAGCCAAGCAGAAGAGGCAGCAAAGTAAGAGGGAGAAGCAAGCTTCCCACTGAGCAAGGAGCCCAATATGGGGCTCAATCCCAGGACTCTGGGATCATAACCTTAGCCAAAAGCAGACACTTAACTGACTGAGCCACCCAGGGTGCCCCAGAAAGGGCTAATATTTTAAAAATAACTTTTAGGTATTATTTTCTGTGATACTGCAAGTGGGTTAAGGCTATTGAGAGAGCAGTGGTCAAAACAAGTTAAGAATTTAAATATTACTCATCACTCGTTAATCAAGACTACTTTCCTTCACAGGCAGACTCATTTCAGCAACCTAGAGTCAAATCTCTATTAAGTCATACTCACTACATGACAAATTGCATAAATCATGAAAAAATGTTAATACACCCAACTTCATGAAATGAATTGAAATCAATCTGTGGAGATGTCTGGTCATTGGAAATCATGACAGTATGGAAACAAATATGAAAACTCTAAATGCTAACATGATAGGAAATGAGAGTTTTGACAAGAAAAGCATATTGCATGTTGTGTTATTTGAATAATCTGTCATTTACGTACTTCATCTCTATTGTACACATGAGAAAAAAAAATGAGCAGCATTGAGCGGCACTGATGTTGGTATATTTCTGACATATATTATTCCTAGAAGGCCAGAACATAATCTACTGAACCTAATGAATAACCCAAGACACTTGGACAGCTGACTGTCAACAAAAGATTGACAGGAGTTAGTGGGTGGAGGGGGAGATGGACCATTAGGAAGAGTAGGATAGTGAGTGGGAAGATTCTGGATTTTGGATTCAGCAAAAGAGGGCTTAAATTCTGATTCTCATACACAAGCTAGATGACCTTGAACATACTGGTATATTTGGAGCCTCAGTTTCAACACTATACTATATTAAATAGTAACATTTTGCATGTTTTTTGTTGTTTGTTTGTTTGAGAGCATTAAATGGGAAAACCTATGTAAAGTGCTTAAGCACAGTATTTAGAATTTCCAGGCACCTATTAAATGCTACTTTTCTTTCTCTTTCTTTCCTAAGTGATCTGTCCTAAGTCCTAAAACACATATATATGACTTAAATATATATATACATATATATATATGACTTAAACTTAATTTTGATTTATGGACAGAATTATAAAGACCTATTTACCTTCTTTCCCTTTTCTTCTCAAAACATTCATGATGTCTGAATATACTGACACATTATTTTTGAATTCTGGACACTGAATTCAAATTTTTATATGTTTTCTTTCTTTTATGCAAGCCATCAACTTAACATTAGGATAGGAACACAGTGAGAAAGTTAAATTTATAAGCAAGAATCTCAGATTATTGATCATTCTTTACAGAAAAATTAAAATCATCTCTCTTTAAGAGAGATGATTATTATGTAACCCCTATTATGTAACCAATGTATATTTACCATTAGGGGGTGGAAATAGAAAACACAGACAAGCAAAAAGTTAAAAAAAAAAAAAAAAAGTAAGAAAATGATCCCAACAGGAAAATGCCTGACAGGTAACCAGAAAATTGTACTACCAGTTGGCAAGATTAAATTCACAACTCAAATGCTTTTGAAAATAAACATCCTTAATAGTTACTGCTACTTATACTGTCAACATCTCCAACATTTTCTGAGTGTCTGCTCTGTGCCTGCCATTGTTTTAGGTGGTTTATGTTCATAAACTCAAATCTGGCACATGGTGTTTTAAATTATATTAAAATTAGCCTAGAAAAAAATTGGAATAATTTCCAAGCTTTAAGAAAAGAGATTTAGAGGTCCTTGGTGGCTTAGCCGGTTAAGTAGTTGAGTGTCTGCCTTAGGCTCAGGCCATGATCCCAGGGTCCTGGGATGGAGTCCAATGTGTCGGTTTAGGGTGTTGGGCTCCCTGCTCAGCAGGGAGTCTGCTCATCTGTCCCTCTGCACCACTCTTGCTCTTTAGCAAGCATGGGCTCTCTGTTTCTCTCTCTCAAGTAAACAAATAAAATCTTAAAAAAAAAAAAAAAAAAAAAGGAAGAAAGAAAGAAAAGAGGTCCAGAAATAGCATCTCTGCACTGGCCTAACCCAAATACCGGTACCTCATAAGATGACTTTCTAATCCAGGTTCTCAAAGTGTGGTCCACTTTGGAATAGAGACTTCTAATCCAGGTCTCAAAGTGTGGAAAGTTTGAGCCCCCTTCATTTATCTATGAGATCATCACAATTATTTTTGTAATAATACTAAGATATTATTTGCCTTTTTCACTGTGTTGAAATACAAATTCATGGTGCAGAAACAACAGTGGATAAAACTTCTGGCCTGTGGCAGAAGTAAAACAGTAGCAACAAACTTGCCTAATTATCATTGAATCCTCCATTATCATCCTCTTGCAGGAAAAAGAAAAAAAGTTTCACATAAGATGGATATTGATGAATCTCTAAAACTCACTAATTTTATTAAATTTCAAACTTGAGCACACATCTTTTTAATAGTCTTTGCCATAAAATGGAAAATGCACATATAGCATTTTTGCTGCACTCTGAAGTGTAAGAGTTTCCAGAAAAAATACTGGTTTAACCTGTGAGCTAATCTAGTATTACTTTTCACGAAACATTTTTACTTAAAATAATAACAAATACATAAACTATGATAGATCAGGCTTTTGATATTTGGAAGACATTTCTCAAAAATAAGCAAAGAAGGACTTGAAGAAAATAGCAGTTTTTGGTGCCAATGAAAATACTTAAGCTTCCTAGTAAGAAATATAATTTTGGAAAATTTGCATTTGCACAATGAGCTTTACAGATTTGTAATCCATAAAAATATTTCTGATGAGATCAGTGATAATATAAACAGTTTGGTTTTTTTTTTATGTTGCATAATGAAGTATGTCAGTATTGGGAAGATCTTCATTACTCAGTGAAGCAATATTTTCCAAGTAAGCAATGTATGGCACAAAAGTGTGCATAGGGAGAAGACCCAATTAAAATATAAGATTGGCCATTTTATTTTTAATATAATAAAGTATGAAAAGTTTATTAACGTGGTTTCAGATTCTACATCACAACTATTAAGAAACTTGTTAAGTTTTGATATGATTTTAAATATCCACAAAGGCTTTTAAAATACATTATCCTTTTCCAACCACATATGTGTGGTAGGCCAGATTTCCTGAGTATACTTCAGCTAAATTAGCATATATAACAGACTGAATACAGAAGCAGATATGGGTCAAACAGTCCTTTATTAATCCAGATAACTGAAGAAATTTGAAAAATATAAAATAATACCACTTTTCTCATTAATTTTTTTCTTTGAAAAACATTTCTATACAATGTTAGTTAATATGTTGCCAAATTTCTATCATCTTTTTAAAGTTTTTTTTTTTTTTTTTGTATTTGAGAGAGAGAGAGAGGGAGCAAGAGCAATTGGGGGGATGGAGAAGGACAAGCAGACTCTACATTGAGCATGGAGCCTGATGAGGGGCTCGATCTCAGGACCCAGATATCATGACCTGAGATGAAATCGAGTCAGACGCTTAACCCACTGAGTCACCCTGGCACCCTGGATTTCTATCATCTTTATTTATTTTTATTTATTTTTTAAGATTTTATTTATTTATTTGACAGAGAGAGATCACAAGTAGGCAGAGAGGCAGGCAGAGAGAGGAAGGGAAGCAGGCTTCCTGCTGAGCAGAGAGCCCGATGCTGGGCTCGATCCCAGGACCCTGAGATCATGACCTGAGCCGAAGGCAGAGGCTTTAACCCACTGAGCCACCCAGGCGCCTCTCTATCATTTTTAAATACATTAATTTTCAAAATTCCTCAGCTTTAATCCCAATATAGTAGTTGTGGACATATATAATTGTCATAAACACAAACTCTTGAAGTTCTCAATAATGTTGAAGATTGTAAAGTAGTTCTGAGACCAAAATATTTAAGAACCACTGCTCTACTTCATGTTTAAACGTAGATAGTAATGGGAGATGGCTAGAAACATCTTTTTTTTTTTTTTTAAGATTTTATTTATTTATTTGACAGACAGAGATTACACAAGTAGGCAGAGAGTCAGGCAGAGAGGGGAGGGGAGAAGCAGGCTCCCCGCCAAGCAGGGAGCCCGATGCGGGACTCGATCCCAAGACCCTGGGATCATGACCCGAGCCGAAGGCAGCGGCTTAACCCACTGAGCCACCCAGGCGCCCTAGAAACATCTTTAATACACCATAAAATATACATTTCCCAGGTCCTAAGTATAGAGACGCCAGTTAACAAAGCCTGGTAAAACAAACGGACAGCATCGAGTCTGGAGAATAGATGAATAAGTGAAGGCGTAGAAAACTAAATTTTTCAGTAAGAACAGAGACAGGGAACAAGTCTTGAATCAGGCCAAATATGTCTTTTTTCTATGTGTATGTGTCTAGATTCATACTATTGGCTGCATTATCAGTGATCGTAATCCAGATGATGAAAGACACACAGAAAGCTAACGGTCTCAGATTGAGTAAGGAACAAAAATATCAATACTCTCATCTTTGAATATAAAAGCTTCCATCTGGCAGAATTTGAGCTTCTTTGGCACTTTGAACTGCCCTCCACATATTTCCTGGACTTCATCATTACATAACCATTCTAAATCTCACATTTAGGGCGCCTGGGTGGCTCAGTGGGTTAAAGCCTCTGCCTTCAGCTCAGGTCATGATCTCAGGGTCCTGGGATCGAGGCCCGCATTGGGCTCTCTGCTCAGCAGGGAGCCTGCTTCATCCTCTCTCTGCCTGCCTCTCTGCCTACTTGTGATCTCTGTCTCTGTCAAATAAATAAAAATCTTAAAAAAAATAAAAATAAAAAAAATAAATAAATCTCACATTTAATCTCCCCTCCCCATTGACCCATGAAAATAACCACTGACTATCTGTGTAGCAGTTACTGTGTGGCTGTTCTGGATAAATGGTTAAACCAAATACACAAACTCCTGACTTCCAGTTAAGTAAGACAGACTTTAAAATTTATAAAGAGGGTCTCCTGGGTGGCTCCATCTGTTAAGCATCCAACTCTTGATTTTGGCCGGGGTTGTGATCTCGGGGTTGAGATCAAGCCCCTCCTTGGCCTCTGTGCTAAGCATGTTCTCTCTCCCTCTCCCTCTGCTCCTCCCTCCCAAAATAAAATAAAATAAAATTTACAAAGTAAAATTTGAAAGAACAAAGAAAATATGCAAATTTACAATCATAGTTGCAAATTTTAATGAACCTCTCAGTAACTGACAGAATAAGCAGAAAAGGAAAAGTTAGGGAATAGATGACTTGAGTAATATAATTTTGAGAACTCATCTATTTAACATATAAGGGAAACTATACCCCAAAACAAAATAAGTGCTCATGGAACATTTACCAAGCAAGTCTTCACAAACTACAAAACACTAAAATCATACAGACTATATGCTTTGAAAGCAGTGAATTAGGATAGAAACCAATAACAAAAATATGAGTAGAAAATCCTAGTAGGGGTTGCCTGGGTGGCTCAATCGTTAAGCCTCTGCCTTCGGCTCTGGTCATGATCCCAGGGTCCTGGGATCAAGCACCTCATCAGGCTCAATGTTTCGTGGGAAGCCTGTTTCTCCCTGTCCCACTCCCCCTACTTGTGTTCCCTCTCTCGCTATGTCTCTCTCTGTCAAATAATAAAATCTTTAAGAAAAAAAAAAAAAAAGAAAGAAAAACCCAGTAGTTTGGACATTACATAATCCTTCTAAATAACCAGTGAAGCAAAGATAAACTAGAAATAGAAAATATTTTTAAATGAATGATAATGAAAATATGACATAGAAATACTTATGGTGAGCAGCTATGGCAGTGCTTGGAGAGAAACTTATTGCTTTAAACAAATATATAAGAAGGCAAAAAATCAATGATTTAGCTTCAATTTCAACCAATTAGAAACATAACAATAAAATTTAAAAGAAGAAAATAATACAAATAAGAAAATGAATGCAATAGAAAATAAATACACAAAAGAAAAAAAAATCTATAGACTCTCTGATATGCATTTTGGGTATTTCTCCTTTAATTTATCTGCTGTAGGACACTTACATAATATGAAAGTATAGTATAATAAATGAATTATGTAATATATAAAATAACTAAAAAGTATGCCTCATTTTATCCTAAAAACTTAGCCAACTGAAATGTAACATTATAATTTTCAGAAATTTGGTGAGGCTATTCATTAAATGCAGTCAAATTAACATAAACATTACCCATCCATGTTCCTCTGCCCTGTTCTTAGTCGCTACCATTTCTACAGCTTCTTTTTTTTTTAAAGATTTTATTTATTTATTTGATAGACAGAAATCACAAGTAGGCAGAGAGGCAGAGAAGAGGAAGCAGGCTGTCCACAGAGCAGAGGGCCCGATGCGGGGCTGGATCCCACAACCCTGGAATCATGACCCGAGCTGAAGGCAGCGGCTTTAACCCACTGAGCCACCCAGGCGCCCCCATTTCTACAGCTTCTATATAAACAAACTAAGATACAACTTCTTTCATTAGCCAATACATTTGGAATTTCTAACAAATAAAAATCCAATGAAGACAAAAATCCAGAGAAAAACAGAAGGAAAATATAGGGGAAATGAACTAATTCTTTAGAGTCCACTACAGACTAAATCCTTTGTTTTAATTCTTGGAAATACTGGCACAAGCTTATTTTCATATGGGCTTACAGTTGCTCAAGGCCATGCAATGTATAAGTTGGCACATAGTTAAACTGGGGCTCTGATTTTTCTTATAGTTGGCCACTACTCTTTTTGCAGCCATAAGAATGTTACATAATTATATTGAACTCTGTTAAGCTAACTATGAGCAATAAGCATCAAACAAGCAACTTCTGTAAATTGCCACCTTTAGTATTATTTTTCTTGGATGGCCAGAGCCTATTTTTAGAGTCTTTAAAAATATATGCATATATTTCCAAATTAAATAATGCTGTTTGGGAATACTTGAACTAATTTTTGGTCCATCTGAAATTAAAAGAACAACAACGTTTGAGTCCTAAGCAAGAAAGCAGTATAAAGCAGAGTTGCTACTTCTGCTTGTTATTTTTGGAAAACCAAAGCTTCTGTGAGGACTGCAAACTAGAAATGAGCACATGCTGTTGCTGGGCAAGCTTTTCTCAGTATTTCTCACAAAGAACTGCAATGCCTTTTTAAAATATTCTTCTATACCTTCCTCTGTAGGTTTTGTGTATATGTGACTACCTAGGCTGTACGTAGCACATATATAACCAGAAATAAATGAACAAAATTATTCTGATTTTTCTCTGAATTCAATTATATGGTAGACAGAATATGAAAACAATCATACACAAAACACCTAAAGCATGTGTGAATCAAGGTTTCAGATATGTTCCAGAAGTTGAAAGCTTGTTCTCTTCGAACCAAATTCGGTGTTCCCGTATCTTCTGTTTCACTAAAATTTAAAATTGGGAGTTTTAAAAAAATCCAAAATTTCTGATTACCCTTTTACCTCTTTCCTTTCTCTATTATTTTAAACTTGAAGATTTGACATTACCAGTCTGGAATTCTTGCTTCTCAATAGCACTCTGGATTGGGGAAGGCTCAGCTACTTTTGACAGGGCCTGAGTTCTACAGTTCACTACAGACCTCAATCCCCAAACTCTAGCACTTACTCACTTTATTTTACATTATCTACTTGGCCCAAGTAGGCTCTTTAGTTTTTTGGCCTTCTCCCTCACAGTGCATATCTTAAAAAGGTAACTGTTTTAAGAATTATATACTTTTTCCATACATCTGTTGCAACTATTTGCATTTCTAAGTAAATAGTATTTTTATACTCTCTTGAGAGCTCATTAAGTCTGAGGCAATTCAACTTATTTCCTAAAAACTAATGGAACCAATGATTATGCTAAAGAAAATGACCACAGCAATATTTAATTTTGTTTTAATATTAACAATACTGGTATATATGAAGAGATGAGAGAATGGGGAATCAAGTTATGTAATATTCATAATTGGTTGTCTTTTTTCATATGATCGCATTTATACTATTTCTTATCATACTAAAGGTAAAAAAAAAAAATCAAGTAAGAAGCAAAGGAGTACACTTGTGACAGATTATTGGCAGGCAACAAAATGTATTTAAGTTATCTTTGGAAAGGATGATTACAAATTGACGCTAAAATTATTCACCCATTAAGGATCTACTGACATGTCATCAAGTCATAGAAATTAAAGAAATCATTCTATTTAGAAATAATTACATTTAGTCCTACATTTTTCTTCAGGATTATGTTTATTACCACCCAGCCTGTCTGACTAGACCAGTTCTCACAGTTTTACTTTTTGTTGTATCCAAAATAATTATTTTAATTTTTAAAAATATTTTATTTATTTATTTATTTGACAGAGATCACAAGTAGGCATAGAGGCAGGTAGAGAGAGAGGAGGAAGCAGGCTCCCTGCTGAGCAGAGAGCCCCGTGTGGGGCTCTATCCCAGGACCCTGAGATCATGACCTGAGCCGAAGGCAGAGGCTTTAACCCACTGAGCCATCCAGGTGCCCCAATTATTTTAATTACAAGAAGAATCTGGCCCTAAATAGGTAGGCTATTTTAAAAATTTTAGTGAAGGGCACCTGGGTGGCTCAGTAATTAAGTATCTGCCTTCAGCTCAGGTCATGATCCCAGTGTCCTGGGATTGAGCCCCACATTGGGCTCCCAGCTCAGCAAAAAGCCTGCTTCCCCCTCTCCCACTCCCTCTACTTGTGTTCCGTCTCTTGCTATCTCTCTCTGTCAAATAAATAAATAAAATTTAAAAAAATTAGTGGAATAATTGTGGAGTAGCCTCTATGGCAAGAAACCAAGCACTGAACTGATGAATTAGGAGTATGGAGATAACCCTATCATCACTAAGAATGAATGAGCTCATCAACCAAAATGACTTTTGACACAGTGAGCGGGGGCATTATGGAGAATTCCTGAGGCCAAAATTCTCAAAAGGACATTAAAGGAGCCATAGAATGGGCCTGAGAGCTGGTCAGAGCCTGGTGATATGACACCTATTATTGTACAATGTGCAGAAATCCAGGTAAGCAGGCAATTGCCAGGTAAATAGATGGCAGGTTACAAGACTCCTGCACTGGTTTATAATCCTGAGGCTGGTCGTTAGTCCCTGAGCAGGGAAGAGTTAAGGGTGGAAGGCAAAGTCCTATGAGAGGAAGGGCCAAATGATGCACCAGAATTGTGATTCAAGAACTGGCACCTTAGAGGAAAAGAGAAATAATATTAACATGGGAAAAAAACCAACATTTTCCTGGCGATACTTCTCTGATTTTTTATGAATTCTACCACCAATAATAACGATGACTTATCAACATGCTCATCAACCCTGAAATATATTTGCACTGAAACATTAAAAAGGAGGAAGCTCGGGCTCAGAAAGGTTGAGATAGAGACTCTCATATCTTTCTCCCTTAACAGTGACTAATCTCAGAGACTGTGTGGGGATTTGACTGCACATAGATGTAAAGTAACTTTGGCTGGAGAAGAACCACAGTCACGGCATCAGCTCATACACAGGGATGCAATTTGTATTATCTAAAGTAGCAAAAACATGTGAAGCATTAGTAAAGCCCCAAATCGACAGAAATACATTGCATGTTTGTGCACTGTGAAGTAATCAGCACAACAAAACCAAACATTTTGCCTAAGGATCCAACTTAATGCACAAGAATGTGTACACTGCTGCACTGCGGGTCCTAATTGTTAGATCTCAAATCAACAAGGAAAGTGAGCAAATGAAATCATATCCTTATTAATTACATTTTGAGAGCTACATGGTTAAACTTATAAGTTTAGTAAGAATAAGCAAAACTAGCTCAGATTTCATTCTTAATATCTATACTACCTTCATAGCCCTATCAAACAGAAGAAGAATATGTTTGTTGTCTCTTGAAGGCTCTATAAGAAAAAAATGATTTTCTCATGACATCTGGTTTTTACTTTTCAGGGGTCAGCCAAAGAAGACTGACGATACCCAATACCTTCACTCACCTAAAGCTCTGACAGGACATGAATAGATCCATCAAAACTAAATCAGTAACCGACATTTGTACAAAACATGCAATTAATCCAAAGGTTTATAGCTTTTCAAGATAAATAACTGTCAGGAAGCCATCCTTTACTAAAGGAATGTTTCATCTGAAAGACACAGAACAATTTCTAGCTCTGCTGTGAAAGCCAACACAGTGGCAATGACTGGTTTCCAAGAAATGCATCTAATTTCTCATGCTTTTTGCATATATTATAAATTCAATACACTGATTAGGCAAAAAAATACTGTCAGATATATGACAAAATACTAAACATAACCTCTATATGTAAAAGCGATGCCATGTTTCTTCCCAAAACGTCTTGGTGTTTGCTTTGAAAGATAATTTCCGTTATTTGTATAAAATAGGCATGTCAGTTCATATTGAATATACATATATCTTTTAAAATATGATAATTGAGTTTTATTTTCAAATTTTCACAAAATTTCTTCCCATACTATTGTAAACCATTTTGGAACACTGAATTTTGATTTAACCTTGAGAATTCCCTCTTACAATCCATAGGTATAGAGTCGTAAATGGGATATCACACTTCATATGAGAAGGGGGAATGCACTAATGGGAATTAAAACTATGGTTCTGGAAACAAAATGTGCCAAATCTTTATTCTGCCATTTACTAACTGAAGGACCTTGAGCCCTTTATTAAAGCTGTTTGGGTCTCAGTTGTTCCACTGGAAAATGGAGACAGTAATAGTATATAGATTATTAAATTGTATTAATTAAATATGATAAACCCTATAAAAGATTTAGCACAGTGACTACTCAATTCTCATCCACTGGCCAATCCATCACACTGTCTCCCATACCTGCTACACTACATAAATGCACAGTACCCATCTAGAATGTTCTCCAGCTCATGCACAGGTCTCCTTGTCTTCAATAGATGCAGATATTCATTTCATTATGATATATCAATTAACCAATTGATTATGATATATGAATTATCTTGAGAACATCTAACTGTTGAGTCATAGATAGCACTAGCTCTAATACGATTTGACCCCTATAATCTTTGAGCGTTGAGGAAAGACTCTGGACATGGAAAGTAGACATTTTGTTTTGGTAACATAACTTCCTTAACAACTACCTACAATCATTCTTATTACCTATCAGACAAAACCCCAAACCTACTTTTTGGTGTTTATATTTAGTTACAGATGTATACCCACACTTTCATTTCTAATCTGATCTACTGCAGTCCTCCCACCTGTTGGATCACTCAGAGGGCGCACACCTCAGGATTAAAGAATAAGGAGTGGGAGCCAACCTGGCATAGGTTCTCCTACTATCCAGGTAGAAGAGCTTGGAAAAATTATTTATCCTCTTGGAACCTCAGATGCCTCATACTGATTCCTACTTCAGTGAGCAGCTGGTAAAATCAAAAGCGATGTTTGTAAACTGCTTAGCACTGAGCGCATACCATAAGCACTCAATAGTTTCTACTTCAAGGTTTCCCTTACTTCTGCCATGCCTGCCCATCACACGAGACTGTCCTGCTCACTACTACTGCCATTACTCACTCCAGAAAGCCATTTCTACACAGGCCAGGCAACTCTAAGCAATCACTTTCTAGATACTTGGTATCTGACTTGTAAAGCTTTACGCGGTCCTCTTTGATTATTGAACTATTTTCCCTGAACCTTTTTCCCCCCATGCACATAAAAGAAACTTTTTTTTTATTATGGAGAATTTCAAAGATAAATGTGTGCAGAATAGTATAATGAGCCTCAGGTACCCATTGTCAGATGGCCCTATACCAGCCCAGCCTCCCCAGCCCCACCCACTGCTCCCCCCCTTTCAGGTTGTTTAGCCCACAGTCCCTCACATATACACACATCAGTATCTCTATAAGGACTACAAACAGAAACACAGCTACATCATTAAAATTAACAGTAGCTCCTTAAAGCCATCACATGCTCATTTAGAGCTCAGCTCCCAAATTCTTGCAAATGCCAGGAATTCATTTTTCTTCCCCAGAGGACCCACACATCAAAATCCCTTGATTCTGTCTTAAGTTTGTTCTCACCTCCTCCAGCTGTCTCCTGCTACTAACTTTTTTTGTTTTTTAATTGGCAGCTCTTTGGCTATTTCCGTAAGTAGAGAAATAAATAGCCTTTTTAAAATATAGCATCTCATTTCTTGGAAAGCTGACTTAAAATTATCCTCAACATAAGTAATTGATAAATTAATGCTGAGTTAAGGGAGGGAGTGAAGATGAGGGGAGAGAAAGAAGGGAAAAAGGAAAGAAGGGAGGGTGGGAAGAAGGTGCCAGGGAAGGAGGGAGGAAATAAGGAGGAAAGAAAGAAATTAATTTGTCATGTATGGTTGTTCCTGAGACCTGATTTGTGTCATTATTTATACCTTGAGATAAATGCTGTTTTCTGGTATGGTTTCTCCTAAAGATCTTTCTCAGAAGATTTGATTTTTACCCTAGAATCAGACTGTAACACAATTTAAACCTAACAGACCCTTTTAGCCTTGTTTTCTTTTACATGTTAGAAGTTAATATAACTCCTATTTTCATCTTACTATGGCTTAATTAATTAGCTCTTGTGGAGCATGTGATTGTCAGTTGATAGGTCTCTAATGTGTAGATGTTCTGCAAAATGTATTTGCAGTTGGCTGGCATTCACTTCATTTCTTTCTTTCTTTTTTTTTATTCACTTGCTTTCTTAATGGGCACAGGCCCCTTATAGGAATCTTAACACTGAACGTAATAGGAACAATTCTAGATTCATGCATTTGATCTGTTCTACTTCTACTGCCATTATTTTTCAGAGGAGAGTAATAAAATGTCCTTTAAATTACTCTCTTGGAAGAAAGGAAGGGGAAAAAAAAAAAACCAAAACTTTGAAACAGTTATCCTACAGTTGTATCTAAATAATGTCAAACGCCTGATTCAAAAATATAGCCAACATATAGCCATTTCATCATGTTTAAGCAGAATATTTTGGCGAGTAATTGAACTTACTCTTTGTATCAGTATATCTTACACCACAAAATGAGAGGACTCTTCTTAGATGAGGCAGTATTTTTGTAGATGAACACTTATTATTTTAGGAATACAACTTGAAAACTCAGAGTGCTTCCTTGTGTGGATATTTTCCATTAAGAAACACAATTGCACACCAAAATGTGTTAATTTTTCATTTAAGTCTTGTTTGTTAATCAAGCGACTCCTAGATATTTAAACACACTGAGTTCCCTTGGCACCAGAGAGCATGAGGCACTATGTTCTAGATCTGCTTTAATGATACACTTATTTCAGGGAATGCATGTCACGATATGACATGGATAATAATACAAGTGAAGATCTATAGGAATGACACATCTTATTTTACAATAGAAGTAATATGTAAATGTCTTAAATATAAGGTTATTTTAGTATAAAATAGAAGGCATTTTACTTTCTAAAAGTAAGGCAAATAGAATATCTCTAAATAGAATATATTAGGTCCAGTAGGCAATGTCAAACCTAGATCAAAAATAATCACTGAGCTACTTCTCCTTGGATGTCTTTTATTACACTCATCTGGACTGCCTTCCTCCCAATCTTGCACTGTTCAAATTCTGCCTATTATTCCAGTTCTTGTTCTTTGAGAGCATTTTTGAGCACGTGCATAAAACATAATAAAGACTCTGCAGTATCCTTGTTTATTTGATGTTTTTCCAAGGCAGTTTTAATAGATTAAATAAAATGTGTATCACTTTATGTTGAAGCATTTCCCTTTACCTCAGCTTTACTAAAACAAATTGCTCTCAAACTTTTAATCATTTGGCCTAAATAAGGGATTTCTATCCTGGTTAGAATATAAAGGATGCTCAGAGCAAATGGGTCTTTTTGTTTAAAATTTTTGATTCCATTTCTTGTGAATAAAATTTTTTTAATATGGAAAGCATTAGGTCTTAGTAAAACAGTAGCCAGTATGGTAAATATGGAAAATGCTAATAAATAAAGAAATCCTGTTCAGCTTCTATAATCAGGGTGATATTAAAGGTAGATAAGTTGCAAAAGAAAGGTTTCAGTATTTCAAAATTTGGAAATTTAAGATATTTTTTAAATGATATAGACCATATGGCATAATAGAACCTGGATTAGGAATCATGGGCCTAGGGGTAATTTTTTAAGTTTTATTAATTTTATGTACATATATGATCATGTAAAATTGATCATCTCATAACATTTTATGGAGACTGTTTTCTTTTCCTCTTTTCCCTTTTTTTTTCCCTTTAGCTTATTTTGATTTCCTTCTGTCCACTCATATCATATTACACTATATTCCATGTTAGCTTATGTATTCTTCATATATAATATGAATATACAACTACATAAATTTATTTTATGTATTCTCCAATATTTTCTCCTAGAACACACACACAAACCTGAATAAATACATACATAAACCTAAGTATAAACTGTTTTATGACAAAAGAGGTGAGATCAAAATGTACATATTTTTCTACATCTTGCTTATCATACTCAATTTCATCTCTTGAAAATCTCTCTCAGTCATCTGGAATGTTTCTAAAATATTATTTTTTATTGATCACAAAACTAATATTTTAGGCTTTACGGTATATGATTTTTTTCTACTAAAACTCATTAACTTCATTTTTAGTTTTTCTACCCATATAAAATTAACATCCTGTACATGTGTCTTTTTATGTACTAGTAATTTTCTTTTACACACATTTCCAGAAGTGGGATTGTTGAGTATATATTTATCCTTGCATTTTCCTGACAACTACAGAGTTATCTTTTCACATTTATTTGTTCATTAACGTTTGCTCTTCTGTGAATGCCCTATTCAATCCTTGGTTAATTTTTGTTTGTTTGTTTGGCTTTTTCTTGAAAATTTTAAATGGCTCTCTGTACATTATGGATATCCACCATATATCTGTCATCAGTATTATAATATTTAATATCTTTACCATATCATATGATAATTTTAATATATTTTGTTATATTTATAAAATTGTGTTACCACTTCTTTTCTAGTTTCCGGGTTTCCCTCAGAGGTTCAGACTCTTTTCCTTATATTTGCAAAATTAAAAATGCTTGATTTTTTCTAAGATTTTTCTAATAATTTTTTACATTTTACATGTAAGTGTGTTATTCTTTCTGGAAATTAATTTTATATGGTTTAAGTTAAAATTAAGCTAAATTTACTTTGGGAATACTTGTTAGTTTTACAAAGCTATTTATTATCAAATTTCTCTATTAGCCACTAAACTGAAATATATACTTAATTGTAGAAAAAAAAAATCCTTAACATCACCCTTTACTGCATTTCTTATTCTGTTCCATGAGGTTTTTTTTAAACTACTGATAAGCTATTTTTGTCTGAAACATATTTTAATGTCATTTTTAGACTGTTTACCTGTAAGGCAAACCTCCAACATTATTATCCTTTCTTATAATTTCCTTGGCTTGTTCAGGTATTTATATTTCTACATAGAGTTTAAGAATTTTTGCAATTAGTAAAATATCCTGTTAGCTCTAACTTGAGTGGCATCACATTTAGATACCCATTTTATAAAAATGTGTACCTGTTATTAAATCTTCCCATAAATGAAGACAGTTTTACTTTTTATACTGTTTATCAGGTGTTTGCATTATATGTTGGATTCATACAAATTAATGGGAAAATTTTTTAAAGCTTTACTATGGTCTGCAATAATTTAAATAACATTGAAGTTACCACTTCTTCAAATGTTTGATCTAATTCAGCTACAAAAATATCTGGGTGGGGACTTTTTGTGGAAGGTCTTTAAACACATATCCCATTGCTTTTAGACAATTACACTGCTTGAAATTTTTGGTCTTTGATAATTTTTATTTTGATAAGAAATCATTATGTCTCTAAGTTTGATATTTTTGTCTTATACTTTGTTATAATTTATATTTTAATCTTCCCTGCATCTGTCGTTATTGTTCCTTTCATATATACCATTTTCTCTTCCTCAGCTTTTTCATTTTTTCTTAAGTTGGTTTTCTGAAATGTTCAATATAATTTATTGATGTTTTTTCAAAGAATCAGCATTTGAATGTAGATACATATAGATGATTTTTTCCTATTTCATTCATTTTTTTATTAATTCCTCTGCTTAGCTAATTGTATTTTATTTTGATATTTATTTTTTAATTATGTAGGATGATTGGATTCTTCTATTTATCTTCTACTTATCTTCTACCTATTTATCTTATTTTTTTTTTCTTCTTTAATAACAAAAGGACTTGAGGGGTACCTGGGTGGCTCAGTCGGTAAAGTAGCAGACTCTTGATTTTTCATTCAGGTCATGGTTTCAGGGTCTTGGAATCAAACTCTGATGGACTCAGGCCTCAGTGGGGAGTGTGCCTGAGGATTCTCTCTCCCTCTCTCTCTGCACCTCCTTCCACTCACTCACACACACATGTTCTCTCTACTCTCAAATAAATAAATAAATCTTTTAAAAGAAACAACAGAAGAACTTGAGATTGGTTTTCTCATGACTTAAACTTTTTCTTTTATCTATAGGTTTTTTTTTTTTTAATTATTTATTTATTTGACAGAGACAGAGTGCAAGCAGCAGAGGGAGAGGGTGAAGCCGACTCCCCACTAAGCAGTGGGACCCAATGCAGGACTCATTCAAGGACCCTGGGATCATGACCTGAGCCAAAGGCAGATGCTTAACCAACTAAGTCACCAAGTGCCCTATCTATAGGTTTTGATAATTAATAATTTCTCTCTTATTTTCTTCTATATAACGTAATTTTAGTGTCTGTTTCTAGCTTGAAGAAAATCTTATTTAAAAAGTATAGATTTGGGGGAGATTCAATTTTCAATATTTAGTTATAATGTTTTTAGGTGACTGAATATATTATGATTGGATAGCAGTGAAACATCAATATACTATATTTGGATAAAATACCTCTTTGAGGCGCACCTGGGTGGCTCAGTGGATTAAGCCTCTGCCTTGGGCTCAGGTCATGGTCTCGGGTCCTGGGATCGAGCCCCGCATCCGGCTCTCTGCTCAGCGGGGAGCCTGCTTCCCCCACTCTCCCTGCTTGCCTGTCTGCCTACTTGTGATTTCTCTCTCTGTCAAATAAATAAAAACAAAATCTTAAAAAAAATATATACCTCTTTGAAAAAAAAAAAAGCAAGATATCTTCAGTGGCCAAATACATAATTGACTTTTGTAACTGCCTTACGAACGTATTTTTTTAAATATTCAAGGATGGTAACACTCTACATATTTTAAATAAAATCTCCCACCACAAATATTGTATTCTATGTGTACTATCTTGAAAAGGCAGAAACCCATATTTTTTGGTCTTTTTACCATTTTAAGTTGATTTAGGAAGAAACATGTTTTCTTTGATGTTCTGTTCCCTACTATACCCTCTATTTAAGACTCATTAAAAGCAAAGAAAAGGGACCCCTGGGTGGCTCAGTTGGTTAAGCAGCTGCCTTCAGCTCAGGTCATGATCCCAGCATCCTGGGATCGAGTCCCACATCGGGCTCCTTGCTCAGCAGTGAGCCTGCTTCTCCCTCCGCCTGCCACTCTGTCTGCCTGTGCTCGCTCCTGCTCTCTCTCTCTATCTGACAAATAAATAAATAAAATCTTTAAAAAAAAAAAAAAAAGCAAAGAAAAGAGACCAAACATTCAACAAAATAAAGGCCTCTTCTTCAATTAAACAAAGCTGTTGCTTTTTAATGTCAGAAATCCCTTTGCAAATAATATTGTAGCCACTGAAAATGCAACAGATTTAAAAAATTTAAAACAATATAGGTTGTCTACAACTGACAGGCAAAACACTCTAAAATACAACCTAGCTAGTTCAATCTATGCTAGGTCTGATCCTTATGATTCTCAAAGAATAAAAAATTTACAGGCAAAAGTGATTCATAGTTTTTCTTTAAATAATATGATCTATTAAACTTGTTCTGGCATTAACACACTTCCCCAATTTCCATAGCATTATTTCCTCTCTATCAAAATTGAGTTTCCTATCTAAATTCAACAGTATGGAGAATTGTGTGCCTAGTGGGAAAATGCATTGTTGGGAGAATATAATACAAGCTGCCTCTTCAAGGGGTGAAACAAAATCATTATATTCATCTGTTTCAGCCAAGTCACTAAGGTTGGCTGTTGGCATTCTACTTTATAACAAAGTTGATTCATTTAACCACATACTGACTGACCAACTAATGTCAATGACAGTGGTATTGGTGGCCACCTAAGGCAGAAAAAACAAACAAACAAAAATTTTGGGCTATTCATGTTTTGAATGAAAATACAAAACAAAGCACACACAAAGAAGTCAAGATGAAAGCCTGCGTGTGTTACCACACTTAAACTTTCAGATGCCTGGCAGAATATGCCACCCCAAAATATGACATTTTGGCATAAGGACCACTTTGAGCTGAAAGTAATTGAGAAGCAGATATAAGAAAAGCTCTTGCATCTCCTCCTATTTGACTAAAACCAGGCATAAATTTGTAAAACTGTCCTCCCTCCCTTCTCTTATTGTCAAGGATGGAAATTAATCATTGGAGACAAAAGAAAGTTTGACTGGTATGGATAGAAGATCCAACCAGCCATAACATCCCTTAAGCCAAAGCTTAATCCAGAGCAAGACCCTCAATATCTTCAATTATATGAAGAAAGAGAGGTGAGGAAACTACAGGAGAAAAGTTTGACGCTAGCAGAGGTTGGTGCATGGGGTTTAAGGAAAGAAGCTATCTTTATGGTATAAAAACCTTATACCATAAAAGTTCAAGGTGAAGCAGCAGGTGCTAATGTCGTGAAATTGCAGCAAGTTATCCAGAAGATCTAGGTCAGAGAGAAGTAAATGCCTGGCTTCAAAGCACAGGTTGACTCTCCTGTTGAGAGCTAATGCAGCGGGTAACTTTCAGTTGAACTCAGTGCTCACTGGCCATTCCAGAAATCCTAGGGCCCTTAAGAATTTTGCTAAATCTACTCTGCCTGTGCTCTATAAACATAACAACAAAGCCTGGATGACAATACATATATTTACAAATGTGGTGTACCAAAAATTTTAAGTCCACCGTTGAGACATACTGCTGGGGAAAAAAAAAAAAAAAAGACTCCTTTCAAAACATTACTGCTTATTGAAAATGTGCTTGGTCATCCAAGAGCTCTGATGGAGATAAACAATGAGATTAATATTGTTTTCATCCTGCTAACAACATCAATTCTGCAACCCACGGATCAAAGATTAATTTTGACTTTCAAGTCTTATTTAAGAAATATATTTTGAGGGGCACGTGGGTGGCTCAGTGGGTTAAAGCCTCTGCCTTCGGTTCAGGTCATGATCTCAGGATCCTGGGATAGAGCCCCGCATCAGGCTCTCTGCTCAGCAGGGAGCCTGCTTCCCTCTCTCTGCCTGCATCTCTACCTACTTGTGATCTCTCTCTCTGTCAAATAAATAAATAAAATATTTAAAAATATATATATATATATATTTGGGGCACCTGGGTGGCTCAGTTGGTTAAGCAACTGGCTCAGGTCATGATCCTAGAGTCCCAGGATCAAGTCCCACATCACATCGGGCCCTCTGCTCAGCAGGGAGTTGGCTTCTCCCTCTGCCCCTCACCCCTCTCATGCTCTCTCTCTCAAATAAATAAAATCTTAAAAAAAAGAAAAAAAGGAAATATATTTCATGAAGCTATAGTTGCCATAGATAGTGATTCTTCTGATGGATCTGAGCAAAGTTAGTTAAAAACCTTCTGGAAAAAAATTCCTATTCTAGATGTCATTGAAAACATTTGTGAATCATGGGAAGAGGTAAAAATATCAACATTATTAGGAGTTGGGAAGAAGTGGATTCCAACCCTCATAAATGACTTTAAGAGACTCAAGATTTCAGTGGAGAGAGTAACTGCAGATGTGGTAGAAATACCAAGACACCTAGAATTAGAAGTGAAGCCTGAAGATGTGACTTAATTGCTCCAATCTCAAAATAAAATTTGAATGGCTGAGGAGTTGCTTCCTATGGATGAGCAGAGATAGTGGTTTCTTGAGATGGAAACTACTCTTGGTGAAGCTGTTGCAAAGACTGTAGAAAGACAGCAAAGGATTTAGAGTATTATATAAACTCAGTTGATAAAGCAGTGAAGACTGACTCTAGTTTTAAAAGAATTTTTATAGTGGGTCAAAAGATATAGAACAGTATTTTTTTAAAGATATAGAACAGTATTGAATGCTGTCAAGAAATTGTGTGGGGCACCAGGGTATCTCAATGGGTTAAGCAACCAATTCTTGATTTAAGCTCATATCAAGATCCCTGGGTTGTGAAATCTAGTCCTATGTGGGGCTCCATGCTCATCACAGAGTTTGCTTGAGATTGTATCCCTCTCCCTCTGCTCCTCCTCTCTCTCTATAATAAGTAACTAAATCTTAAACAAAAAGAAAAAAAAAAAGAAATTGTTCATGAAAGGAAGAGTCAACCAATGTGACAAAGTTTACTGACGTCCTATTTTAAGACATTCTCACAGCCACCCCAAGTTTTAGCAATCACCACCACCCTGATCAGTCAGCACCAATTAACAATGAGGCATAAAGATTATGTCAGCAAAAAGATTATGACTTGTTGAAAGCTTATATAACGGTTAGCACTTTAGCAGTATTTTTTATTTTTTTGGGTTTTTTTTGTTTTGTTTTTAAAGATTTTTATTTATTTATTTGTTAGAGACAGAGAGAGCGAGCACAGGCAGACAGAGTGGCAGGCAGAGGCAGAGGGAGAAGCAGGCTCCCTGCCAGGCAAGGAGCCCGATGTGGGACTTGATCCCAGGACGCTGGGATCATGACCTGAGCTGAAGGCAGCTGCTTAACCAACTGAGCCACCCAGGCGTCCCAGTATTTTTTAATTAAGGTGTGTACATTTTTAAACATAATGTTATTGCACATTCAATAGACTATTGTATAGTATAAACATAATTTTAATGTACACTAGAAAACCAAAACATTGACTTGCTTTATAATGATATTGCTTTATTATGGTGGTCTGGAACCAAACCCCCAATATCTCCCAGGTATGTCTGTGTTGGTAAAATAAGGAGATTACTTTTACCGGGGTTTTGGATGGGTTGAATATTTGTGATTCCTTAAGGAACAGCCAAGTAGAAGGACTACGAACAAACAAAAGAAGCAAGGGGCACCATGTTTCTCAAGATATATGTCATCCATTATTTCTTCCTTTCCTTTCATTTAGTTTCTGGAGTACTTTGTATTTCTTTCCAATAAGAGTTTTTGTGTCCTCGTTCAGTTTATATCCCCTTAAGTAAATCTTCTCCTCAAGCCATTGAGTCTGTGATTTCAAATATATATTCAGTGGCAGAATTTCCTTTTCCTTAAGTCCATTCTTTCTTTTTTTTTTTTTTTAAGTCCATTCTTTCTTTCATCTATCAAATGAAGGACAAAATAACACTGCCTTTGTCACTGCATTTAATTCTGGATCCCCTTAGAAGAGCCCCCCCCTTTCTTCAGATATGTTTAAGCACTTAAATCTAAACATTAGATAAAGGAAAGATTTAATAAGTCTCACTCAGCTTAATGTGCTTTCAACTCCCAATATTGAAGCATTAAGTGAAGGAATAATCAAACAAGGGGAAACAGGAGAGAGGAAATGTGTAGATAAGCAACTAGGAGACACAGATGTTGAGAAATTACAATTAAGCTGAAAGATGCCCCCTAGTAACAATGTGTTCTAATGTGCAATCACCTGAATTGCCCACCAAAATATACAAATGGGTTGTTTTGCTTTATGAATGCTTAATCCTGAAGACCAGATGTGGGAAGCTATTGTTGTATAGTAAGGAGAAATTAAGGCACTCCAAATATCCACCATTAAATCTTTCAAAACTAAAGCCAACTTATGATGTTTGTCATTAACCTCTACATCTGTTTTTTTAGTTTTTGTTTAATATAATAGTCACTTAAGATCAAAATTCAAGTTACCTATTCTATATCATACCCACTTGTGTGATTTACTTGCCTTCAATTCCAAACTTGCCAATGCCTCTAATCGTTTCTGAAAACAGTGTTAGTATTAACATTATGTTGAAGTTCAGCCTGGTATATATACCTGGATTTAATAAGACATAGTATGGATTTGGTCAACTAGTTTATTCAACCATTACTTCATAAATATTAATTGAAAACTTTAGTTCTATATACTATGTTGTGGTCTCAAATGTAGTACTTTTAATATCAGCATCTCTCCCAATAATTGTTCTATTCCTTTGAATTTTTCCTTATTTCTTCATCTTATTTTTTTATCATTGCATTAGTTATAAATTTTTTTCTGTGATTTCTCCTATATTGTTTATGTCTCCTCATTCCTCTCTTTTCATCATACATCAATCATTGGTTTCTGTGTTGTGTATCATATCAGAAGTTTGTCTTTCTCCTCTCGCATTCTTGTTCATTTATTCTTTATATGCATTTTGCTGTCTCCTCTTGTACATGTCAAGGAAAACATCCCAGTCGCTAACTCATTAACATACCCATTTATTTTCTTTTTTTTTAAGTTAACATATTATGGTTTATTTGTTTCAGGGGCCCAGGTCTGTGATTCATCAGTCTTATACAATTCACAGTGCTCACCACAGCACATAATCTCCCCAATGTCTATGACCCAGCTTTCAACCCCCTCCACTCTAGCAACCCTCAGTTTGTTTCCTGAGATTAAAAGTCTCTCTGATTTCATCTCATTTCATTTTTTCCTCTCTTCTCCCATGATCCTCTGCCTTGTTCTTCAAATTCCACATATCAGCAAGATCATATGATAATTGTATTTCTCTGATTGACTTATTCTGCTTAGCATAATACCCTCTAGTTCCATCCACATCAATGCAACTGGCAAGATTTCATTTTTGATGGCTGCATAATATTTCATCACACACACACACACACACACACACACACACACACACATCTTCTTTATCCATTCATCTGTCGATGGACATGATGGACATCTAGGCTCTTTCCATAGTTTGGCTATTGTGGATGTTGCTGCTATAAACATTGGGGTGCACATGCCCCTTCAGATCACTACATTTGTATATTTGGGGTAAGACTCAGTAGTATAATTGCTGGGTCATAGGATAGCTCTATTTTCACCTTTTTGAGAAAACTCCATTCTGTTTTCCAAAGTGGCTGCACCAGCTTGCATTCCCACCAGCAGTGTAGGAGGGGTCCCCTTTCTCCACATCCTCGCCAACATCTGTCATTTCCTGACTTGTTAATTTTAGCGATTCTGACTGGTGTGAGGTGGTATCTCATTGTGGTTTTGATTTGTATTTCCCTGAAGGTTGGCTTAACACCCACAAATCAATCAATGTGATAGAATACATTAAGCAAAGAAAGGACAAGAACCATATGATACTTTCAATAGATGCAGAAAAAGCATTTGACAAAGTACAGCATCATTTCTTGATTAAAACTCCTCACAATGTAGGGATAGAGGGTACATACCTCAATCTCATCAAAGCCACCTATGAAAAACCCACAGTGAATATCATTCTCGATGTGGAAAAACTGAGAGCTTTTCCGCTAAGGTCAGGAACATAGTAGGGATGTCCTCTATCACCACTGCTGTTCAATATGGTACTAGAAGTCCTAGCCTCAGCAACCAGACAACAAAAAGAAATAAAAGGTGTAACTGTCCCTCAGAACAACATAGTGCTTAAAATATAACCCATGAGAAATTATACTAGTTATCAAGCATGCTTATATATAGCCTTAAGAAAAACATGTGCTGGCAATAGGCCTCTGTTGCAGAGGACAATATACGTCCTTTAAGCTGAACAGTTGGGGATGCCTGGCTCGCTGAGGACAGAATGCTGCCTGCTTCATTTTTCCATTATCTCCCCATCCCTGGAGAGCACCAGCAGTTAGTCAGACAATCCTTTCATTTGGGCTGGCTCACTATACGTCATGTACTACATAACCAGACATATTTTGCCTTTCTTCTTACGTATCTCCAAGACTCATGGTCAATGTGCATGTAATCTACTCCAGCTTCTTTGCTGGTTGTTATTCACTTTTTAATAAATATGAGACCGAGGAGTTGTTCAGGGAGACAGTCTTTTCTACTGTCGCCCCCTGCTCCCTAGCTCTTGCAGCTGACTTGTTCGTGCCTCATTCCTCTCCCATGCACCGTCAGGAGGCAGCAAAAAGGCATCTGAATAGGCAAAGAAGTCAAACTCTCACTCTTTGCAGATGATATGATACTTTATTTAGAAAACCCAAAAGATTCCACCCCAAAACTGCTAGAACTCATATAGGAATTCAGTAAATTAGTGGCAGGATATAAAATCAGTGCACAGAAATCAGTTGCATTTCTATACACCAATAACAAGACAGAAGAAAGAGAAATTAAGGAGTTGATCCCATTTATAATTGCACCCAAAACCATAAGATACCTAGGAATCTTATGCTCATGGAATAGAAGAACAAATATTGTTAAAATGTCTATGTTACCTAGAGTGATCTACATATTTAATGCAATCCCTATCAAAATACCATCAATTTTTTTCATAGAAATGGAACAAATAATCCTAATATTTGTATGGAACCAGAAAAGATGCTGAATTGCCAAGAGAACTGTTGAAAAAGAAAAGCAAAGCTGGTGGCATCACAATTCCAGATTTTAAGCTCTATTACAAAGCTGTAATCATCAAGACAGTATGGTACTTGCACAAAAACAGACATGCAGATCAATGGAATAGAATAGAGAGCCCAGAAAATGTCCCTCAACTCTATGGTCAACTAATTTTCAACAAAGCAGAAAAGAAAGTCCAATGGAAAAAAGTCTCTTCAACAAATGGTGCTGGGAAAATTGGATAGCCACATGCAGGAGAATGAATCTGGACCATTTCCTTACAACACACACAAAAGTAAACTCAAAATGGACAAAAGACCTGAATGTGAGACAAGGATCCATCAAAATCCTTGAAGAGGACACAGGAAGCAACCTCTTCAACCTTAGCTGCAGCAACTCATTTATTTTCTAATATTTTAACTATGCGTATTTTTCCCTGTGTGTATATATGCTTTGAGATACATATATATGTATATATACATATAAATATTATATATAATATATATGTATATAATATACATGAATATATATGCATTTTATTTATGTTATTTACATCTATTATATATGCATAAATGTCTATATGTATATAACAGATATATATAAAGCTCTGATGTTCTGTAATATCATCTAATGCCCCTATATATCAACTTATCTCTTATTATATTTATAAATATAATATACATATAAAATACTATATTTAATTGCAATATTTATGCATATATTTATGTTTGAGTATGTATCAGCAATGAGTGTGTATATCCAGTTTTTTCTTACTTTTCCATTCAGTTTTCCTTCTCATTTTCTTGTCTTTCTTTTTTTGAATCATGAGCTGAATATTTAAAGATCCATGTAGGTTTAACGAGCATCAAAAAGGAAGTGACTGAGATACACTGCTCCCTGTCTAAACATGTTGAAAAGTTTTCAGAGTTAATCTAGGAAAAGTGACAGTGGGTCTACTTCTCTACTTTGCTGCAAACAACATTGGGCATCATTCCCAAATGGTGGTTCTTTCTACTCCCCTGAGTCCAGTTAGCCACACAGACTAAAATAACTTCTCCTGGATTCAGTGGGAATTCTGTTGGCAAATTGGAATAGACAATTCTTCATCATTCTAAAGATTTTATTTATTTATTTGCCAGAGAGAGAGGAGAGGGGGGTGGGGGGAAAGCAGGCTGAGGGAGAAGCAGGCTCCCTGCTGAGCAAGGAGCCTTTGCAGGTCTCGATCCCAGGACCCTGGATTATGACCTGAGCTGAAGACAGACGCTTAACAGACCTAACCACTCAGGAGTCCCATCTTTATCATTCTAATGCAACATGGCAAGCATTCCAAAACTCACTCCCCTATCCAGTCTTAAACTGACATGTCATACCCCACCCAACCTCCTCCCACCTCCAGCCCAGACCTGTCCTCAAACTCAAACTAAGGGAAGAAGATGCATGGATCAGAAAGGATGAACAAGGGACTTGCCAACCTTTATGTAACAAAGAACTCTTCCTCCTGAAGGAGGAATAAAGGAGCTGGAACAATGTCACCCTGGTTGCCTTAGCTGGAGACCACCATTTGGAAATGAAGCCCAAGGCTGAGACAGTAACTCCTGGCTAGCAGAGAAGCTAGTCAGCTGCATATCTCACTTCCTTATGGAGAATTCAGTTTTCAAAGAAAGTGTCATAGCAGAATGATGAGGAGTACAGATTTGGAGTTAGACTGGTCATGTTCAAATCCTCAGCTCTAAAACACTGGGTAAGCTACTCTAACTTTATCTGCCTAAATTTTCAAAAAAGTAGAAATAGTAGTATCAGTACTGATATTAGGACTTTGTACAGATCAAATAGTTTAATATTTGTAGGTGTTTAAAACATGTGAAATGTCATATAAGTAATAAAGTAAAAAAATACACAGACAAGTTCAAGCTCCTCCTTTCTGAAGAAAATTGTATTAACAAGTCTATTTAGTCCTCTATGTCCTCTAAATCTTCCACTCTGCTGTTCCCTTTAGCAATAGTTCTGCAAAAATGTTTATTTAAGGAAGTACCTTCAATTGAATATTTAGCTAGCTATGTAAAGCAATGATGCTTAAGTGAGAAAGAGACACACAACAGATGGTGGGAAGCATACAAAAGGAAATTAGAGAACAAATTTAAAGAATATGGTTACTTAAAGGATTAGAAAAAAAAAAACTAAGTGGAGTTCTGTTTGTAAAGAAATAATGTAATGAAAAGAATGTATGAAATAGTTTAGATTTACTTTGAAACTTTATTAAAATGTTTTGTTTTCTATATGGAGAATCTGAAGCTGAAAAGAAAAGTTAAACTATTCTATGGAACTCATGGTATATAGAATGATCATACTAATATTAAAATAAGAAACAATCTGTGGTTTTAGCATTATTTGCCACAGGAAAATCATATTATTTAATAAACTTGTGGAGAATCATTAAATGGTTGGGACACATTTTAGCTATTGATAGTGGGATGGAGAGAGTCTTATAAGGTAAAGTATAAAGCAAACTGTTAAAGTAACCACATTAGATTCAAGATAAAGTCACTAATGCTGAAACCCATGTCAGCAAACCAGAACGTCAATTTTCTGTGCTCATTTTTCCCAGAAAAAGAAAGCTTAGGTGAACCAATCAGCACTTGCCTGCTCAGTATGTCACCTGACCCAGCTCCAAGACTTCCTGTAATTGCATATAAGGAAGGTAATTCAGCTTTAATCAATCAGCAAATGCCTCTATAACTTCCTTGTTCCTGCTCAATTTGGTCTGTACAAATCTTTTGCCTTGTACAGCTCTATGGAACTCCTTTCTGCTAGAAGGGATGCTCCCAGTTTGTGAATCACTGAAGAAAACCCTACTAGTTCAGTAAATTGTCGATTTTTATTTTTCCACAGAGGAGTGACAGGGTAACTTGGGTTTACCTCTTATTTCTCACTTTTAGTTTCAGATTTCTTACCTTTTTAGGGATAGGTTTTTACTCTCTTTGGATAGAAAATTCTCTTCTAGTTTACATCTGATTGTAAAAGGGATGGGATCTCCAAATCAGTGTTTAACTGGGTGCCATATTTGCAATACATTCACTACAGTAAACCATATACACTACAATACATACAGTAATATTTAATTGTTATCAACTATGATTTGTTATTCCTCAGTCAGTGGTCTATTTGTGTCGTCATTGTTTTCAATAAAAGTTGGTAAGGAGCATATGCATCCTGGGGTGCAGGAAAGACAGGCACTAGGGATTTACAAATTAAAGATGTGGTCCCAGCACTCAGGGAGTTCATATCCTAGACATTCAGAAAGTGATCAAAACACTGTCTTACTAGAAAGAAAAAGAAAAAAAGGAAAGAGAAAGAGAGTTATGAGAGTGCAGGAGGAGTTCACCTAATTCTGACTGGGAGGGACGAGAGGTTTCAAATGGTTTTCCATATGCAGGAAGTGGTATCTGTGCTATCTTTTAAAGCATTAGTAGAAGCTGGCCTGGGAAAGACCATGGAGAAGGATATTAGGAGCCAATTAAAGAGTCAAGAACAAAATACTAGCATGACGTAAGATGGGTAGAAGTGAGGAGATCTAGTGAGAAATCAGGTTGAAGAAGTCATGCTGAGTAGTTTGCAGTTTAAATTGTCTGTTTAGAAGTAATAGGGACATTTCAAAATAATGACCTGTATTGTATTTAAAAAAAAAAAAAAAAAGAACTGTGTGGAATTAAGTCTGAAGGAAAGAGGTTCTCTTTAGTAATTTGGATAAGAAACACTAAGGGCCTGAATTATGGCAATAACAAATAATGGTAGAAGGGAATATAGTGGAATTCATTAAGGTAATCAAAGTCATTAGATATGGTATCTCATTGAATGTAGGTTAAGTTTAACATTTAGTTCGTCCTGGCTTTCATTACTGGGAAAGTGATTCTTTTCCATCACTAATAGAGGAAGTAGAAAAGGAGGAAGAGACTGAATCCAGAGTTTCAGAAACTGATTATCATGGGAATAATCCTTAAATAGCTACAAAGAAATGTTTGATATATATGCTTGGAATGTGCAGTTTTAGAGAGTGATTTTGCTTTTATTCTCCTCATATAATTTATGGATACCATATCCTCCTCTTATAAATTATAGGAAAATAATCTCTATTGTTCTATGTGTTTATTGTTAGTATACACATTATATTACAGTATTCATCTTTCAATTGAAGTGGGAATGTTGTTGCTTAAATGAAAAAGAAAAATTGGTTACCTGCGTGAGCGAAGATTTCATCCTATTGGATTATGATGTGTAAATCATTATGTTTTTGAAATTGAATTGGGAACTAGCAACATTCCTCAGGCTAAACTCAGTTCCCAGTTGTGGCACACTAGAGGAATAACCTTTTCCAAGATTCAAAGTCCACTGAGTCAGTTAAAATAATAAATGGTGAAGCTAAGCTTAAGCAAAATTAAAACCAGCTGATTATAGTTAGTTTCAAACAAATTAATGTGATGGAGTTTGGGGAGGGTGGGAAGAGTTCTGAAAGCCTTTGAGCAGGTCAGAAACACACCCTCTAAGCCAATATGCAGCTGGACTTTGAAAATCAGGGGTGCAAAAGATTATTTCCATGCTTACACAATCACTTTCAGCTTAACTTTTTCCTGCAGTCTACTGGGAATAGCAACCTGGCTTCTGGTGGACTAAAAGAAAAAGATTTTTTACACCTACACATAGAACAAGATCTAGAGACTACCGTACTAAAGCAGTGAGTTGATCAATCACCTCAGCCAGAGAACTATGAAATAAACTATTTATATCAGTGGAGAGTAAAGCTAAAACCTGGATGAGACAACGACCATCTTAGAGTAAAGTGAAACCCTAGGAGAAAGGCAAAGCCATCTGTGACTGCTGATTGTGAATCCATGGGGTAGCCCTAACTGAACATTTATTCATTCATCCATCCATTTAAATAACTACTGGATACCTACACTGTGCCTGCAGCTTATGCAAGCAGATGGAATTACAGTAGTGAAGAAGGCACACAACCTCTGCCCTTGGAAGCTTTCAAACATTACTTACAAGTCCTATGTAAAAAGAACATCACAGTCTAGCACAGCATGAAAAAATTAGGTAGAAGTAAAGTGTGGTGTCAAGATGTACTAGCAAAATGTATTCCCTACCTCACTCTAAGATTGCTGCATTTAAAGTATGGGAAAAAAGGAAAAAATGGACGATGCAAATAAGGATATGCCCAGAATAAAAATCATTGTGTGTAATTTTCTCCCTGGTATCTAAATGAACTCCTCTAAAGAGAGAGCAGAAAAAGTACAAGGTGGTAATCAGGAAGCACTAAAAGTCATTCAAAAATAGAAATTATTTTTGTTAAATACACATTAGTTCTGGAAATATACAGTTAAGATAAAATATAAGGAAAGTACATATTTAAGATAAAATATGAAAAAACAGCATCAGTTTTGCAAGAATGTTGTGAGAATAAACTACATGACATTTGAAAGCACCAAAACTCTGTAGGCAAGTAGAGGATATCTTTTAAGAAGGTATTTAAGAGGAATTGGTAGAACTGGGACTGTCATATAATACCGGTGAATACAGCAGAAATTCATATAATCTATCTTAAGAGCAATTTGGCTTTATTCATCAAGTGTAATAAAAAATACATACATCCTTTGATCCAGCTATTGAATTTCTATGCCAAAAAAGTGGAAAGCAGACCAAGATGTTCACTGTAAAGTTATGATAATTAACATGGCAAGGAAAAAAAAGGAAAACATTCAATAATAGGGAGGAAATTAAATAAATAATGAAATCATATCATAGAGAATTAAGACATCTATAAAAAGTTGTATTACCATAGAAAAACAACGAAATGTTAAGCGAAAATTGCTTAACTTTCTTTCACTTGTATGTGAATATAAACATATATGATTAATAGAGAAAGATTAAATGGAAATACTTTATGTTAATTTGGGGATGACTAATCTGAGTTGAAGGATCATGAGTTATTATGTTTATTTTATTATGTCTAAGTTTTTGGCAGTGAGAACACTCTCCCTCTGCCCCTCCTCCCCTGCTTACACTCACTCTAACTCTCTCTCTCTAAAATAAATAAATAGATCTTAAAGATTTAAAAAAAGGAAAAAAGAAAATTTGATTATATATTGAATAATTTGATCTTAAATGCCTTTTAAGTTAGAATATCAGACAATACATGTCTAAGGATATAGTCTTTGAAGAAAAATCAATTAAAACTCGGAGAACAAATATACAAGCTTACACGATTTTGCAAGCGTTGGCATGAAATAGCAGTATAGATGTGCCATTAAAATATTTAAAAAGGAAAAGGTTATCGAACAATTTTATCACACAAAAAGATAAGCTTTATTCAAAATGCATTCAAATTTAAAGATGTTAGGCAATTAAGATACATTATTTTGCTTAAGAGATTCTAAGCTAAAGGAACAATTTATTTTCCTTTGCTGCAAAACCCCACATAGAAAATACTTAACTCACATTTATATTTAAATGCAACACTGAGATCAGCATTGTATGTGACTCCTAAAAACAGGTAACAAGTTGATAATGTTAACCTGCTTTTTCTACCTGCAGACATTTCTAACTACAGTTCAACTTCTCTCCTGCTAGATGAAGCATAAACCCAGAGAGAAAAGCCACACTTGAGATGGAAACTATTTTACCTTCAGTGTCATTCAAAAGAGGCCTCAGAGAAAGCTCTGTGCTCTTTTGGCAGAGGGTACCTCCACTTCCATCTTCAGACATAAAAACACATTATTAGGAGGTTCTACTGGCCAGCAGCACCCCCTTTTCAAAGGCAAAACTATTGCATAGTATCTAACATGGTGCTTAATCTAAAACAATTTGTTGAAAGAGTCCTTCATATGTAAATCTAGAATGTCCAGATGTAAATATGCACTGAATTACAGTTAATCTCTGTTCTGAGCTTCCAATGATAAAACAAATAGATTCTATTTTTGAGATGCATGAATCCGTTTGCCTAAGGTTTACATCTGGATACTACCTAATTACTAAAGCTCACTGTATTTTTTTTACATGAAAAATAATGGTGACCTTATGAAAGTCTCTGGGGTTTGGGAGAAAAAAAGTATTGGCTCTTAAAAAAAATAATAAAACAAAACCAAAGTTCCTAGTACTGGGAAGTACTCTAGGTTAGGAGCAAGTTTCCCATCAGTACAACCAAAAGTATCAGTCTAGAGAGCTAGGAAGTCCTTTTGTTTAACTTTTTTCTTCAACGTCATGCTTGTCATGAAATTCCCCTCCAACATTGTCACAAGGAGGTGAATGAAGAAGGAGCTCAAGCATGTGAAAATGTTACTGACTGTATTATGGAATTATATGAGTATATAAATCCTATAAATATGCAGGGAGACTTCATATATGTATATACGTGTGGATTTATTTATATGCATATAACATATCTGATTCTACGTTTCAGTTGCAGATTTGGGGAGACTGTTACATGAACTACCATACATGTCTAAATACTTCTTTTACAGATAAAGGTTACCAGGTATGAACTGATATATGAGGGTAGAAAAGTACACTTTTAAAGTATAAAAAAGTATTTTGAAGAGACTTCACTTTTTAAAATTATATATAACTCCAGGTCTCTAACTAGGAAAACAATTAGCTAAAGTTTAAAATTTATCTTGGGTATAGAGTTTCTCAGACTCTTGCTAGGAGTAGAGCCTTGGTGAGTCAGCTCTGAAGCATGTTCTATACCAGTGTTATTCAAAGTGTGTTCTGAGAATGTTTTGTTATTGGTCCATGATTAAGTAAACACAGAAACTGAGAGCAAGTGATTGAAAACAAATAGCAATTTTACACATAGTTTTATTTTTGTTGGATCTAATAAGAAAAAGTTTCAAGTAACCTGCCACTTCTCTACAGGAGCTTCCTGAGGTCACTTCCCAAATAAACCACCTGAATTCATATTTTTGTCATCTTTGTCATAGGTTCTGTTCCCAATGTCAGACAGTTTGTTTGGTCTACTCCCTTACCACTGACATCTATAACAATGCTTGACATATAGTAGCTGTTCAATAAAAATTAAGTAATGTTTATTTTATTAAAGGTCAGGTAACCTTGGACAAATCAGTGCACTTCCCTGTGCCACAGATTCCTCATATAATGTGCAGAATGGATAATCTCCAAATGTCTTCTGGCTTCCAGCTCTATAGTTAAAGAATTGGTTTTCTGAAGAATTGTTGTAGCCAAGATTTTCTAAATCCAAAGAAAGAGAGACAAATTCCAGTGGAATGAGGTGGGTGGAAGTGATAATCGATGAGAAATAGGAAATCTAGAGGATGCTTTGAATTGGAATGGACAGAGAGGAGGGGAGGATCCATTTGAAAACAAATCGATGTTAAGTGATGAGAAAGCATAGGACATGTTGAGAAACCAGTATGTGTAAAACCAGGGTTTCCCTGCATAGTGAATTTGCTTAGGAGAGTACAAAAATTATCCTAGAAAAGCATGTAAGGACTGGACTAATGGCTTTCTCTGACAGGCAAAAGCTTGGGATTTGTAAGTATATATATACATCTCTAACACTTTGGGAAGACACCAGAAATTTTAAACCTACCTCTAGATGTCATTTATCTCAGTAGACCATCCTAAGCACTAAAAGCTCATAAAGATAATGACAAGAGTTAACACGTGAGCATTGACTATGCTCTGGACACAGTACCAAGAGCTCTATAAACATTAGTCTCATTGAATTCTCACAACAACCATATGTGGTAGTTAATTTCTATGCTCCTTCTGTAAGTCAGAAAATGCAGCTACATTATGGTCAATATCACACAATTTGAACCAAGGAATGTTTACTCCAGGGCTAGAAGTTTCACTGTTTTTAAACAAGGGATGTCACTTGCATTGGACTCCTAAAAGTCACTGTCTGTCTTGAGGATTGAGGGGGATTTGTTCAGTAAAGGGCAGAAGGTACATCATGAGTTACACAAAACACGAGTGGGAGCATCTGAGAGGTGTTACATGTATGTTTAGGAGAGAGTGAAGAGTTCCCTAGATGATATATCAGAAAGCTCACATCAGGGAGTAGTAAAAAGGAGACTAGACACAGCATAAAGGCGACTTATACACCTCAACAGCCCCAGCTTTCCGAAAAGGTCAATATTGACACAAATACTGATCTTAAAAACACTTTGGGAAAAAAGTCTCTTTAGACTCCATTCTTTATCGTATATATTGATCACTGTATGAGATGCTCTTATCTTCATCTTATTTAATCTTAATATCTCTCTAAATGCATTGGCATTATTATCCCATTTCCAGATGACATATGAGTAATTTTATATGAAACTGTTTGAATTGCTAACAGAGTCTCAACCCTTCACTAACTCAGAACCAATTTATATCCTATTGTCTTACTCTTGTAAACACTTGTTTCCCCCAGAGAGGGCAGGTATCCTGAGACAAAGGAACCTATATCACCTATCTTTTTGTTTCTATGACCTACTATGTTTTGGGGATGTCATAGGTATGAAATGCATAAAATAAAATGAAATAAACATTTAAAATAATAGGCAGGTTTTAATACCCCTCTCCAAAAATGAAAGTTCTATTAAAGAATTTTGGCAAAGGAAATCAGGGTTCTCCATGAACTAATGTAAGTCCTTGGATCACAAAGACTTCCTTCTTTAAAATGTACAGCAAAACAAAACTTTCTCCCAGAAATGTCTTCTCAAAAGAAAGAAAATTAAACAGAACACAAGACTACCTTAACAGTCTCCATTTCATTGCAAGCTTTTTCGTGTGTCATGGATCTGTGAATGACAGGATGCCCGATGACCCCATCCCCGGGTCTTTTCTACACCCACTGCCCAGGAGATACTATCCAGGCTCATGGATGGATCATGAACCAAGAATATGCTGATCATTCCTAAATTGTATCTCTTATCCAAACTCTCTCTTAAACCTGAGATGCAAATATCCAACTTCACACTCAGCATCTCCAACTGGATTTATCATAAGACCCTGAAAATCAGTATGACCAGAGATCCTGAACAAGCAGCTCTTAAGCAAACATGCTCTTTCTGCAGTCTTTCCCATTTTGGCTGTGGCCATTCCAATCTCCCAGATGCTCAAACCAAAACCTTGAGGTCACCATCGACTCATACAGTTTCTCTCATTCCAAATTTATAAGCCACGAGCAAATCCTTTTGGTTTTAATTTTAAAATGTATTCAAAATGTGAACCTCCACCTTCCATATGAATACACTGAAATGAAGGGTCACTCACTTCCACCTGGATTTTTATGAGAGGCTTATAATTTGTCTTCTCTGCTGCTATTCTCCTTTTCTAGCTGGTCTCTTCTCTAATAAGTAACCAGAGTAACCCTCTTAAAACCTATCACATCATTCTACCCCAAACTATCTAATAGTTTCTCCTTTCATTTAAAGTTAACATCCAAGCTCTTGAAATACCTGTATTTTCTGTCCTGTTTACCTCTTTGATGTCATGATCTTTGTGCCCACATGGCACCATTCAGAACTCTGCCATTCTTTTAACACACCAAATGTGCTCCCAACCCAGAGAATTGCTTAAAACACTCCTCGTTATTATTTAGTCTATGTTCAAATATCACCTGTCAGATGGCATTCACATAGCATCTTATATCAAAAATTATCCATAGCCCCTCCTCACCACCTGATCATCCCAAAATGCCTGCTTGACTTTTTTCTTAACTTACCTTTTTTTTATAACTTTGTTCCATCTGATATATATTTACTTATTTATTTGTTTACTGTCTGTCTTCTCCTAATAGAACATAAGTGCTGTGAAATCATTTTATAAGTGCAGGGAATGGTTTTATTTACTGTCCCTACCCCTACCAGCAACTAGAATAGCACCTGGCACATAGTAAGTTCTCCAAAAGGTATTTTATTTTATTTTTTTAAAGATTTTATTTATTTATTTGAGAGAGATACAAGAAGGAGAAGCAGACTCCCCACAGAGCTAGGAGCCCAATACGGGCCTTGATCCCAAGACTCCAGGATGATGATCTGGGCCAAAGGCAGTTGCTTAACCAACTGAGCCACCCAGGTGCCCTCTTCAAAAGGTGTTTTAAATGAATAGTGAGTGAAGGAGAGCTATCATCTCTCTCCTGTAATTATTATTCAAATTAACCACTACTACTGGCATAAATCAATTTTCCATGCAGCATTAACCTTCCCATGTGCATATTATAACTTTATATTAAAGAAGAAGCAATTTTAAAATAGCACATGATAACTTATGTTGGGGAATTACAGAGTTTTTGACAGAAAAAGAAACAGAAGCCAAAGTCTCACTTAATTCAAACATTGAGGGAATAATACTATATTGTTTAAATGGTGACTCCAACTAAACTTTACTTACACAATGGCAGCTTCTTAAATTTTAAATCTCCTGCTCATACTAGCATGATTGAGGGAAAAGCTTCATTATTAAATTATTAAATAATCTGATGCTCCCAATAAATTAATAAGTTAATATCCAAACAAACTAAACACCATTTTTGAAAGCACATACAATAATTACAGTGTTAATACACATTGACTGAAACATAATTATTAATTTCTTGGTTTAAAAAAAAGCCTCACTGGGGCACCTGGGTGGCTTAGTCATTAAGCATCTGCCTTTGGCTCAGGTCATGACCCCAGGGTCCTGGGATGGAGCCCAGAACTGGGCTCCCTGCTAGGTGGGGAGTCTGCTTCTCCCTCTCCTGCCCCCCTGCTTTTGCGCTCTCTCTTGCTGTCTCTCTACCAAATACATCAATAAAATCTTTAAAAAAAAAAATAACATCTCTTAAAAAATTTTTTTAATTTTAAAAATTTTAAAAACCTTACCTAATCTGCATAATAAATTCCTTATTAGTAATGACTCCACCTTTGTAAAAGTTAACCCAATTCCAACTCAATATTTATAGGGGCAAATATGTTTTAAAATATACAAAGAGATTTTCACTTGGATTTTATTTTCCTGCCATATCATTCCTAACTTGCTATAGGCTACCTTTCATTAAAAGTTGATGTGACAGATTGCTGTAATTTTCAAATTGCTAAATACTTCTGTCAAGCCCCTTAAGGCATTTTCAGAATTTAGTTTTTGGATTTCTTGGGATGATTTCCAGGGCTCTCCTTTTTGGTGGGGATGAGGTGAGCAACAGCTTGAAACTATGATTCATTTATGTTTGAGTTTCTGTCAGATACATGCAGAAAAAGAAAATGACTAATCACCTACTAAAAATGGCAACAGATGCCATAAGCCAAATTTCATTCAACCTGTTAACTTTGGGTTCAATGTAAAAATCATTTAATTAAAAGTCTTAGTTTTAAAATATCACTTTTTAAAAATAACATCTGCTTCTAAAATATGAGGTAATAAATTTTATGCTCAATATTTTAAAAAGTTCTTCTCAGTGACGTTTGCTGCATTTCAGTTTATATACACCAACACACATATACTCGTAGGATCTATTTTGCAGTCACACGAGGGTATACATATATATACATACATAGGTATATGTGTGTGTGTGTGTGTGTGTGTGTGTGTGTATATATATATATATATATATATATATATATACTCTGAAGTAAGGGCTAATAGTTTATATACAAATTAAGCATTCTGGTCTTTAAAAAGTCCTAATGGTGTCACATTTACTGAGGCAGACAGAAACTCCTGGCCCCAGCCCCTTTCTGTCCTTTGCTCCTGAGAAGGCCAAGAAAAGACCAAATAGCCATCCCCTTTGACTAAGATAAGATAACAAATCATTGCTCCCACTGAGACAGAAGAAAAAGACCAGATACCCAGTCCTGTTTGAATATGAAAAGAAAGAGAAACAGCCCCCTAGGTGATTTAGCACTCTCCTGGGATGCCTCCACAAAGATTATACTGCCACAGGAAGGGCCATTCAGCCTTGGGGAACTGGGAAAGTGTCCGGGCTTTGAGGGACTTCGAAAACACCCTGCTACCATCCCCCATTGCCTGTAACCATAAAAACTCACTCCTAACCCTGTCGGGTGCTCAGTGTTTGGGAAGGATCCTACTGAGCCCGCTAGCGTTAATAAATAAAGCTGTGTTCTCCCATCTCTCTGTGTGCCATTTGGGTTTCCTTGGTCACCTCAGATTTTCTGCAACATTACCACATTCGGTTCACATGAAATAGTAATTAATGTTCTTATTTAATGTTTTTCTACCTTTGGTAGTCTAAGCAAATTTTTGTTCAATGCTTCTTTGACTTTATACCTGGAAAAAAAAAAAATAGGACCAAGAAACAGCAGGGCAATTTTGTGAATCAAAGCAGCACACTGATAAATAACAAAGTTCAAAAGTCTTCCCAAACCAAGCAATGGTCAATGAAGGTTCTCCCCCATGAAGTACTTTGGAGACTTTGTTCGCAACACTTAAAGTAAGGTGGCATAGAATGGAACCAGTTAAGGACAGGGGAGGGACAGATCCTGAAAGAGAAAAGGGGGGGGGGGATAATGGCAAGATTATTTCTTATCTGTCCCCTGTATCAGAGCAAGGAAGCTATAATAGTATTTTATGAGTCAATGTCTATGTAAGGTGTTCATAAAGACTATCATCTTTTTTGGCCTGAAAGTAGGGCTAATGCTGGAGTGGCTATTTTCCCCCTCTTCTAACTATTAGATGAACCTAAGAGCCTGTGATTTCACTGAAAAAACAAAAACAAACAAAAATAATAAAGTTAATACTTTAACATTTATCATTATATGTGTATTACTTAACATATTTTAGTGAGCTTATGTCTCATTTTACAATAAGGAAACCAAGGCTCAAGAAGATAAATAGTTTGACAAAGGACAAATAATTACTGAGTGGTAGAGGGGCAATCTACCTAGGGCTTCTGACACTTAATCCAATTGTTATTCTACTAAATATGCTTAAACATGCATCCCTGACATTTTGTAGATGGAAAATATAAATTCACAAAAATCAGGTGACTTTCAAAGCATCAAAAATCTGAATAGAAGGGTGCCTGGGTGGCTCAGTTGGTTAAGTGTCTGCCTTCGGCTCAGGTCATGATCCCAGGGTCCTGGGATTGAGTCCCACATCAGGGTCCTTGCTCAGTGGGGAGCCTGATTCTCCCTCCCCCACTCCCCTAGCTTGTGTTCTCTCTCTCACTGTGTCTCTCTCTGTCAAATAAATAAAATCTTAAAACAAACAAACAAACCTAAATAGAGTACTACTCTTATTTCAAATCTAATAATATATACTTGACTTCAAAAAGTCTCTTGGTCTTTTTGAGCCACATATATCTCTGAATCAGATAATCTTCCAGGTCTCTTTCAGTTCTAAAATATATAAATTTTTTATTCTATATTGGCTCTAACCAAAATCTTAAACAGGTTGATATTATTAAGAACAAGTCCAAATTGCCAGGGATGGTGTTAAATATTATTGCTATGTTGATAAGAGCATCATTTCAGTTAACAAAATATACTGATTTGAGAAATATGCATTGGGGGGCGCCTGGGTGGCTCAGTGGGTTAAAGCCTCTGCCTTCAGCTCAGGTCATGATCTCAGGGTCCTGGGATCTAGCCCCTCCTTGGGCTCTCTGCTCAGCAGGGAGCCTGCTTCCTCCTCTCTCTGCCTGTCTCTCTGCCTACTTGTGATCTCTGTCTGTCCAATAAATAAATAAAATCTTAAAAAAAAAAAAAAAAGAAACATGCATTGGTCAGGAATCAATAGTAATGGCGCCAGGAACAGCTATTATCAATGTTAGCTATGATTAGGAAAAAAATATAAAAGTAGGAATTTGTCATAATTAAAATGCATACAAACACATTTTTTTTTTACTTGGTATAATAATTCTTTCTCTTCCACCTTTAATGGCTAATTCATCTGAAACTCAGGAGGCAAATCAGTGAACATTCTACACTTATTATGAACCAAATTTTAGCTGCTCATCTCCTAGGAAGTCATGACAAAATACATTAAACAGACCTGTAGTAAGTTATTCAAATGTGACAAGGTAAAAACCAACCTTCTGTTCAACTGATAAAAGAAAATGAATTTGTGAATGAAATGGTAGGGCACATAGTCCCAAGGAGAGCATAGGAATTATGATTTTAATTATTTTAAAAATCATCCTTCTGAATCTTGAAAACCTAAGAAAGTCAGTTTAACTCTCTGATAGTAAAGCTGTAGTCTTATTAAATGAGCCATTATTTTGGAACTAGTTTTATATTTATTTATAAATACAAATATATTAGTTCTGAGATATTTTTATTCTTTGAAAGCATCTTGCCACAAAATGGAGTTCACCCCTAATTTCCAGGAACATTATGGTAAAGCCTGATGCATTAGTAATATCTGTTTTACCTATTTTAGGGATAATATAAGGGAAATTAAAATATGAAATAGTTAAATAAGGATTAATTACCAAATAAACTAATCAATTATCTAACTTACTCCCACTGTCAGTTTATTTTTAAAATGGACTTTAAAATTCATTTTGATGGAAATAAATGTGTTTATTTAGGAGACCACCAATTACACAACAGCTCAATTACACTGTCGGAGAAGAACTTTCCATCAGGATGTTCTGACTCCCATCTTTTCCTGAGAAATGGATAAGAACAGTCTTGCTCACTTCAAGCAGATTCTAGTAAGTGGGGATCAAAATAGCCTTGTTTTTTCCATCCACTTCAAAAAATCAATGAGAATACTTGTTACATAAAAGTTTTAACCTTACACAGCATCTCCTCAAAATAATGCTTACTGTAAAGTGAAATAAAAAGGCACAGACTATGCTATCTTTTGGAATACATCCAAAACTTAACTGCTTAGTGAAGCTTTTTCTTATTATCCCACTAGAGTTAGATCTCTCTTTTTTTCTGCATAGAACACTTCGCTCTTGTATAAGTGTATATATACATACACAAATGTCATCTGATTCAGGGTATGCCTCCTGGGGTTATTACCTTAGAGGTCCCATGGAGATAAATTCCTGACATTGTCTTTGAAAACCACCCGTCCTTAATTTTCAAAACATTCCCAATTCAGAGCATTCCCAAGACCAGCATGTGTTAGGTTACCACTCATATAGCTACTGATAAAGCTAAGCTACAGTGAAGTTATGATGCTCTCCATAAAGACAAAGGACTTCTACCATTCCTTAAGTACTTGATTACATTACTCTTCATTTACTCAACTATATGAATGCACTTGGAGCTGCTATAAAATTTGCATTTTAAAATTATGCTTAAAATATTTTCCTTTGTTTTTTTGTGGTAGGTCCAGCATCATCATTTGCGTTATCGCAGTCAGGTATTACGGGTCAAAACTGCCTACCAGAGTACAAAATTAATGACAGAAAGAAAACTCATCACAGAGTCAACAACACATATTGCAGAATGAAGAGAGTTTTTGACGTGTGGAACGTTAATCTTTGCTGACCTAGAATCAGCAGTTCAGTTTGATGCATTAACCCATGTTGGGTATGAGCAGATAAATATACTCAGATCAGGAAAAAATAAATGTTAACAAAGGAAATATTTAAAAGACAAGTGGGGGAAGCAATAAGATAACACTACAAGTGATTATATGCAATTAAAGCACTTATACTGCAGATTAATGATATATTTATGTAACTATCTTGTCCTTGAGGGCAAGGATTATGTTCACTTATCTCTTTAGGCTCCTCAACTCCACTTTGGGCACATAATGGTACTTGGCACATAATATGGAAGGAAATCAATGTCTACTAAATGAATGCATAGTCTACTGATCAGATTATTTTCATATGGCCTCACAAGATAGCCATGCCAGGATTAATTACCCATAATTAACTTATTGAAAAAGAATTTTTTAAAAATCCAATTAGTAAAAAGATTAAGTATTTATATACTTGTACTGATATAAACATACATAATAAAATAATCATTTCGTAGAATTTTATTCTACAATCTATAGTCCTGATTCTAATTGGGGACTTGTAAAAAGGGGGGGGGAGAAGGAGGAGAAAATGGAGATTCATACCTAAGGCTTACAATATTTTGGAGAGTTAGAACACACAAAAATTTAGAACACATAAAATTGCAAGGGATATATAAAATACATAAATGTGAGGACTCACAAAGATAGGCAACAATCAACCTTGAATCTTCATATACCATTGTACCAATGCTTCCATTATAGCATTTCCTATCATGAAATTGTTTACATCCATGTTTATTCCCATTCTTGCAACAAGTACAAGGCACAAACATCTTCAAAAATTTTTATGAAATGAATGACCGGATGCAAGTATGAATGAATGAACAGCTATCAGTGAAATGTGGAAAGACATCTTGATGATGGGTAATCAAGGAATCAAGCCCTAAAAACTACAGTAGCCAGGCCGACATAACAGATACCCAAGGTCTTAGACATCACCAAGCAGGGCAAATTTAAATAATGTTTACTATAAAAGGAAATATCAGAAAAGAAAATAATGGGGTGCCTGGGTAGCTCAGTCATCAAGTGTCTGCCTTCTATTCAGGTCATGATCCCATAGTCCTGGGATCAATCGAGCCCCACATTGGGTTCCCTGCTCAGCAGGAAGCCTGCTTCTACCTCTCCCACTCCCCCTGCTTGTGCTTCCTCTCTTGCTGTGTCTTTCCCTGTCAAATAAATAAATAAAAATCTTTTAAAAAAAAGAAAAGAAAGAAAAGAAAAGAAAAAAGAATGGATTAAAGGACTGTTACGATGATCTTTTTAATCACTGTATTATTTTTGCTTTCTCCACTTGGGGAAACTTTCTCATTGTTCTTCTATTGGATGAAGTAATAACTAGTAGGGTTCTGACTACTAGAAACTAAGGCAAAGTGAGAATAGATGTTCATTCACTTCAAGCTGAATCTGTGACATACAAAACCTACTCCTGGTGGTGAAAAGATAGGGAAGACATTCAGCTCTCCAGAGACAAACAGTTCAAGGAAACCTGCAGTAACCAAAGGGTCAGCCTATTTTACCAAAGAAGTTTTCTGTACTTGATTTTAAAACTCCAAGGCAATAAAGGAAAAGCAAGGCTTTTGTTTTGTCTTGTTTTGTTAAGATTTATTTATTTATTTATCTGAGAGAGAGAGAGAGAGAGAGAGAGAGAGAGAGCTTGCATGCCCATGCACACGTGTGCGGGAGTAAGTGAGTGTAGGGGTGGAGGGAGGAGAAAGCAAACCCCACACTGAGCACAGGGCCTACCCTGGGGCTGGATCCCACAACGCTGAGATCATGACCTGAACAGAAACCAAGAGTTGGATGCTTAATCAACTGCTCTCCCCCAGCCCCGACCCCGCCACCCCATGCCTGCGCATTATATTTAATAAAGAAACAGTTTAACATTTTAGGTGTTAATTTCTCTCTGTTAGGTAACATTTCAAAATAATGTTTTAAAACCTTGTTGTTTTCTAAGAGATTTCGATAAAAGGGACATTTGAATGATTTTATTTTTAAATTAGTCAAGCACTAAAGTCACAGGAAAAGGAGACAATTAGAAGGAAAAGATAGGAACATCTGACAAAGATATGGGAGTTAATTCCCAACTGGTGCTGGAAACTGGGAGCTGGAAAGCAACCACAGGAAGAGAATTTTCTCAGAAAACAGTCATGTGCAAGATTAGTGTATAATAAAAACTGACACTAAAATTAAAGTTTTTTTTTTTTTTTAGTTCTCTAAGTTCATCTCAACATTTGCCATATGTCAGACATCACTCAAATGGCCAAATATTTAAACTCATGCCTTATTAAGTTATGCCATTCAATACTGTAGGCGGACACCTCCAGCTGCTTAATAATTAGATTGAAGGGTGTTCAGAGATAGGTTGCTGGGAGCAAAAATTATATGACCCCTAAAATTTGATACTGAAATCTCACCTAGATAGTGTAAAACAGATTTTTTTTTAATTTTCAAATTAAAAATAATATATTTTGCAGGTATAATTCTTAGGAGAATGATGACATAATAAAATACAGGAATAATTAACAAGTCGCAGGGGCTTATTTTTTGCTGTATATTTATCATTGACCTATTTCACATTATTGTATTAAATATTTTAGGTATACAAAAGTTTATAAGAATTATATTAGAAACACTAGCTAAGGAAGTAAGATATTACCAGTTCCATGATCTCACTCCTGCCTCCCCACTAGAAACATCTATCCTGAATTTGATATGATTTGCATGTATGAATATATTCTTTCATACATATGTAACATATAACTATAATACATATCTATGAAATACTGCTTTGATATAAAACATTATGTAAATATATCATGCTGCATACACCCTTCTGCACATGTACTTTTCCATTCAGTCTTAAATTTGTGAGATTCATTCATGCTAATTCCAGAAAATTCACTTCATACATTTTCATTGTCATTGTATGAATATACTACAATTCACCTAAGTAGCTAGAGAGGGGCATTTACAAGTTTCTGTTTTTTTCTTCTATACAAACTACACAGTTAAGAATATTCTTGTGCATTCCTCACTGTACATATGTGGCTAAACTCACTTGGGGTGCTCAACTAGAAGTAGAATTGCTGGTTTATATGTTTTATGCACCTTCACTTTTATACATAACATCAAGTGGTTGTCCCAATTCACTAGAATGGATAAGAGTTGCTGTGGTCTCCCCAGTACTCCAGGTAATAGGTCCTAAATGTATTTCAATTGTTTTATAGATTCTCATTTTTGCATCAGAGCCTCCTCCCAGAATGACACGTGGCAAGTAATAATCCTACATTTCAGCAACTGAATGTCACTCCCCAGAGTCAAGAAGCACCAAAGAATTTTCCTATACCACATCCTTAAAATGCTCCAAGGCAAAAGGAAGAAGAGTCCTAAACAATAACCAAAATATATCAGCCGGATTACATAACTGAAATGACAGCAGCTATCATGTACTATGAGGCAATTACCTGCTAAGCACAGTTGTATGTACTTAATGTACATTCTCTTATCAAGTCCTTAGAATAAGGTGTAGGTTTTATTATATATAGGTGTTATTATTCTTGTTTTGTACAAGAAAACATTCAGAAGTTGAAACATAAGTTCAGTTATTTACTCAAGACAATGTGGCCAGTCAATGACAGTCAGCGTGCAAACTAAATTAGTCAAGTTCCAAAGCCAGGGTTCTCTATATCCCCTGTAGACAGCAAGTTAGACAACAATCTACAATGCACTGTGAAGACAGAGTAGCTTTAATTACCTTCACATATTTAGGGACTGTTGTACTCATATTTGAGATCTTCCAATTGCCTAGTGTTGCTTTATTTTAGTGGTAAAATTTCAGTATTCCTCAGGACTTCCAGAAGAGTAGTAGAAGGGATATGAAATAAAATAACTTAGAGCTGACCTTTAAACAACAGGTTGAAACTGTGCAGGTCCATTTATATGGGGATTTTTTTTTTTTTTTTACAGTATAGCGCTATAAGTGAATTTTCTCTTTTTTATGATTTTAATATTTATAACATGCAAAGCACACAAAATATGTGTTAATTGGCTGTTATTAGTAAGGCTTTTAGCCAAAAGGAGGTTATTAGTAAAGTTTTGGGGAGTGAAAGTTATGCATGAATTTCTGACTACGCAGGTGATGGTGCCCCTAACCCCTCCATTGTTCAAAGGTCAACTGTATTTAAAATAAAAATTAGGGACGCCTGGGTGGCTCAGTTGGTTAAGCGGCTGCCTTCGGCTCAGGTCGTGATCCCAGCGTCCTGGGATCGAGTCCCACATCGGGCTCCTTGCTCGGCAGGGAGCCTGCTTCTCCCTCCGCCTCTGCCTGCCTCTCTCTCTGCCTCTGCTCACGCTCTCTCTCTCTCTAATAAATAAAAATCTTAAAAAAAAAAAAATAAATAAAATAAATAAAAATTAGTCAATTTACTAAATAATCACAACACTACTAAAAGCTGCAGCAGAGAGTCAATGATTAGTTAAAATGAATTTGGGTCACCATCTGTGGATTTAAATTATTTATTAAATCTATCTCTCACATTTACTTAGATGGTTTAACTGTCCAATCAGCATCTTAAGCCTCAATGTTAAAGGAAAAAAGACTTCTGAAGCTCTGAAGGAGAATGAATCAAACAGAATTAAAGTCATTCTCATACAAAATGGCCTCTTTCCTACAACAACATTTTTAAGAAATTAGGGCACACAGGCAACTATAGGCAAAGAGGGTTAAAGAAGTTCCCAAGAATATGTAGATAGAGCCCCAAGCATGGTATACAGGACATGGTGCCTTCTTTAGTGACAACGGTAGAAAACAGGGCAGAGAGACGAGAGCAACACCGTGTAGAGGCAGAAATGTGAAGAGCTTCAGAAAGGATGGATAACACATATTCTCATTTTGAGGATGGGAGAAAGATGGCCACATGGTGACCAAAGAAGTATTCTCAAAGTTAGTTTCTTTGAATACAATGCATAAAATGTAATTGTTTGAGGAAGAAACAATAGGACTCAGAACTCTATCAAAGTAAAAGTTCTCCTCGCCAGGAAAACAGAAGATTGAAGGGATGTCATATTGGTTATTTTCAAATATCTGTTTTGTTGGTTTGTTTTTGTACTATAGCAAGTAGAAAAACTAAGATCAGTAGATCTAGCTTACCAGGATGTCTAGTGACATCCTCACTCCCTCTACCAAAATGCTAATAGAGATAGGTCTTAAAGATACACTGGTGCTTCCAAATGTCATGAGAGGTGAAGCATACCAGAAATGTTCCCTTGTTCAGACACCTGGCTCCCAGACAATGGTACAGCATGCTGATTCAAAGGGCTTTGGAGTTCTGTGACCTGGAATCATATTCAGCTCAATCTCCTACTATCCATGTGACTTTAGGCAAATTATTTAACCTCTTTCCATTCCTCCTCTGCAAAATATGGATAATAAAAGCATCTACCTGATAGAGTCACTGTTAGGATTAAATCATTTATAGACGTGCCTGACCCATAATAAATATTTTGGAACAAAAATATTTATAATTATATTAAAAATCATAAATAAATCATGATGACAATGATAACTAAATGGTGGCTGGGAAAAAACCTAAATCCTTTCTCTCATTCCATGAATTAATGGTGTACATTTAAAATTTCTGTCTCCTTCCTACTTACTACCAAGTATTTACCAATAGATAATCCTGCATGAGAGCATGAGAGGTGAACAAAGAAGGAAACCAGAGAGGTCACTTGTGGGCTTGATTTCACTATCTCACCAGCAATCATTAAGCAATCATGACAATTCTCATTATTTTTGTTGCCACTTTTATTGTGCTTCTCTAATGGTAACAGATTTCCAAATAACACAGAATAATGAAAAAGAATATTGGAGGTATAAGAATAACTCTCTTGCAATAAATAGTGTTCCATAGGGGTGCCTGGGTGGCTCAGTGGGTTAAAGCCTCTGCCTTTGGCTCAGGTCATGATCCCAGGGTCCTGGGATTGAGCCCCACATTGGGCTCTCTGCTCAGCAGGGAGCCTGCGTCCTCCTCTCTCTCTGCCTGCCTCTCTGTCTACTTGTGATCTCTATCTGTCAAATGAATAAATAAAAGTCTTTAAAAAAAAGACATAGTATCCAATATATCTTAATATATTGAAATAGTCAATGTGTATTAGATATTTTCATACATCAAGAGAAATAATATTTGTTGTTCTTTTCCCTCTTTTTAAAAAATTTTCAATAAATCTGAATCATCTATCCTCATTACATACTGTTATGGTATGAATATTTGGGTCGCCTCTCTAAAAATCATACAATGAAGCCCTAACCCTCCATGTGATGGTCTTAGGAGGTAGAGCCTTAGGGAGATAATTAGGTTAAAATGAGGACATGAGTGTGAAGTTCCCATGATGGTAATAATGCCCTTATAAGAAAAGGCAAAGACACCAGAACTTCTTCTGTCATTGAGAAGGTAGCTGTCTACTCGCTATTGAGAGGATCCTCACCAAGAAGAGAATCGTGCTAGAACTTTGATCTCAGGCTTTCTAGCCTCTAGAATTATGAGAATAAATGCCAGTTGTTTAAGCTACCTAATCTGTGGTATTCTGTGATAGCAGCCCAAGCTGACAATGGCACTCAAGCATAATTATAATTCAGCAGATTCAGTTACCTAAGTCAATATATTCTAATATATTCAGTACACGTTAACTACAGGCTAAACATTTTCATTATGTTGGTTTTTTTTTTTTTTGTCAGAGAGAGAGGGAGAGAGAGTGAAGGAGCACAGGCAGACAGAGTGGCAGGCAGAGGCAGAGGGAGAAGCAGGCTCCCTGCCGAGCAAGGAGCCCAATGTGGGACTCGGTCCCAGGACGCTGGGATCATGACCTGAGCCGAAGGCAGCTGCTTAACCAACTGAGCCACCCAGGCGTCCCCATTATGTTGGTTTTAACTACCTTCTCCAAGTTCCTCATAAACAGCCATAAACAAATACCTTATGGCCTGCTAACTGAACCTCAAAAAGCTGATATGAACAATCAACACGTTTGTAGGAATTGAAATGCGCTTAAAATCTGAGTTACTTCTGTCAGTGAAGGTGCTTAAAGACAAGCAATAATCTAAGCATCCCAACACTGTGTTGGTGTCCTGATTGCCAGAAACAGTTCTTCAAGGGTCAGCCTAATCTAAAATGTGATGTTTGCAATTCTGAACCAGCATAAATCAGCTAAAGTAGCTGATAACGTAGCCTAAGTGCAACAAAATAAACTATGATAAATATAAAGATAAAAATGTAATCGCTATACTTTAAAATCCCAGCAATTGTCTCAAAAGCTAAGACTTAGTTCTCTCTACAAGTAACCCATGTCTAAGGAACCTACAAATAGCTGTAAAGTTTTTTGTCTCTAAAGGTTTCTAAGCAACCAGGAGCACTAAGATAGATATTCATGTTACAAAAGAAGGAAATCTGCATGTATTTTAAATTTCTGAGAAGAACCAGTAAACTTTCTCCTGCTACTGATTCTATCAGAAGAACTCCATTAATAAGAGATAATGTTGGTTGATTAAATAATGTTGATTAAATAATATTGACTGGTGGATTTAGTCTTGATAAAGAGCACTCATAACTACCATACTACCCCCGCCCCCAACTGTGCATGCATTTATAGAGGTCAGAGTTTAACACAACTCACTATGTATCATTGATTAACCCAAATATTCAATCACCTAACATTATTTAGTGTCAATCATGTTTCTGCCCTGAGCTAGTTTTTGGAATTATAAAGAAAAACAAGAGGTCACATTTTATAAAAAAAAAATAGATGTGCAAATTAACAAATTAGACTATAACTCGGTCAGAGCATAAATGAAAGTAAATATTATGTGATAGAGGGCAGAAAAGGAAAACAACTTCTCATGCACTCAAGAAGTCACCACAAGGAAAAAGTAATATTAAAAGTTCTTTGTAACAGCTTGGCTAGCAGATCAGGGAGGGAGACAAAGGAGTAATACCATGAATATTGGTGAAGAATGTCTATAAAAACTCATAACTTTTTTTTTTTATTTTCAATCACTTAACCAAAAGACATTTAAAGCAGCCATTTCTCTCTCACAATAGGAGACTAATGGTTGAATCTATAATCTTGGTATTCTGATAGGTATTAATGTGTCCAAATCTTCTAACATAATGTAGCATTAGTTAGCCTAATTCAGGACTATTTTGAAATGGGAGTCAAGAAAAAAAAAGTTTTTTAATTCTATGTCTTTCAGAGAACTGGTTTTGATATGGCTTCTAGATTTAAAGCAGTGGTTCTCAAAGTATAGCCCCTGGCCTGCATCAGAATTAGCAGGAACTTTTAGAAATACATTTATCGGGCCCCTCCCTAACCTACTGAATCAGATTCTATCGGATGTGGACCGAACTCTGCTTTTTACAAGCCCCCTAGATCACTCTGATGTATTTAGTTTGAGAATCACTGATTTAAACCACAGCTTATTCTATTTTTTTAAAGATATTTATTTATTTATTTATTTATTTATTTATTTATTTATTTGAGAGAGACAGAGAGAGAGCAAGCATGATTAGCGGTCAGAGGGATAGGAAGACGAAGGCTTTCTGCTGAGCAGGAAGCCCAATGTAGGGCTCAATCCCAGGACTCTGGGATCATGACCTGAGCTGAAGGCAGATGCCTAACTGACAGAGCCACCCAGGCACCCCACGGTTTATTCTAGTATTAACAAGTTCATGTCTTCCATGAATCTCCTGGCTATCTTCAGACAGAAGGAAAGCTCAACTCCACAATAGCCTGGCTTGATCATTTCAAGGGCATAAATTCTATGAAGAACCGATCTCAATTTTGTTGCACATAAGTGACCAAATTAGTTTATCTAAGATTATTGTATTTGACATTGATTGAAGATAATGGGGACTAAAATGTACATTTGGGACAAATTAAATTAATGACTTTTAAAAAGATTTTATATATTTGGGAGAGAGAGAGTACAAGTGAGAAGGAAAGGGAGAAGCAGGCTCTCTACTGAGCAGGGAGCCCGATGTGGGGCTCAATCCCAGGACCCTGGGATCATAACCTGAGCCCAAGGCAGATGCTTAACTGACTGAGCCACCCAAGTGCCCTAGGAATTATTTTTTAGAGGTGTGTGTATAAGTACTTTTTTTTTTAAAGCAAACTGCCACTTATCAGTTGCATGACCTTGGAAAAAATCACCTGATCTCTTTTTATTTCAGTTTCCTCTTATATTAAATGGGGATAGAGTAGTTTTAAGCATGAAATAAGTACATATAAATTATTTAGAACAGTGTTTTGGATATACTAGGTTCTATTATTGTTTTTGTTGTTATCTGAAATAAAAAGTCAGATGTTCCTTCTATATTTTGTCCTTTTATGGTTTGCACCAATAATTTTTTACATTTATTAGAATTGTTCCTTTAACAATTTTAAGCAATTGCTTCAAATAGGCAACTACTATTACTCTTCTCAGTCCATTCTTCAATTAGTTCTAATATTTTTATACTATTGTTCAGTGATAGTGATAAGGGAAATCTGTGTTCTAAGATGGCCGAACAACTCACAGGGGAATCCCAGTCCCAGCCCCAGGGCCATTCCAGGTCCCTCCTCCTACCCGCCATGGTGTGGCTGCAAGAGTGGCACAGATACAGATACAGAAGTAAAAGTGTATAGACTACCCCCTTTGTTTGTGTTCCAGGCTCAGACCTAGAGAGATTACTCTCTTCTGAGCCCACCGGTATTGAATAAACCTCCCATCCTCCCAGGTGTCTGAGTGCTGCCTGGTTCTTCTGTCAGGATCCAGTCCAGGTTCCTAGATATAGGATCAGGAAGGCCTGCTTACTCTAAACTTCCTTTTTGTAAGTAGGTTTGAATTAGAATTCTTTCTCTATATAGATTTGAATTACAATCCTCTCTACCTGGAAGTCTGAATTATCATTCTTAGTTTAGAGAATAGGTATAAAGACACAGCAACAGAGATCTCATGGGAGAAACTGAGATCAGATGGCTACTTTATAACTTCTAAGCACAGATATCAAACACAAAGTTTATGTTGCTGGGGAGAGGTATAATGGAGATGGTGTGGGGAGGGTAAGGTCCTAAAGAAAAACAAACAAGACAACCTGGAAAAGAGGAAAGAGGTGATTTAGACAAAGATGCTTGTGCTGGGGCAGAAAGAAAAAGTTCAGAGAAATGGCTCATCTTTCATTAAAGAGAAGAGAATGAACTTCACCTACTTCATAATTAAACATTGGCTGGCCTTTTTCCCCCCACAATTCATCCTCCTATACATGAATGATTATTGTTATTAGTTTCTAATTGCTAGTGAAACAACTCACCACAAACAGTAGTTTAAAACAGACAAATTTATTATCTTACAATTCTATGGATCAGAGTTGAAAATGGGTTTTATAAAGCTAAAACTGAAATCAAGGTGTCCACAGAGCTGTGCTTCTTATTTATGGAGGCTCTATAGGAAAATCCACTTCCTTGAATGTTATAGCTTCTAGAACCTGCCTGCCTCCCTGAGCACATAGCCTCTTCTTCTATTGTCAAAATCACAACACAGTATAAATTCATTTTCTCTCTCTGATCTCCACTTCCTTAGTCACATTTCATTCTCAGACTTTGTGGTTCTCTTACCATATAAGAACACAGTGATTATATTGGACCCACCCAACTAATCTAGAATAATCTTTTCTCAAAATCCTTAACTTAATCACATGTATAATCACATGTATAAATCACTTACTTGCCATGTAAGGTAATATATTCAAAGACTACAGGGATTAGAATGTGGCCATGTTTGGGGAGACAGCATTCTGTTTACTAGAATTTTGTTCTAATATGCTCACTGACAATACCTGATTTAAGTGCAAACCCACCAAAGAGTTAGGGCTTGAAATATGTCATCTTCTAAGACTGCTCTAAGATTGATAGAGCTATTAGTGACGCTTATGTAAAGTATTTCTTTTCTACTTAGCGAACTCACAAGCTGCAATTATAACATAATAAATGATTACTATGTATTTGTCTGACAAGAAATGATTCATTAAAATGCAGAAAAAAATAAGTTGTTTTTTTTTAACGGCATTTTCCAAGGCATCAGGGATGAAAGAGTTACAGCTGTATGGCCACAGAAGATATATTTACAATTATTTTACTCATGCAAACATAAAAATCATTCAGTATGAAATGCACAGATTCAAATAAACCAGTTTTTGATGAAAATGGGTTTTATAAAAATTGGTTTTTATGTCATCAAAAAGGAATGTTGTCTTTTCAAAACACTTTCCAGATGAATAACATATCATAATATATATTTGCTAGCAAATAAATAACTGCCTGAATACAAAAAGATAGCAAGCAAAGATAAAATTTGAAGATATGTGTTACAAATACAGCAGATATTTTGTGATTCACTGCTACATCTAATTTTGTGCCTGTATGTATCTCTTCCCCAGTATAACATCTGAATATTAAGATAATTCCTATAGGTTTGGCACCTAATGTTAGTTCTAATAGTACAGATTGAGTGAGCATATGAAAGAAATAGATGATTGGCCAAAAATCAGAAAAAAGAATACTACTGAAACTGAAGCAGACAGACAAAGGCAGCTCAATTTTTCTATATCACTTGATTTATTTATTTAATTATTGAAACAGGAAGAAGGGCAGTGAGTACTCTGAATGGAAACTAAAACAAATTTAAAAGACCTACATCACCTTTTCCGGCCTCCTTCTTGCTGCTTGCTGTGCCAGCTGCGCGCTCCCCTGCTCCCTCTGTAGCCATGCCTCGAAAAATCGAGGAAATCAAGGACTTCCTGCTCAAGGCCCAGCGAAAGGACACCAAATCCGCCAAGATCAAGAAAAATAAGGACAATGTAAAGTTCAAAGTTTGGCGCAGCAGATACCTTTACACCCTGGTCATCACGGACAAGAAGGCAGAGAAACTGAAGCAGTCCCTGCCCCCAGGTTTGGCAGTGAAGGACTGAAGTGAACCTGGCCCACTGACTGGCACTGTATTAAAGTTTTAAGAATTCTTAAAAAAAAAAAAAAAGACCTACATCATACTACCCCTGCATGGTTGTGACATGATGAACATAAACGCCCATGAAATTAACAAAGACAGGGGACTGAAAATTTTAGATCATTAAGATGCTGTGAAAGTGAATTTAAAGAAGAAAGAGATTCAAGGAACAAAGGACACTATTAAGAAATATAAGCAAATACAAAGAATTAAATCATTTAAAAAGAAGCTATCTTTAGAACTTGGGAGACTAGGATGCAGTTATTTATTAGACTGGATGGGACAATGATAAAGCTGCTTACATATTAAAAGTGTGTATTCAGTTGTCAATGGTTTTAAGTTGAAGTGCTAAAAAACCCAAAAACCAAAAAAAAAAAAAAAAAAAAAACAAGGCGCACGCACACACCACACACACACACACACACACACACACACGCGCATGCACATACACACACACACACCCCAACTTGAAAAAACATGGCTCAAGATAAAAAGCAAAATGAGAGAGAGTTTTCTCTTTCAGGCACTAAATCCTTTCAAAATATTTACTAAACACCCTTATTTCTGGGAGCAAAAATATTCACTTCTGTTAGTTCTGCACATTTATATGACAGTGTACCCTATTTATTAATCAATCAAAAGATAAGTTTTTTTCTTAAAAGTTGCACGCATTTCGGGGTACCTGGGTAGTTCAGTTGGTTAAGCATCTGCCTTGGGCTCCAATCATGATCCCAAGTCCTGCTCATGAGGGAGCTCGCTTCTCCCTCTCCCTCTGCCTGCTACTTCCCTGCTTGTGCTCTCTCGTGCTCGCTCTCTCTCAAATAAATAAATAAATAAATCTTTAAAAAAAAAAAAAAAAGAATTTGTATACATTTCATAAAACAGATTTCTGTAATATCTGGTCATGAAATTTGTAAGGGTAAAATGAAAAAGAGAAAAGAAAATTGTACATTTTAAAAATGTAATTCATTTCGGCTTCTAAAATTAACTTCATGGAATTTTCATTTGCTTCGTGCCACAACATCTTCTTAATATTGTGCAAGGTTAATGTGCAAAAGCTGAATATTAGATTTAGTTTCTGGGATTCTGTTTCCCAATTTCTTGAAACTCTCCCTCTCCCAGTTGATATATCAGTTTTTGAACATAATCTCTATTGATATGTTATTAGACTTTTATGTATGGCTTTTAATTTTTTCTCATTTTTCTTCAAAGTTAAAAATATCTGTCATTTGTGTAAGTTCAGTAAGTATCCAATTGAGCCTAAAAATATGTCATCCTTGGCAGGCTTAATTATTTCCATCTTTGTTCCATTTTAGTAAGTACAAGGAAATTGGTTTTTATTACTTATGTCTGTAATATAATTCCTCCATTTTCATATTCTTACATAAAATATATATTGAGGGCAATGTGAAAATTACAATTATATATTCAAATAACTGTATATTGTTTTTCAACTAAGAGACAAATGCTGCAAAAACTTCACTGTCATCTCTCAAAATATACAGACATGGAGTAGCTAAAATTTTTTGTTTGAAATAACAAATTAGACATATAAAAAATGTTTAGGTGGTAAGGTATAGTAATAAATACAAGTGCTGGTTGAATGGAGGAGGCCTATTAAATACTGGTTAACTTCTAATAAAAATGATTTTCAAAACATTTGTTATATGGATTGGTCAATAACTTGAAGCACAAAATAAATTAGTGCATGCAAATTTATTCAAAGTTTATAGTACATTTTGCCTGTAATGTATGCATGTGGGATTAGGGGTATGTCATGATAATTCATCAATCCTTTTAAAATTTATTATTTTCTTGGAACCCCTGGGTGGCTCAGTCAGTTAAGCATCTGCCTTCAGCTCAGGTCATGATCTCTGGGTCCTGGGATCGAGCCCTGTATCAGGCTCCCTGCTCTGCGGGTAGCCTGCTTCACCCTCTGCCTGCCACTCTCCCTGCTTATGCTCTCTCTCTCTCTGTCAAATAAATAAATAAAATCTTGAAAAAAAAATAAAATTCATTATTTTCTAGTGTCTTAAAAATGAATGAGAGTACAATGACATAATTGTTTCCCTTAGAAAATCATAAGCATATGAAACTGGAGGGCCAGAGATGAACAAAATTAAAATGAGGAATTATCTTCAAAATTACAATATATTTGACAAGTCTTTTATTAAATTACTGACATCTATTCTTAGGTCAAAAAGAAAGAAAAGTTTTTAAGTTCACAGACTAAGTTGCAGAAGTCCAATATATCTACTGAATGGCTGCTAGATACAATATACTGTGTTAAGAACATGGAAGGCTGAGAGAGGGATACAGCTGCAGTGATGAAGGTGCTCACAGCCAGGAAGCTTGAATGCACTCAAGAGGAAAGCTAAACAGAACAATAGGCAACATAAAAATGAAGCAATTTTACAAATTATGTTTTTAGCTAATGTAGATCAGTAAATGGCCCAGAAATTCAGAAAACGTGTACAAATCATAATATGCTGAATAACATTAAGGTTAAAATTTAAGGTAAAATCACTCTGATTTTTCTTAAACTATTGGAAAAATCTCATTGAAATGTTATTAAAAGATGCCAGTATACAATGGCTATCTCGGGTAGAATAGTGACAAACTAAACTTTGGCTCTTTGCTTGAAAATTTCTAATTAGCACCACAGGCAACATCAAAAACAAGTCTGAATCTCAAGCAACAAGGCCCTTAATGTGAAAACAGAAGGTCAGTATCAAGTCACTAAGAAGTCAAGAGATGGTTTCTTGCCTCCTTTTTAAAAACCCATGTCCTAAATGCCATTTAGAACTTACTGCCTTAGTTTTTCAACAAAATTCCCTTACTAGTCTGAATTTTCTATTTTCTATTTCTATACTTGAGGATGTTATCATATGGTATTTCTCGGTCATACACAACTTTGTGTCTTATTCATGTAGGTGTTTCTTTTTTTTCCTGCAAAGTTGAATGTTCCTCAAGGATTAGGATGATTTTTAATTCCTCAAATTTCAGTAGTTCTTTACGCTGCAAAGAGTAACTATTATTTTATTAAAGTCAGATATTTACACTGCTTTTGGACACTCATATAGGACATTAAGTATTAAAGAACCACAAGAGTTACCACTTGGATAATTACTGTCTGTAAAATGACTACTCAACCAGGGATGTGTGTACCTTTCATCTATGTAGGAAACTGATTTTTAGGATCACTGATCGCAAAGATAATTCAGTCATCAAAGCAGTGGCTGGGTCTGAACTAAACTTACCAATGTTTTGAACAGTCAAGTAAGTGGTCCAAACAGTAAAGCACATACATAATTTTCCATCAGAAATCAGACTGTGCGGGACGCCTGGGTGGCGCAGTGGGTTAAGCCTCTGCCTTCGGCTCAGGTCGTGATCTCAGGGTCCTGAGATCGAGCACCACATCGGGCTCTCTGCACAGCATGGAGCCTGCTTCCTCCTCTCTCTTTGCCTGCCTCTCTGCCTACTTGTGATCTCTCTCTCTGTCGAATAAATAAATAAGATCTTAAAAAAAAAATCAGACTGTGCAACCTTACAGCGTTTTCAGTATGTCTTATCTTCCTATTTCTTAAGCAATTAGTGACTATGAGTTCTTAAAAGAGAAAGAAGAAACAAGAAAATATTCATGTTTATTTATTACTTCTAAAATTCAAAATATTGGATTCTTTGATGTCCTTGGAACAAGTATATATATATATATATATATATATATATATTTCTTCTTGCTGGACTTAGATTAATTATAAAGGATTTAAATATGAAAATGTAATAAACTGTATATGTGAGTATTTTTTTTTCAGAAGAGATACCCTTGAGAGGCTTTATTAAATCTCTTTTCTCTCTGGCTTCATTAATATATAATTGACATATAATTGATCAATCTCTTAATTATGCACAGGAAATTATACAAAGCCAGAAAAATAGAGTTCTACTATTCTAAGGTCATTTAAATCCCTTGATTCCCTTGGAGTAGTTATCAGAATAAAACAGTCGGCTTTTCTGTTGAGATACTAATTGGATGTGCCCTTCCCCCACCAAATACAAAGGACTTTTTTCAGGTAATGTTTAAGGGTACTTTCCAACATTGTTAGGTATGACATACATGCAATCTTTGACCCAGAATATTCACTATAGTGGGGATTATGGCTTCCTTATAATATTTTGTCTTATGTTTAAAATGATACTTTTCATGTTTGTGCTTACTCAGCACTCAATTATTAAACTTTCATATTTCAGCTAGTATTTAATGTTTTGTGGGATTTCACCAGACAAACTTGAGTCATAAGGATTATTTTCTAGACACCTGTAGAATAATCATTATTTTTTTTTTATTTTGGCCCAGAAAGTAACAATTTTCTTTAACATGTATGCAAAACCTTTAAAGGTTATTATCCAAAGGGAAACAAATATAGCACAGAAAAATTTCATAAACACACAAAACTCCATTCCCCCACCAGACCATAAAGATGCATTAGAACAGAAATAGCCACTGTTTCACATACCACTCAATGATAGTGTGAGACATATAACAGGTTCTCAATAAATAAAATTTAAATAAATAAATGAAAATGGAATGAAAATAGTTGGCTGTCTATAAAGATCATGTTTTCTTGGTCACATGGAGCCCCTCCTTAAAATATCTTTAAAGAAAAAGATTTAACTATAAAAAAATTATAAATGAAATAAACGTGGCTATCCATTTATCTTACTTGCTTTAAAAATGAAATTATGACAATATTCAATAAAATTACACATGGATGAGGAGGAAAATAAAACAGCAAGGAAGAATATTTTGATAGGTTAGTAAAATAATGACAAGGTCCAGTACAGTCAGAAGAAATAAGGACTCTGCTCTTCTGGCCAGCAACACAGAGCAGAGGATTATCTATGCACATTGCTTAGAAGAATGAAGGAATAAATAAACATGCAACTTTCCATACCCCCAATACCACCTATCACTATTATAGTTATTCTAAGTGTACATTTTGTCAAAGATGGCTAAAGTACAATCAATGTACTCTATCTACAACTGCATTTAGAAGGCAATGGTAAAACAATTCCAATTTGAGTAGCAAGAGGCTTAAATCTATTACTCATTCTATCCCAAGCATTTTGGACAGCAGTGTGTGCCTCTATGAGAAATGTCATGGTGACTTGCTTAGTTACTTCTCTATACCAAATACTTCTCTATAGTTACTTCTATCAGATTGTCTAGTCTTTTAGTTTCAGTGCATCCTGCTTCTCTGTAATATATGTTTATGACATAATAAGGGAGTACAATAAAAATGCAGAATAATAGCACCTAGCCTAATTATAACTCTGAGATGTAAGAATTTTAAGTTCTTGAAATTAAAAGTCTCATAACATACAAGAAAAAAGTATCCTGACTATATATTGTACTTTAACTAATGATAAGTTTCCTGCTGTAAACTCTCACATATTTATTATAGATATTGAAAAAATAGGAAAAAATACAAGAAACAAATGTAAAATTACCATCTCTGATGATATCTGTTCCCAGTGTATTTTTGTTGTTGCTGTTCAGTCTCTCATGTACACTCTATTTTTCCATACTTGAATCATGCTCAATACATAATTTGATATCCTTATAGCCTTTATACTCCATTCTAAACATGTGCCAGTGAATTCACATTTTAATGGCAATATCACATTAAGGTATGTGACTGTTCCATGATTTATTTCTTTCCCCAATATGGGCTCTTCATTTATCTCCAATTTGTCTCTATTATAAATAATATTTCAGTAAACATCCTTGTGCATGAATCTCCATGTGAATCCTTGCTAACCTTCTTCAATAAATATATAGTATAGTAGTTACACAGTCAAAGAGTACAGATAATTTACTATTAAGTGACAAATGAAAGGATGATAAGAACACCTTTCATTTCTTTTCTGGGCAAATGTTATATTTATATAAATAACACAATTTATCTTTAAAGAGTTCAACAGAAAATCTCTTGCTAATATATCTTTAGGTCTTAATGTGGAAATACAGAAAATTAACAGGAAAGGAGTATGATTCTGCAGTTAGTATTCTATGATTTTTGTTTGTTTAACAGAAAAAAAGAAACATAGTTTGGGAATTAGGAATTCAGAAATTTCCTACCAGATAACTTAATAAAAACAGAGTAATACTGTATGAAACCTAAATGGAGTTAAAAGTTGTCAACAAAGTAGGCTTATCTGAACAATTCTATTAAGTGAAACCCAACCAGGTTGTAAAAAGTTAAACATAAGGGAATAAAATGTGTAGAGCTCACTCATATCAAGGAAATGCTTTGAAATATTCTCAACCAGAGAGTTGAAAATGATGTTAAATTGCATAAACCACCACCTGCAACTGAAAGCTATATCAGTAAGTTAACAAATATGTGTCTCCAGGTATCTATTCCTATGCAACATGTAACAAATCAATGGAATAGACCTCATCCAACAAAATAGCTATCATCAAAGTCTGGTTGAACCTATGTAATGATATACTCTGGGATATTTCTAAACTGCTGGTACAGAAAATGACAAGGGATACATCATGGACAGAATGCAAAAAGCAATAAAGAAAAAAATAATAAAAAGGAATAAAAACTCAGAATTAAAAAAAACCAAACAGCTTACAGAATGAGAATATCATATTAAACCAAAAGCAATAAAAATTTTCAGCCATGTTTCTAGAGTCTTACAAAATCATTAGGCATGATACTATCATAAATAGCAATATTACTTATATATGCCAAGAGATTATATGTATATCATCTTATTTGGTTTCTAGAATCTTCCTCTCAGCTGTACAGCCATGCGCTTGGACTACTCCACATAAAAACAAACAAACAAAAAACCCTAAAATGTACAGATGCTAGATTATCTGGCCATGGTAACAGCTAGTAAGTAGCAGAATTCAAACCCAGCTGTTCTCAAACTCCAGAAATAATTCTCTCTCTCATATGTCAATTTCCAAAACAAAGGAAAATGTAGGTATAAATATTTCAAAAGCAATAAGTAATTCAGTAGTAAAATCACTTATGAGCTTATGTTTGAATAAAGCATTTGGAGAAAGCATATCCCTCTCATTTACTAAAAACAAATTTCTGTATTTAGGATTGTAACATTCTAAAAATAGTGGTTAGTAGCTGATCTAATTCAATAGTGCAAATCAGCCAAAATGGCAACTCAACTCTTCAGTGAGGTTTAATGGAATTGGTTTTGGTGATAATAAATTTAAGTAGAATTAATCTGGACGATTTATAATTTTTAAAAATCCATAAAGCTACAAAAAATCTGAATGTGCTCTTTCTCTAACAATTTCAGTTTTTCATGAAATACCAAAATGCTAAATTCTATGTTAGAACAATAATAGGGGGTGCCTGGGTGACTCAGTCAGTTGAGAACCTAACTCTTGGTTTTGGCTCAGGTCATGATCTTGGGGTCCTGAGATAGAGCCTCATCAGGCTCCAACCTCAGCCAGTAGTCTGCTTGAGATTTTTTTCACCCTCTCCCTCTGCCCCTCCCCTGCTCACAAGCATGTGTGATCTCTTCTCTCTCTAAAATAAATAAAATCTTTAAAAACAAACAAAAAGTGTGCCTAGAGGCCTCAGTCAGTTAAGCATCTGCATTTGGCTCAGGTCATGATCCCAGGGTCCTAAGATGTATCCCCTCATCAGGCTCCCTGCTCAGTGGGGAACCTGCTTTTCCCTCTGCCTGCCACTCCCCCTGTCTGTGCTTTTTCTCTCAAATGAAGAAATAAAATCTTAAACAAAGACCATAAAATCTCAGCTCATAAATGTTTACAGCAAAACACCAAAGACTTTCCATGGATCTGGTGTGCATAGCACATATTACTAATTATTTAATAAGCAAAAAATGTGTATAAACTCATGCTGGAGAGAAGAAAAATGATGGACCTGAATATATATTTTTTTATTTTGTAGTAAGTTTAGCAATTCAAATAAAATGAAAAAATCTTCTCCCTCTCTCTCACTGCCCTTCACCCCACTCATGCTCTCTTTCTATCTCTCTCAAATAAGTAAATACAATCTTAAAAAAAAAAAAAAAAGTCCTGTCTGAGAAGCTGCTATTTTGCTGTTTTTAAATTAAAACTTTAAAGAGGAGTAGTGGAGGGTAGGGGTGAGGCGATAGAGGGTATAGCTCAAGGCTCAAGAAAGAAATCTCTTTAGAGAAAGACTCTAAAGTGGAAATGCAGGATTCATGGGTGTGCAACTTGTGTAATAGTACATGACCCCATGATGAGTCCACTCTCCGTTTAATGCTGTTGCATTTTCAATTCTTCATAAGTTTTGAATAAGGACCTTTTGGTTTTTCACCTTGCAAATTATATAAATGGACCTGAATGTTGCCCATTCTTAAGAAACTTAAGTGAGAATGATGATTGAAGAGGATGTGAATCAGGTAAGTAGAAAAGAAAGGGCCAAGTCATGTAGTGCTTTGGAAGCCACAAAAAAGTTTGGATTTTGTTTCAAATATAGCAAGGAGTTGTTCAAGATGGTGTTCAGCAGGTGAGTGACAAGGTATTATTTGCATTTAAAGCATTCATTCTAGCTGCAGAATGAAAAGGGTTCACCATCTGTAATGTAAATAAAGTTTTATTAAAACACACATGTACACATTTTTTTATGCATTGTCTATGACTACTTTCATGTCATGATAGCATAGTTGCAACAGAGACTGTATAGCTAAATATTTAACAAAAATATTTATGATTTGTCCTTTTAGAGGAAAACTTTACTGACCCCTATATTAGAAGAGTACAAAACAGCAGGAAAATCTGATGGGAAGCTTTAGCACTAAAAGAGTTTAGGTGTCCCTAGTCAAGAAGTGGAAAAATATTTGATAAAAGGCAGTAGATTCAAGACATATTTAGTAGGTTTAATGAAAGGATTAAGTGGTCAGACTGGATGTGAGCTGGGGTTGAGCAGCTGGTCAGTAGATGATCCCATTCAAATAGTTAAGACTGGGTAAGTATTATGGGATTGGGAAGAGGAAATTAAGAATTCTATTTCATACATGCAAGTTTGAGATACTGTAAGAGAGGTCAGAGAGAATTGTATTCATGACAACAGAACCCTCAGTCCTAAGGAAAACAAGGACAGATGTAAATAATTAGTGTCATCATCAGAGAGATGCAACCACAGAAATGCATCTAAAGAGAGAAGAGAAGGCCAAAAGTAATGGAAAACTTAAGAAAGTATGGTGTCTTGGAAGTTAATAAGAACAGAGTTTCTTAATAAGGAAAGAGGTGCCAAGATTTTTAAATGCTGAGAATGGATAGGATGAAGACAGAAATATACTCACTGGATTTTTTTTTAGGATTTTATTTATTTATTTGACAGACAGAGATCACAAGTAGGCAGAGAGGCAGGCAGAGAGAGAGGAGAAAGCAGGCTCCCTGTGGAGTGGAGAGCCCGATGTGGGGCTCGATCCCAGGACCCTGAGATCATGACCTGAGCTGAAGGCAGAGGCTTTAACCCACGGAGCCACCCAGGTGCCCTCTCACTGGATTTTCTAATAGGAAGACACTTTGTGATTGTTATGATTGTTCTACCACCAGAATAGAGGCAGAACACAGAGTGAAGAGGGTGAAGAACAATGGGAAGGAATGGAGGCAGAATGGAAAGGCAAATTCTTGGAAAAATGTAGAAAGCAGGAAAGTGGGGCGAGACATGAAAACAAAGGGAGAAGTAAACTAAGTTATCTGTGTGTTTCTGTGTTTGCAGGACAGGTTTATGTGCAACTGAATGAAGAAAGGAAGGGTATCAACACTAAGCAAGTTGTGTTAGAATAGCGTGATGTTCTAAGCTACCACTTTCCTGAAGGCAGTGGTGGTTAAAAATCCCAGTATGTGACAATTTGAGTGTGTATCTAAAATAGGTAATTTACAAAGAAACAAACAAACAAAAACTTCAAGAGTAACAAAAGGAAAAACAGCCCATTAGATGTTGAAGATGGTGTTATTAAAAGAGCCAGACAATAGGAATAGAAAATGTGAATCTGGTACCAATGTCCACATATTGTTGCATGAAAAACAAATGGAAAGATAGTGGGAAGAAAGAGGGTGGCTTAATCAAAGTGAATGGGATTAGGAGGCAAGGAAGACACAACGCACACCTCTTAAATCTGAGATGCCTGTCTGTGTGGGAAGAGCATCCCCCAGAGAGAGTGATGCAGGAAAGGTAAGTCAGCAAGGGGCGTGCATCCCACACCGGGGGTGTGTAGGATCTTACATGAGGAGCACTTCAACATGTAAGAAGGGTTATACCACACACTGTTATCACATCCCTTTTCATTGCATAAATCTTTGTGTCAGAAAGTGTTTTCAAGCAATGATCTTTGCTTCTCCCTACTTCCCAATGAGGTCCACAAATAGGAGGCATTGTTATATCCCTATTTTACAGACAAGGTAACCAAGATTCCAAGACATTAAGCAATTGTCAAAACTCTAACAGCTGATTAGTGGTGAAGGTGGGGAGGGTATCCTGATTCTTTGCATTGAACATGGATAAGAAAAGATTCTTCTTCATCCCACTCTCATGTGAGATTCACATTCATAACATGTGTTACCCACATGTTATCCACACCAAAGTACAAAATCAGAGCAACTGGGAAATTACATTTTTTAGCAACAGAATTAGAAATGTCAGGAGATAAAATTTTAGCTTAGGAAAGAAATTGCGGGGATGAACTTGAAGCATGTTTGCTTTGAGCTGGTGGCCAAATTACAGGAGTTCATTACTTTCAAGGGACACTTTTTGGAGAGGGGACTCTAAACCATTTCTTACAAATGTTACACAGATGTTTTGTGGATTAACACCATTATATATATTTCCCAGATTCTAGGATTTGGTACACAAATAGAGGCACACCTTCGTGATTCACAAACTCTTAATTATAAATACTTTAAAATTCAAATTTTAGAATATGAATATATTATTTTTTAAGTTTGTTCTGCTACTCTGTTTATTCATTTATTGTTTATTCATTGATTTACCCATTGACTATATAAGCATTTCTCAATAATTTATTTTGAACCACATACTCTTTGAGGCACAGGAGATTGAAAGATTAATCCGACAAACTTGCGATTAAAGAGCTCACAGTCTAGTGAACAAGAATGATATTAAAACATTATACATTTTAACGGTGACAATTGATAATTTTTTGTTGTATGTTGGAAGCATGGACAGAGATTAGCTGCTTGGGAAATACCTCATAGAGGAAGAAAGATGTGAACTGAGTAAGAAAAGATTAAGACTCAAATTAAGACTCCATGAACAAAACTCTCATTTCTACCCTCATTTCATCTGCCATATGTATAGGGCTGCCTAGCCCGGAGTGGTATGCCATAAATACTTGCTGTATGTAGATGTGGCAAGGTATGGCAGAAAATAATTTAATTGGAGGCGTAGTATATTCACAGAGATAACAAATCCATTTACCTTTGTCTATAATATATCTATTTCTAGTGGTTTCTCTCCCTCTCTCTCTCTTCCCCCCTCAAGGCTTTATTTTTTAAAGTAATCTTTGCACCTAACATAGGTCTTGAACTCACAATGCTGAGATCAGGAGTTGCATGCTTCTCCAACTGAACCAGCCAGGCATCTCTCGTTTGTTACTCTCAACTGGAGTTCAGGGAGTTAGTAATATAGGAACAGATATACAGACTTGGGATACATGTTAGATAATGCTCACTGTGGTTCTCAAAGTCCTTACTGAGGAATGTCCCCAAACTGTGAGCTCCATGGATATCACAGAAAAATAGCTTGGTGTGACTTTTTTTTTTTTAATTGCATCAACACATTTTATTATTTCACAATATAGTTCACTTCCTCATCATTTCTATAGCTTCTTCTGGTTAGCAATTTGCTACTCAGAGTAATAAATATTATTGAATCTTATTGTTTATTTTATACAAACCAGTTTTCAATGCATACTTGTTTATTTATTATAAGCCTTTTTTTCTACCCCTCAGAACACTTTCAAAATTCTATAAAGAGTAAAACCAACATTTTTTCTTTAGAAAAATTCATTACTGCGATCCAGTTTCCCAATTTCTCTATTTCATTATCATCATTATTTGAGAAGAGGAAGAGACTGCTGAAACAAGAGCACATTTGATAGAAAGATGTCCACCCTACATGACTGCCGACAGAGTTTATATATCATAAATCATGTCTGTTAATTATTATACACAAATATTATATTTTTCACGTTATATATGTATAATTATATGTCTATATTTTTAACGTGCTACTGGTTCTTTTTCTTCTTGAGTAGCTATATTATCTAAGTTTTCTTTAATGCATACACATTTATTTTGTTAATTAAAAAAAGTCAAAGGCTATTTTAAAAGTAATTTCTTAGAACTGGACTAAATATTAGTTCTTAAAGTTGTTTGGATTTAAAAAGAACATGCCACTGTAAATGGTAAGATATGCAATCATTTTTTTAACTTCCCTTATAAAGTATGTGAAACTGTATTGTATTTGTTTTATGGACTTCAATAAAACTAGAGATGTCTGGCAAAAATGCCAAGAAAAGAACCTGTTTCACATTCAAATTTCTGCATCATTGAGAGTGGAATCTTGTGCACTCTCCTCGAGAACAAATGCAGTCTTTGCTCTTTCCTGTGTATGATCATGAATCACTGAATTTCCTTCCCCAGTGTAGGAGCAGCTGCTCTCTGGTTCACAAACCAGACCTCACAAACCCCTGGTTGTACAAACCAAAAGGTGCAGTGAGGCACAGAAAAAGAACTATGTAACTCTATCACATGAACCCACATAGATGGATTAATAAATAAATCAATTTGCAAGGTAGTAGGAAATGAAAAAATACCAGTGTTATGGACTCATGGGTCTCTTTATACTAGTCAAGTATGGACAGTTGTTATGGTAATAAGCAAATGAAGAAATGCAAAGTCATACCTCTGCCCTATTCTCCTTACCTGGCTAGCATATTATGATGTGCACTCAGCTTTATTCCTGGTTCTCCTCCATTCTCATACTTATTTTTGTTTTGCTATTCCAATTTCAGTTGATGTTAAGTTTCTGTATTTTGACTCTCCTTGTAAGCTGCCTCAAAATCTTAATATTTCTACCCCCTTCCCATTTAAAAGAGAATATCACACAAAAAGAAACCTCTGGGAGGGGGGAAATCAGCAGCTACCTTTGCAAACAACTACTTTGTAACTTTTCACCTTAGTGCCTTAGAATTAGGTGCCATTCATCATTTGAAAACACTGTAGATGTTTTCCAATAAATTTATATAATCTGTAGGTAGAAAGGGCACACACAGTCATTTTGAACTTTTCCTCTGCATCATGGAAAACTTTTAAAATAGAAAAATCGCCAAATCTTTTCAGTCATTCAAATCGACTTTGCTATATCCTCTAGTTGTAACATCAGTTTCATTTCATATACAGCTTAAGCTTAAGCAGAATACAAAGATTTGCCTGCCTCTTTGAACTAAGTACAGACTAGTTCACTTCAGATATTTTTCAGAAATGATATATATTGTCATGATCAAATCACAGAGATAATTTGTAACAGATTTCCTTTTCAAGCCCCGAGAAAAGAAAATATAATTTCATCTAGGCTTTCTTCATATTTGCATATGAAGAGTAAAGTCTTGTATATTTATGGTCAAAAAATCTTCTAAAAAAGCAACATTTTTAATTTAAGATATTTAAATATTATAAAGATCTCTCAGCTTGTCTAAAGAGAAGATAACAAAGAATCAACATACAAATTAATATGAAAAAATTTTTTCAAGACACATCTCTCTTATACCCTTGATTTGACAAAGCTTCCTTTGAAAATAAAATCAAATCAAGCTATTAGAGTATCCGGAATATTAATTTTCCCTTTGAGTGCTGGTTCCTGGCAAGAATCACTTAGAGAGTTTGCAAACAGTATAAGGATGTCGTGCAACTTTTGGCTCATGTTATATACTCAAGAGGCACAAATAATTTCTATTAGTTATGTATGAGAAAGAGATGCAATCAATCAAAGCTGAAGAAAAAACCTCCAGTATTCCTTCATCAACTGCCCATTAAATATCGAGACGTGATCTCAGTCTGCAGTTTGCAGTCTTCTGGATATCTGTGTAGACACCACAACTCAGTGCAGTGTAAATTTTCAATATACTGGGTGAGAGGAGGGGGCACAAAACATTTTGGGTAAAGAAAATGTGTTCTCTCATAGGAAAAAGTCAGGGCATTTTTAGGGGGATGGGCAACATGGTGCTAATCCCTGATTGAGACACAGAGAAAAAAGAAATTGAATAGCCTTTTCCCCAAAGCCCAGTTTATAGTTTATACCAAATCTGTTTGAACAGAGGACCTCACAATTAATATTAAAATTAAACAATCATAGATAATATTAGCCTTTTTGTGGTTGGTGTGTAATTGAAGTTCTGTGCTTCCATGTGCACTTTTTTGGGTAAAATTCTTGCACACATTTGGCTCTTAATTTAAAAGTGACAAAGATTCTCTACTTGATCAAACTCCACTGAGGCACCTCTAAACTCTTTTTCAACTGGACTTTACTTTTGAGCTTTCTTATCCTTCTCTGCGTTGTCCAATTTGAGCAAGAATCCTGTGAGGGCAATTTAACTAGAATCCCCCATCCTCAATATCTCATCACCCTCAATAACCAATCAAGTTGCTCATGTCCTATCATCTGCCAGGTAATATCTGATCACCCTGGCCTATCTTCAGAAAGAATCCTGGTAGGTCAGTTTAAACAGAATCTCCCATAACCACTGATGTGTCCTCTTGACAACATTCCAACTGACAATTCTCTCCATCTGTGGCTACAAATTCCTATTTTTTCTTGCTGTATTTGGAGTTGAACCCAATCTCTCTCCCTACTGCAAAACCCTACTGCAAAACCCTACTGCACTGGTCCCTTTATCTATTGTGATAGTCCCACTAAATAGAGTCTGAACTTACCATTCTTTGACAAGTGTCATGGATCAGTTTTTCTTCAACACAAGTAGCCCACCAAAATAGCAATTCTAAATGTGTTTTAACTGTAATCATTTTCCCAAAAATGCAAATATGAATTTACTGATAGGGAGATAATCTTTAGAAATAAATGTTAAGTTTATGGACAACTTCTAATAAAGTATAGGGAAAAATCATTCCCAAACTGGCATGAATTTTTCGCAAACTTTTTCTTCTCCTGAAAAGGTAAAAGTTTTTTAACCCTGAAACCCTTATAGATTATTCATAATCCAATTTTTTTCTCTTGATTATAAATATTTTTAAATTATTACTTCTTTCAGATAATAAGCAATTAAATGCTGCTTACACTTTTATAAGCAAAGAGAATATGCATATATGCATAACTTATAAGCCTTTTTTAAAGAATTACTATAATATTTAGCCTCTTGTAAAATAAATTTAAACAAAAGAGAAATTTAAAACTGGAGGCTAATGTTAGTACCCAACACAAAACAATCAAATCTACCACTTTAGTAGTGACCTTCATGACAACAAATAATCATATAGTTGAAAAATAAATCCTACATCCTCCATTATTTCAGAAATCTCCAGAAACCAGTTAGGTGCTGCTACTAATTCATGACTTCATATGTAGTTCCATGTAGTCAAGACCAAAGAATTACCTTTATGTCATAGTTTTGAATTACCTATAAAGATTGTCCCAGGTGCACTGCATGAGTTGGGTCCTACAAAGGATAGAGATATTAGAGAGATTTCAAATTATTTCCACTTTCTGTCAAAAATCTTATCAAGTCTAGAATAAAAAATGTATATTATAATCTGTGTGTATGAGTATGTATGGGGGTGTGTGTGTGTGTTAAACAAAACTCTTGAACCTTTCATTCCTAAACTTGGCTACAATTCTAGAACAATTTCATCTCCTGTTGTGGCATCTTTAGAGGCCTAGACACCAACAGTAACAAATCAGCTACTTTTTGCTGCAGATGGACTTCCGTAACCCGGGTTAACTTGGTCCTTGCTGTACTCTCAGTATCAATAAACTCAAAACTTCTTTTAACTAAGATTTCTTTTTACATTTGGTGTGAGAATCTTATTGATACAAATAGCTGATTTTTTTATTGCACTTGTAGCGAATTACATATTTGAAAATAAAATTGAGAATTCGTTAAAATTTTACAGTTATCTATCTTTATTAAGATGACAGATTT